>CM071680.1:27787500-28387500 GCA_036553675.1 Solanum okadae
CATAAGTTAAGCTAGTGGATCCACTAAGTTAAGTAGTTCTATATGACGGCAAAGTATCGGACAGTCTGGTAGCATGATGGTAAGGACGTTGTATCACCACTTAGGCTCATAACGGTGTTTGTCGGTTAGAGAATCTCCCACAGAAACTATATTATTTTATTATATGAGTAAAGTTGAGTTTGTTACTGCATTTCCTTTAACGAACTAAGTTGTTTTTACTGTTTTATAAAGATTTTCATATATTACATGTGTTCATTTATTTATTCTGAGTTAAGTTATTCATGAGTTGAGAAGAGCCAAGGTAAGTGTTTCTTTCAGAATCTTTTCAAGCCTATGTATTGTTTAGCATTCCAACTGGCATACTCGTACATTCAATGTACTGATGCCAGTTGGCCAACATCGTCTTATGATGCAGACACAGGTAACTAGGATCAGCATCCCAGCGCACCGTTGATCCAGTGAGCAGTTCAGAGTCAGTCGGTGAGCCTCCTTGCATTCCGGAGGATCTATTTTCATTGGTTTCTAGTTAGTTCGTTAGGATGTTATGGGGTTTGTCCTAACATCCATCTCTGTTGTTTTAGAGGCTTCATGGACAGTCAGATGTTAGTCTTGTGAGTTTTTTCATTTTCATTTCTTATTGTTAAGACTTGGGTTTCCACTTTTGGTCAAGTTGAATGTTTAATCTTTAAAACATTCTCAGTTAATTTATTATTCAGTTCAGTTAAGTTCATTGATCATTATATATATGAATATTGTCTTCCGCTGAGTTAAGTAAGTCAGGCCAAGGGTTCGCTTGGGGTCAGTAATGGTCTTCGAGTGCCAGTCCTACCCAGGGTGTAGGCTCGGGGCGTGACAAACTTGGTATCAGAGCACAGAGTTCAAAAGTCCTAGGGAGTCTATGAAGCCGTGTCTGTAGAGTCCTAGTATCGATGTGAAGCGCACTATATCTATAATTAGGAGGCTGCAACATTTAGGAATTTTCTCACTTCTTTCACACTCATTTCATACGTTTGAGTTTGATCTCTAAAAAGTTTCCTTCTAATTCGTGCTTGCGCGTGTTTTTAGTTAATCATGCCTCCATGAAGAGCTGTCAGAGGTCATCCTTCTAGGCGTAATGTTGAGGAGGAAGAGTTACCAAATGCACCTGAAGTGCAACCTCAAGGGGAGGTCACTAATGTTGTATTCAGAAAAGCAATTAGGATGTTGAGTCAAGTTGTGACTAACTAGGTTGGGCAGCAAAGAGGAGCTCGACAAGAAGGGGCTGACACTTCAAGGATTCGTGAGTTCTTGAGGATGAATCCTCCAAGCTTCACTGGTTCGAGCACTACTGAAGATCCAGAGAATTTTATTGAGGAGCTGAAGAAGGTATTTGATGTTATGCATGTGGCAGATACTGAGAGAGTTAAACTAGCTGCATATCAACTGAAAAATGTTGCTAGGACTTGGTTCGACTAGTGGAAAGGGGATAGAGCTGAGGATGCACCACCTGCGAGTTGGGACTATTTTGAGAAAGCTTTCTTGGGGTGTTTCTTTCCCTGGAATTGAAAGAGGCCAAGTTGCATGAGTTCCTCACACTTAAGCAGGATTCTTTGAGTGTTTATGAGTATGGGTTGAAGTTCACCCAACTATCCCGTTATGCTCTGGAGATGGTTGTAGACATGAGGAGTGGAATGAGCTTGTTAGTTGATGGGCTGTCTCGTCTGTTGAGTAAGGATGGTAGGGCTGCGATGCTTATCGGGGACATGGACATATCAAGGTTGATGGTTTATGTACAGCAAGTTGAGGAAGGGAAGATTTCAGAAATAAGAAAGCTAAGATAGGAAATGAGTTCGGGCAGCAGAAAGGTAATGTGAATTGTTCGTCCTTTCAGCAAAAGCAAAAGGGACCTGCTCCATCATCTAATAGTGCACCTGCACCCAGACACAAATGTGAGTACAATGGTAAGAATTACAAAGCTAAGCCTGCCTATTCTGAGGGTAGTGTGGTGCAAGGAGGTAACTGGGATCCTACATGTGCTAAGTGTGGTAGGATCCACCCAGGTAAGTGTCGTGATGTCCAGACAGGTTGTTTCAAATGTGGGCAAGAGGGTCACTTTATGAAAGAGTGCCCAAAGAATAGGCAAGGTAGTGGAAATCAGGGCAATAGGGCCCAATCTTCATCAGTTGCTCCACCAGACAAGGCTGCACCTAGAGGAGCTACTTCAGGTACTGGCGGAGGAACAAACCATCTTTATGCAATCACCAGTCGTCAAGAGAAAGAGAACTCTCCGGATGTTGTTAATGATATGATCAAAGTCTTTGCTTTTGATGTTTATGCTTTGCTAGACCCAGGGGCAACTCTATCTTTTGTAACCCCTTATGTTGCAAATAAGTTTGATGTTCTTCCTGAGAAACTTTGTGAACCCTTCTGTGTTTCTACACCTGTTGGGGAGTCTATTCTAGCAGAAAGAGTCTATCGTGATTGTCCTATTTCCATCAATCACAAGAGCACCATGGCTGATTTAGTTGAGTTAGACATGGTAGATTTCGATGTCATTCTAGGTATGGACTAGCTTCATTCCTGTTATGCATCAATAGATTATAGAACTCGAGTTGTCAAGTTTCAGATTCCTAATGAGCCAGTCATAGAGTGGAGTAGTAGTTCAGCAGTGCCTAAGGGTCGTTTCATTTCGTACCTTAAGACAAGAAAGTTATTTTTGAAGGGTTGTATCTATAACTTAGTCCGAGTTAATGACTCTAGTGTTGAGATATCTCCCATTCAATCAGTTCCTATAGTAAAAGAGTTTCCAGAAGTCTTTCCTGATGACCTACCCAGAGTCCCTCCTCAAAGAGAAATAAAACTCAGTATAGACATCATTCCAGATGCTCGTCCTATCTCTATTCTACCATACAGAATGGCACCAGTAGAGTTGAAAGACTTGAAAGAGCAGTTAAAGGATCTATTAGATAAGGGCTTCATTCGACCAAGTGTCTCACCTTGGGGCGCTCCGGTCTTGTTTGTGAGAGAGAAAGATGGTTCCCTTAGGATGTGTATAGATTACCGTCAGTTGAACAAGGTTACCATCAAGAATAAGTATCCCCTTCCAAGAATTGATGATATTTTCGATCAGCTTCAGGGTGCTTCCTGTTTCTCAAAAATTGACCTCAGATCAAGTTATCATCAATTAAGAGTAAGGGAATCTGATATTCCAAAGACAGCTTTCAGAACCAGATATGGTCATTATGAGTTTTTGGTCATGTCCTTTGGTTTGACCAATGCACCAGCAGCGTTCATGGATCTTATGAATAGATTCTTCAAACCGTATTTAGATATGTTTGTTATCGTCTTCATTGATGACATACTAATCTATTCAAGGAATGAAGAAGATCATGCTAGCCATCTCAGAATAGTTCTTCAGACTTTGAAAGATAAGGAGTTGTATGCCAAGTTCTCTAAGTGTGAGTTTTGGCTTGAGTCTATGGCATTCTTAGGCCATATTGTGTCTGGAGAAGGAATTAAAATTGATACTCAGAAAATTGAGGCAGTGCAGAATTGGCCTAGACCCATATCTCCAACTGATATTAGTAGTTTCTTGGGTTTAGATGGCTATTATAGAAGGTTTGTAGAGGGGTTCTCATCTATTTCATCTCCTTTGACCAAGTTGACTCAGAAGACAGTGAAATTTCAATGGTCTGAAGCTTGTGAGAAAAGCTTTCAAGAATTGAAAAAGAGGTTGACTACTGCCCCAGTTTTGAACTTACCAGAAGGTACTCAAGGTTTTGTGGTGTATTGTGATGCATCTAGAGTTGGTTTGGGTTGTATCTTAATGCAGAATGGCAAAGTTATAGCTTATGCCTCCAGACAGTTGAAAGCTCATGAGAAGAATTATCCAACCCATGATCTAGAGTTGGCTGCTGTAGTTTTTGTTTTGAAGATACGGTGCCATTATTTGTTTGGTGTTCATGTGGATGTGTTCACCGATCACAAGAGCCTTCAATATGTGTTCACTCAGAAAGATCTTAATCTCAAACAGAGAAGGTGGTTAGAGTTACTCAAGGACTACGACATAAGTATTCTTTACCACCTAGGTAAGGCTAATGTTGTTGATGATTCCTTAAGCAGGTTATCTATGGGTAGCACTGCCCATGTTGAAGAAGGAAAAACAGAGTTAGCAAAATATGTGCACAGACTGGCACGCCTGGGAGTCAGACTTATGGATTCCACAGAAAGAGGTATAGTGGTGACGAATGGGGCTGAGTCATCATTAGTGTCAGAATTAAAAGGCAAGCAAGACCAAGACCCTATTTTTCTTAAATTGAAGGAAAATGTTCATAAGCAAAAAGTATTATATTTTCAACAAGAGGGAGATGGTGTATTGAGATATCAAGGTAGGTTGTGTGTACCAATGGTGGATGGACTCCAAGAGAGGATCATGAAAGAAGCTCATATCTCCAGATATTCTATTCATCTGGGTTCCACAAAGATGTATCGTGATTTTAAAGAAGTGTATTGGTGGATTAATATGAAGAAGAGCATTGCAGAATTTGTTGCTAAGTGTCCAAATTGTCAACAAGTTAAAGTAGAGCACCAAAGGCCCGGTGGTTTGGCGTAGAATATAGAACTTCTAGAATGGAAGTGAGAGATGATTAATATGGATTTCATCACAGGCTTGCCAAGCTCTCGCAGACAACATGATTCTATTTGGGTGATCGTTGACAGAATGACAAGATCACCCCATTTTCTGCCGATAAAGACTACCCATTCAGCAGAAGATTATGTCAAGTTATATATTCAGGAGGTGGTAAGACTTCATGGAGTTCCAGTCTCCATTATTTCAGATAGAGGTGCACAATTTACTACACAATTCTGGAAATCTTTTCAGAAAGGTTTGGGTTTAAAGGTGAACTTAAGTACTGCATTTCATCCTCAGACTGACGGACAAGCAGAGCGCATTATTCAGAAATTAGAAGATATGTTGAGGGCTTGTGTGATTGATTTCAAAGGGAATTGGGATGATCACCTACCTCTCATTGAGTTTGCTTACAACAACAGTTATCACTCGAGCATCCAAATGGCTTCTTATGAAGCTCTTTATGGGAGAAGATGCAGATCTCCTATTGGATGGTTTGAAGTTGCTAAAGCAGGGTTGATAGGACCATATTTAGTTCATTAAGCTATGGAGAAGGTGAAAGTAATTCAAGAGAGATTGAAATCAACACAGAGTCGTCAGATATCATACACTGATGTTAGGAGAAGGGCGTTAGAGTTCGAGGTAGATGATTGGGTATATTTAAAAGTTTTACCCATGAAGGGTGTTGTGAGGTTTGGTAAGAAGGGGAAGTTTAGTCCCCGGTATTTTGGACCTTATAGAATAGCCAAGAGGATTGGCAATGTAGCTTATGAGTTGGAGCTACTACAGGAATTAGCAGCGGTTCATCTGGTGTTTCACATCTCCATGTTGAAGAAGTGCATGGACGATCCTTCATGGATCATATCAACTGAAGATATTGAGATCAAGGATAACTTATCTTATGAGGAGATTCCGGTTCAGATTCGAGAACAAAGGAGGTTGCGTCAGTCAAAGTCCTTTGGAGGAACCAATTTGTTAAAGATGCTACTTGGGAAGCTGAAGAGGATATGAAGAAGAGATATCAACATCTCTTTGAAGCCAGAGAAAATGCAGACCAAGGTACTAATTTTCTTCTTAGTACTATCTAAATTATGAGTGTGCATGTTCTTTGTTTGAAATTGCTTTTGGGATGTTTCAACTTGATGTAACCACCCTTAGCTTAGTAAGAGTATATCTCATTCAAGGACGAATGTTCCCAAGGGGGAGATATTGTAACATCTCGCAACTAGAAATAACTAGAAGGAAGTTTAAAATCTGGAAATAGTTATTTTTGGAAAGTATAAGGAACTCTGGAAAAAATTTAAGTAAGTTAAAGTGAGTTTTTGGTCAACTTCAAACGACCATAAGTCCTAGCTCAGGATGATTTAGGTGTAGTTCCAGATATGGTTGGAAATCACTTGGAATGATCTTTCCAATTCCACCAATTTTGTGCTATTCCGAGTTCGTATGAGTAAGTTATGTCCTTTGGAAGTTGGGCTGTTGGATTTAGGAAAGTCTAATCCGGATTTTGGAAGGTTAATTTAGTCTTTTCCTTAATAATTATTCTAATTCGTTTTTAGGAGATTAAATGGGGTAAAACCAGATTTTGGTCAGTTTAGAAAAATTAGAGTTCACGCTAGGGATTGGAGAAAAGAGAAAAGAGGAGAAAGGAGAAGAGGAAGCAAGATTCGTCAATTTCGTCAAGGATAGCTTGTGGATTTCGTCAGGGGTGATCCCTAAAAAGATATGTGAGATCACATAGCATTGGGTTAGTTAACCCACGCACCAATCATGATTTAATTCAGTGAATTTAACTCTTTTAAGGTTTAGAAATTGAGTTCTTGATGAACATCGCTGAAGGTTTTCTTGAATACTTGTGGGTTGTGTTGATTGAAGTTTCTTGTGATTTGATTCATGTTTCCGGGTGTAATTTCGGTTTGAATCTATCTTATATTGAGGGTATAAATGATGCTAAGTGTTCGGGGAAGGAACCATGGAAGTTTAGAGGTTTTAGAGATGAAAAATGGAAAAGAAAAGTCGTCAAACACCTGGGATAGGGGTGGGACGTCGCGCCAGCCAGTGCACCCCAAAAGTGTCTCTGAATCTTCACCCTTGGGTCGCCGCGCCAGCCAGCACTCCCCAGACCAGTCCCTGAATGTTGACGGCTGGCGCCCCGCGCCTCTCAGAGCGCCAGGGATGCCAATTCTCCTCATTCGCTCCCCATCTTTTGGTACTTGTTCCTTAGCTAAGTACCTATGTTTTCTAGTTAATTCCAACACTCTAAGGTACATCTAATATCATGAAATCATCCATAAACATGAGATCATGAACCTTGAATCCATAATCCAATTCAAGAAAATTTAGGATCAAAGTCAAGAGAAGTTAAGAGTCAAGTCTAAAAGTTAAGAAGCAAGTCAAGCAAAGTTTTTTTAAAGTTTTCAAAAGTCTTTAACAAACGTTTCAACTTTGTTTTAAGACTTAAGTTTCAAGTTAAGCAAAGAGTAAAGAGTTGAGTTCATTTCTCAAAAAGCTATAAAGGAACTAAGTATTCCCAAAGAGTTTATAAATGTTTTCACATTTGAGCAGGAAAAGGGAACATCGATTCCAAGAGAGCTTTTAAGCTAAGCTTTGAGTAATTATCTCAAACCAAAGAAAGAAATTGTTTTAAAACATATGAGCTAAGTATATTTTTGGGAGTAGTATTGATCACCGATATGGGGATGCGAGTTTATATTAACTCAAGTCTCCATAAACCATGTAGCCATCATGGGTATTAATGGGTCATACTTTTTAGATGATCACATAAGTTAAGCTAGTAGATCCACTAAGTTAAGTAGTTCTATATGACGGTAAAGTATTAGACAGTCTGGCAGCGTAATGGTAAGGATGATGTATCACCACTTAGGCTCATAGTGGTGGTTGTCGGTTAGAGAATCTCCCACAAAAACTATATTATTTTATTATATGAGTAAAGTTGAGTTTGTTACTACATTTCCTTTAATGAACTAAGTTGCTTTTAATGTTTTATAAAGATTTTCATATATTACATCTGTTCATTGCTTTATTCTGAGTTAGGTTATTGATGAGTTGAGAAGAACCAAGGTAAATGTTTCTTTTAGAATCTTTTCAAGCCTATGTATTGTTTAGCATTCCAACTTGCATACTCGTACATTCAATGTACTGATGCCAGTTGACCTACATCGTCTTATGATGCAAACACAGGTAACTAGGATCGGCTTCCCAGCACACTGTTGATCCAATGAGCAGTTCAGAGTCAGTCGGTGAGCCTCCTTGCATTTCAGAGGATCTATTTTCATTGCTTTCTAGTTAGTTCATTAGGATGTAGTGGGGTTTGTCCCAACATCCATCCTAGTTGTTTAGTGTTGTGAGTCTTTTCATTTTCATTTCTTATTGTTAAGACTTGGGTTGCCACTTTTGGCCAAGTTGAATGTTTAATCTTTAAAACATTCTCAGTTATTTTATTATTCAGTTCAGTTAAGTTCATTAATCATTATAAATATGACTATTGTCTTCCGCTGAGTTAAGTAAGTTAGGCCAAGGGTTCGCTTGGGGCTAGCAATGGTCTTCGAGTTCCAGTCCCACCCAGGGTCTAGGCTCAGGGCGTGACAATATAACTTACACAAGTCACAACATATAACTTACACATGTTGCAACATATGATTTATGTGTCGCAATATAATAGTTATATGTAGCAACATATGACTTACATGTCGCAACAAAATAGCCATATGTTGAAACATGTGATTTATTTGTCACAACAAAATAGTTATATGTAGCAACATATGACTTCCATGTCGCAACAGAATAGTCATATGTTGCAACATATTACTTACACATTCTGTTACAACATGTGATTTATGTGTCACAATGTAATAGTTATATGTAGCAACATATGACTTTATGTCGCAATAGAATGGTCATAAGTTGGAACGTATCACTTACATGTTCCAACAGATTAGTCATATGTGGCAACATATAACATACATATGTATTAGTACTAATTGTTTTTTGAATTAATTTGTTCATTAATACCTATTGTTTTTGAATTAATTTCTTCAGGTACAATAAATTGAGGGATTATTTGTAGGGATTTATTGTTGTGGTGAATGGATCGAGAAGAAAAATTGATATATTTGGAATTGGAAGGATGGTAAGAAAGGGTCGTTAGGGATGAATGTCGAAAGAAATATTTTGTATGATGATTTTGTGAAGCCTTATACAGAAAAGGTGTGGTAATTTTTATTATTTTTCGTATGTTTTCATGTTTTTATCAATGTATTCTGCCTTCTAAATGTGTTATTTCTTCTATAGTTTAATTTTTTCAACCATAACGATCCAAATACATTGGGAATGATTAATCAAGCAGCAGACGAAGGCCACATTGGTGCATCATATGTGCTTGCCATAATTTCAATCTTCAAGGGCGAAGAATCCATGAGAGAATGCTTAATGTTCATTGCCAACATGAAAAAAATGGAGCCACTAAAAATCAGGAGATGTCGACACAAGTTGCAATATGTTTTAGGTGAAATGTGGGTGCCAGAACCTCATTTGTTGGGAGAAAGACTCATTTGTTGCACTGTTCATTAACATGAGCAACGCGTTCGCAAGAATGGTTGGCTCATGGAAAGTGACGATAAAGATGAAGATGATATTCATTGTGAATTATGTAGTTGTGATTTAGAACTAGATTATGTAGTTAAATTTTTGCCTTATAACACTGTGTGATATTAATAAAATTGTCATATGTGGCAACATATGTACATTCTGTTGGATAATATGTTGAATTTTGCAACAAAAATTGCAACATATACGTCATATGTGGCAACATATGTATATTCTAAAATGTGGTTTTTGGTATTAATCCAATTAAATTATGACATAATACAACACTTAACACTAATATATAATCCTACAACATGTTTAAGTACAAAATTATGGTCTAATACAACAACTTTCATCAATTATATCAATCATTTTTACAAATACTATCATACTGCTAGTTCATCATACAATGCCTAAGTAATTCCATATGGTAGTTGTACAACACCTTTGTAAATCGTTGTTCGAAGTGTTATAACATATTTTTATTGCGTAATTATGGTCCAAAGTACTAAAATATGGTCCAATTTGACATAATTCATTGCTCAATTGCTTAATTTATCGATTAACCAATCCATAAAATCTCATAAGTGGCAACATAGGTACGTTCTGTTGGATAATATGTTGAATTTTGCAACAAAAATTGCAACAGATACGTCATATGTAGCAACATATGTATATCCTAAAATGTGGTTTTTGGTATTAATCCAATTAAATTGTGACCCAATACACTATTTAACACTAATATATAGTCCTATAACATGTCTAAGTACAAAATTATAGCCTAATACAACAACTTTCATGTAACACCCCGCACAAAACTAGTAAGACCTAGTTAAGGCTTGATTGAATCTAGTAGGTTGACCTAGAGCCTCACGTGTTAGTTTATGGTTGGAACCATGTTTAAATGATGAAAAATGGCTATTTAAGTTAGTTTGGTGACTTTAGAGGTCAAACGTCAAGAAACGACCATGACGTCCGGAAACTAGTCTTTGGTGCTAGTGTGGGTGCTAGTGTCTTGTCGTGGTGTTTGGTGTGTTGTTTGAGGTCTAAAACCCATAGGAGTGACTCTTATTCATAGATGGAAATGTTTAGGGTCCAAATGACCTGGTACGACCCCCCAAGGACCACCCAAGGGGTCCTTGAGGAGGACCCAATCTTTGGCCAAAAGCTGTCAAAAACAGCTTGACCCACGAAGGCCATTGATGAGGCGTCAATTGATCCACGCCCCGTGGAGGGTGGTCGTGGATCAGGCCTGAAACTAGAATTGGTTCCCTGCAACAGGGAAGCCTTAGTCAAGAACCACGAAGGCAGTCCACGCCACGTGAACCCATCCACGGTCCGTGGATGGGCAAGCGTAGGTGCTGCCAACTTTCCAGCCCTCTAGTTTTAGGTTGGTGTTTTGGAGTTTAGTTGATTGATTGATTAAGGGCTTATGATTTTGTTTATTTAGTTAGTTAATGACCCTTTTAATCTAAAAATACCCTAAACTAAACTATGGAATCGTTTGGAAACTAAACCCCCAAAACAGTCCCCCTATGCTGCCTTGGCAGTTTTGCTTCCTCACCTTGGTGGTGATCCACGGTCCGTGTATGGACCTCGTGAGTCCATACTTAGTTTTTTTAGAGGCCTGCAACATTTACACTCTCAGACCCAAACCACGAGACCAAACCACGGACCATTAATCAATTGACGGTCCGTGGATGGCCAACGTAGATGCTGCCAGTTTCAGCCTTTTAGTTATTAGTTGGGAGTTGACTTTCGAGTTAGTTATTTAACTAGGGGTTAAGGGGGTTGGTTAGTGAGTTAATTACCTAACTAAACCTAACTATAAGACCCCAACCCCATTAACCTAAGTCATTCTAACTTAACACACTAAATCAAATCATAAACTCTCTCAACTCTCTCTCTCAACTCAAGACTCCATTGAAGAACTTGGAAGGAGCTTAGCAAGGGCTTGTAGATGGGAAGTTTCACACGAAATTCATAGGGGTTTAACTAAGGTATGGTTGTTCTTCACTCTTGGGATCCCTTTCCCCAAGAGGTCCTTCCAAAGATGGTTTTCAAAGTCCCCCAAATTGTAGATTTCAATCCAAAAACGTGGGTCTTCTTTCTAAATGTTGAATTGTTGTTATAAAATGATTTTGATTGATGATATATGAACAATTATGGATGAATTCATGTAGTGTTGGTGATTTTTGAAGAATCCCCCATGAGACCCATGTTTCCCCTTCTTTCTCCAATTCTAACCCCAATTTGTGTTAGATATTAATTGAAGGCTATGAATTGAATGTGATGTTATGTAATTCATGTTTGTATGATGATATTACCCTAAATTATGTATGATTACTATGGAATTAGGGTTAAGTCTTGAATGGGGCCTTCAAGGCTATGAGGAGATGATATCAATGTGATTCTTTATGTATTGTTGAATGTACTTGCTCAATTCATGTATGATGAAGTTGTATGATGGTTCCCTCTTCCCTCTAACCCTAGTTGGTAATTGAGCATGTTATGATGAGATGCAATGCAAGTATGAATGTTGTGAGATGTTGGTATTATTGATGTTATGTTGAATTGAAGGTAATTCTTGTTAACACAATATGAACATGCTATGAGTAAAGGTGTTTTATGTGAAAGGGTTTCTCACACATGTACACACACACATGAATGAATGAAGCTATTGATAAGGTAATCAATGTGAGTCTCTGGAAAGGTTTCCTCAATTGTACTCTAAACTAGTCTATGTTATGCATGGTATGATAATGTGAAAGGTCATTCTCACATGATGAAGGTTCTTGATGAAAGGTTTTCTCATCTATGAACTCTTGAGCTTTTATGACTATATGAGGGGTATTCCCTAAAGGTATTCTATATGACCTTAAATGGTAATGTAAAGACTAATGACTACTTTAAAAGGTGAATTACTTAGATTGTAATGATGCTATACCTAATGTGTTGTTGTGGTGTTGATGACCTAGTTTCCTCATCCTTAACCCTCTACACTTGAATTAGCTATGAAGTATGTATGTATGTTATGGTATGATTGTTATATGATTGAAAGGTAGTTCTCATGATTATAATGTAATGTAAAGTGAAAGGTTTACTCACTTGCTAAGTGTTTCTAAGGTGAAAGGATTGTTACTCACTTATGAACACATATGACCTATTATGGTAAGATGTCTACATAAGAGTCTAGTAAAGGCTAATGTGAACTTATGTGATGACTAAATATGATTACAAAAGGGAATTAGATGCTTAGCACCGAAAGGGCATGTAAATGAGATGGGGGTCTCACGTTTAGTAAGTCCGGCTCCCCACATGGGTTTCCTCACGTTTAGCAAGTCCGGATTACCCATGGTATGTGTTGTCTCATGAGATGGAAACCCCCACATTTAGTAAGTTAGGGTTTCTAGAAGCAATCTCCTTGACCCTTAACTATGTGCCCACATAGGACTCTAGCTTAGTGGATCCACCTAGATAGCTATGTACGAATGGTTACACCTTAGGCAAGTGTCAACCCTCTCTTTTCGGTGTGGGAGTAGAACATCGGATTCCATGTAGCTCTTATGGTCTATGTCGGTTATTGCAATATTTCCCTAATGTAAAAGTAAATGAAGGTATGAAAGGTGTGAACTCTTACTAGGGCTTTCTTAAGGGTTTCTACATAGTGTAAGGGAGGGTATGGGACTTCTCTTGCACATTGCACTTGTGGGATCCTAAGGGATGGTTGTAGTGGTGTTCTCTTATGATTATGATGATTATGACTTATGTATGTTGAAGTTATGTTATGTATGATCATTATGAAGACGGTTTACCTATGATTGGACTATCTGAATTAGGACTAAGATGTATGATATGAACATGTTATATGAACTATGCCTTAATGGTGTTGTTCTATCTTATTATGATGATTATGAATAATGCATGCTTTAATTGTATTATGTTAATGATTGACTTTTCTTTGATATGAACTAATGTTTGTGAATGTCACCTTACTATGTATATGACCTATGGATAAGACTAATGTATGATAAGTATGAGTATGGTGATCCAAAGGTAATACTTAGTGTAAGTAGGACTATGGACCTACCTATGCATTGCACAAGTAGAACCTAGGGTTACTTATGTTGTTATTATATTATGATGTAATGATCTTAATGATTGAATATGCATGAGTAGTATGTCTTGTAATGAGTAATATTGTATTATGACTATGTTTGGAGACTATGCTTTGTTGATGTGTTCCCCTTATGTTTGATAAACTATATGTGAGTTCTTAATGACTTATGTTCCCCAACTCTTCTAAAGAATGGTGTTCAAAAGTGCATAAATCATGGTTTCAACTAAATGTCCCTTTAAGCATGTTTTAATGGTTTTTATGCATGGCTTCCATACTTAGTACGTGTGTTGTACTAACCTATATTTCTTCTACATTTTTACAAAGTGTAGGGTTTGGTGATGTGATGTTTTATGCTTGGACGTTAGGTTTCTAAGAAGCTTGGGAATGAAGACTTGGGAAGTCCTCATAGTTTCAAGGATGAACCTACCTCGTACTCTTATGTCATTATGTCTTTATGTTTTATGTCTTTAGACTTGTGTAAGGGCCGTGTCCCTAGTAATTATTATGTAAGGGTCGTGTCCCTAAGTTGTTATGAAAGAGTTGTTATTCTAAATGTTATAGATGGTTTGAGACGTAGTGTCATAGACTCTCTCTTATTTTGTATAGTCTTCGATTGTAAAGAAAAGTTTTAAATTTTTCGCTATTTTCATATGCTATAATGTTCATGATATGCTAAGGGCTTGTATAAGACCTCCGAGAGGTCGAGTACACCGTGTTACGACTAGGGGGTGCTCTCGGGTCGTTACACTTCATCTATTCTACCAATTATTTTTACAAATACTATCATACCACTAGTTCATCATACAATGACTAAGTAATTCCATATGATAGTTATACAACACCCTTGTAAATCGGTGTTCAAAGTGTTATAACATATTTTTAATGCGTAATTATGGTCCAAAGTACTAAAATATGGTCCAATTTGACATTTTTCATTCCTAAATTGCTTAATTTATCGATTAGCCCATCCATCAAATGTCATATGTGGCAACATACACGTTCTGTTGGATAATATGTTGAATTTTGCAATAAAAATTGCAACAGATACGTCATATGTGGCAACATATATATATATCCTAAAATGAGGAATTTGGTATTAATTCAATTTAGTTGTAACCTAATACAACGTTTAACACTAATATTTAGTCCTACTACAAGTTTAAGTACAAAATTATGGTCTAATACAACAACCTTCATCAATTCTATCAATTATTTTTTACAAATACTATCATACCACTAGTTCATCATACAATGACTAAGTAATTCCATATGATAGTTATATAACACCCTTGTAAATCGTTGTTTGAAGTGTTATAGCATCTTTTTATTGCATAATTATGGTCCAAAGTTCTAAAACATGGTCCAATTTGACATTTTTCATTGCTAAATTGCTTAATTTATCAATTTACCCATCCATCAAAATGTCATCTATGGCAGCATATGTACGTTCTATTAGATATTATATTGAATTTTGCAACAGAAATTGCAACAGATACGTCATATGTGGCAACATATGTATATCCTAAAATGTGGTTTTTGGTATTAATTCAATTAAATTGAGACCTAATACAATATTTAAAACTAATATATAGTCCTTCAACATGTCTAAGTACAAAATTATGGTCTAATACAACAACTTTCATCTATTCTATCAATTATTTTTACAAATACTATCATACCACTAATTCATTATACAATGACTAAGTAATTTCATATGATAGTTATATAACACCCTTGTAAATCGTTGTTCGAAGTGTTATAACATCTTTTTATTATGTAATTATGGTCCAAAGTACTAAAATATGGTACAATTTGACATTTTTCATTGCTAAATTTCTTAATTTATCGATTAACCAATCCATCAAATGTCATCTATGGCAACATATGTGCATTCTGTTGAATAATATGTTGAATTTTGCAACAAAAATTACAACAGATATGTCATATGTGGCAACATATGTATATCCTAAAATGTGATTTTTGGTATTAATTCAATTAAATTGTGACATAATACAACATTTAACACTAATATATTATCCTATAACATGTCTAAGTAAAAAATTATGGTCTAATACAACGACCTTTATCAATTCTATCAATTATTTTTACAAATACTATCATACCACTAGTTTATCATACAATGACTAAGTAATTCCATATTATAGTTATATAACACCCTTGTAAATCATTGTTCGAAGTGTTATAACATCTTTTTATTGCATAATTACGGTCCAAAGTACTAAAATATGGTCCAATTTGACATTTTTCATTGCTAAATTGCTTAATTTATCGATTAACTCATCCATCAAATGTCATATGTGGCAACATATGTACATTCTTTTGGATAAAACACATAAGTACTTTATAAAAGTCATAGGCACAACCTCTAAAACTGGCCCAATCGGCCCATTATTTCATTTCTAAAAGGGATATATATAAATTAGGGTTTTCATTTTCATTTCAAGAATAGGGTTTTCATTTTCTTCCTCACTGCTACGGTTTCTCTGCTTCGTTTTCTCTCTCTTTGCATGGATCTCGGATCTTCAGAGTGCATGGGATATAATGATGTTATTTATTTCATCAATCTTTTTTGTTCTTTGTTTTTTAACACGCAACTAATTGATTGGGGTTTGGTTAAACCAAATGAATAAATAAACATAGTTTTGCACTTTAGTTCCAACATTTTTACTTGTTCTTAACATAACATAACACCCATCTGTTGCTTCATATGAGTCAAATGTTGCAACATTTGAGGCATATGTTGCTACAGATGACTCATTTGTTGCTACAGATGCCTCAAATGTTGCAACATATCACCCTTATGTAGCAACATTTGACCATATGAGGCATATGTTGCTACAGATGACCCAAACACTACATATAAGTCAAATGTGGTAACATTTCAGGCATATGTTGCTATAGATGACCCATGTGTTGCTACATATATGTCACGTCCCAAGCCTACACCCTGGGCGGGACTGGCACTCGAGAACCATTAATGGCCCCAAGCGAACCCTTGGCCTGACTTACTTACTCAGCGGAAGATTTAATTCAACAAAGACAAGTCTATGTAATAAACTGGAATGTTATAATGGAACATTCAACTTGGCTATTAAGGAAAACTCAAGTCTTAACATAAGATAACGACAATGAAAAGACTAAAGAACTAACATCTGACTGTCTATAAAGCCTCTAAAACGACTAAGATGGATGTCGGAACAAACCCCACTACATCCCAATGAACTAATAAAATAACATAAAGCAATAAAAAGGAGTCCTCCGAAATGAAAGGAGGCTCACCAACTAACTATGGAGTGCTCACTAGATCAACGATGTGCTGGATGTCGATCCTAGTTACCTGTGTCTACATCATAATAAGATGTAGGCCAACTAGCATCAGTACATTGAATGTACGAGTATGCAAGTTGGAATGCTAAACACAACATAGGCTTGAAAAGAATCTGAAGAACTTACCTGGCTCAACTCAACTCAATATAACTGAGCTCATTTCAATATAAAGCAGTTTAGAACAAGTGCAATATAAAAAAAAGTTGTTTAAAACATGATGTCAACTCTGTCTGTATGCAAAGATACATATTACTCTGAGATGTATGTAAAAATACAAATAAACTGTGTAGTTAAGAATAAAATTACTTCTGAGGGAGTTTCTCTAACCAACAACCATCACGTAAGAGCTATTGTGATGATACAATATTTTGCCTCACGTTGCCAGGGTTGTCCTATACCTTGCCGAGGGTATAGAACCTGAACTACTAAGTGGATCCACTAGTCTATGCAAAAAAGCACTAAAGGAATCATCTAACAAGTATGACCCTTTTCTACCCATGATGGCTACATGGTTTATGGGGGTTGTGAGTTGTATGAACTCTCCCCCATATCGGTGCTCAATACTACTCCTAAAAATATAATATTAGCTCTTATGTTTAAAAACATACTTCTTTCTGTGATTTGAGATTGGTGCTAAAAAACTTAGCTCAAAGGCCATCTAGGAAATCAAAGTTTCCTCTCTTGCTTCATTTAGAAAGCGATTACTCTTTTCTGAAAACTAGTATGAAGGCTTTATGGAAATCGAGGTTTCCTTTCTTGTTTAAATGTGAAAACATTTTAAACCTTTGGGAATACATAGTCCCCATATACTTTTGAAGAAACGAACTTCTAACTTTACTCTTTAATCTTTTCTCGACTTGAACTTTAAGTCTTAAAACAAAGTTAAAACATTTGGTAAAGACTTTTGGAAACTCTAAGAACTTCTCTTGGCTTTGATCTTAACTTTCCTTGAATTGGATTATGGATTCAAGGTTCATGATCTCATGTTTATGGATTATTTCATGATGTTTAGATGAACCTTAGAGTGTTGGAATCAACTAGAAAACATAGGTACATTGCTAAGGAGCAAGTACTAAAAGGTGGGAAACAAATGGGGAGAACTAGCGCTCTGAGAGGCGCGGGGCACCAGCCCCTAAAGTTCAGAGACTGAATTGAGATGCTCTGGATGGCACGGCACCCCAGAGGTCAAAGTTCAAAGAGCCTCTGATGGGGCTCTGAGAGGCGTGACGCCGCAATCCCCTGCCCAGTTGAACTCCGACTCTTTTTGCTCGTTTTTCATCTCTAAACCCTCTAAACTTCAACGGTTCTTTCCCCAAACACTTAGAATCATTTATACCCTCAATATATGATAGATTCAACCAAATATTACACCTGGAAACATGAATCAAACCTCAAGAAACTTCAATAACACAACCCATAGGAATTCAAACGAATTTCATCAAGAACTCAAAGGATTTACTTTCAAATAAAACATTATTTCGCTGAATTAAATCATGATTGGCGCGTGGGTGAACTAACACAATGCTATGTGATCTCACACACCTCGTAGGGATCACCCCTTGACGAAATCTACAAGTTAAACTCGACAATCTTGACGAATCTTGATTTCTCTTCTCCCTTCTCCTATTTTCTCTTTTCTCCATGCCCTAGCGTGAAACTTCAACTTTTCTAAACTAACTAAAAATCTGAGTTTACCCCAATTAACTCCTAAAAAACTAATTAGAATAATTAGGTAAGGAAAAGACTAAATTACCCTTCAAAAATCCGGATTAGACTTTCCTTATTCAAACAACCCAACTTCCAAAGGGAATAACTCACTCATACGAACTTGAAATCGCGCAAACGCAGCGGCGTTGGAAAGATCATTCCAAGAGCTTTCCTACCATATCTAGAAGTACACCTAACTCATCCTGAGCTAGAAGTTATGGCCATTTGAAGTTGACCAAATCTCAACTTATTCTAACCTAACAAAATTTCCAGATTTTAATTCTTTCCAAAAATGACTATTTCCAATTATTAGCTTCTTCCTAGTTATTTCAAATTGCGAGATGTTACAATATGAGTCAAATGTTACAATATGTGAGGCATATGTTGCTACAGATGACCCATTTGTTGCTACATATGAGTCAAATGTTGCTACATATGACTCATTTGTTGCTACAGATGACTCATTTACTTACTGCTATAGATCACCCTTATGTAGCAGCATTTGACCATGTAGTGGATAGATAGAGTTAAAAGGGAATTGGTTGAAGCAACATAACATATAACATCACAGATAAATAAAAGATTGTAATTAATTACAAACATATTGTCAAGGCTTCAAGTTCTTATCTATTATCCCAGCAACCCAATTCCATTGCCATCGACCAACTGTATTGTCACACAACAGGGTGTTGGGAGATTGAATTGGTGTGTTGGTAATCAAATGCTTAATAAACTCAAGCGAATATGACCCGCACATGACACATGTGCTATTTTTTACCATGGGTTTCAATCGACCTTCAAATTCCCATGGTTCATTAAGGAGCTTATCTGACAAATGCATCATTATTCCACTTTGCCTCAACAAGATTGACAGCAAGTCGAACACATGTTGTATGAATGTCAAAAACACATCATGTTCCGTACACGTTAGGTTGCAGTCATAAGCATTCATGCAACCCTCGTGCAAGAGGATCTCAAGAGTCACAAAATAAGCATTGTTCATGTTCATGACTGTCAGAATTCTTTTTGCACCAATCCAATTGATGCCTCCAGGATATGGTATAATGCCCCTGACGTAGTCAATCATATCGCCATTCCATACAAATTCATTAAGTAACTGTGTAAAGCTTTTTCCACCAACTCTTGTTGCCTCCTCGCTGATACTGTCATACCTTTGTTTGAAGTTGGTATAGAAGTTGAGATCTATGATTCTATTCGTGGAATCATAGTGCTCAGGGTATCTCAACTGCCTCTCCTGCATGAGGCTGAAAATTTCATCAATATACTGAAATAACAATTAATATTAAAGAGTAAAGAAGAGTAATGATTGAAAAGATAAAACAAACAAACATTAAAAATTGAAGGTTAGTAGAGAAAAATTACCCAGTCTTCCCACCAAACGGTTGAACTACCTTTTTTATTTATTTTTTGAATTTCGATAGTGTAATGTAGCAACATATAAGAATTCAAAAATTCCCATATGTTGCCACATATCTCCTTTCTGTTGGGGCACATACAGATAATTCTGTGGGTTTTTTACAACAAAGGTTATATATATTGCCACATATGACATTCAAGTTGGAGAACATGCAGATAATTATGTGATTTTTTTACAACAAAGACTATATATGTTCCAACAAAATAAAAATAATAATAATAATATGTCACGGCCCGAAATAGGGGGGGTACCTCGCACTCGATACCTTAATACATCGAGTTATCCACTGAAACATACTAGTTAAACCAAACTTATGAGGCAAAAAGATTGGGCAGCACAACCTCTAAAAATTGAAGCATGGACCCAGAGGTCATAACCTGAAAGAGAATAACCATACAAACAATGGTAGACAAATAGAAAAAAAAAAAAGATGTACTATCTAGCCAACGAGGCCAAAACCGAAAACATACCTACTTACACACACACACATATATATATACATGCCAAGACTATTGGCTGGAGGGTGAAAATACAAAAAGAAAA
The DNA here is from genome assembly GCA_036553675.1 of Solanum okadae. Classification (NCBI taxonomy): domain Eukaryota; kingdom Viridiplantae; phylum Streptophyta; class Magnoliopsida; order Solanales; family Solanaceae; genus Solanum; species Solanum okadae. The sequence goes on from CM071680.1 coordinate 27,807,871, forward strand.
CCCAGAATATTGTGTCCACAATAGCCTCTATGAGTGACATAAGCACTATCGGGACAAGTCCCTGACTATACCCAAGTTGTACAACAAAAGTAAACATCCTCTAATAGCCCCAGGATAAGATGGAGCTTACCAACTCACAGCTGAACCTGAATCCTAGCGGGTGGGTCGATTATAGTCCCTGCATGTACCTGCTCTCACAAACAAAAAGCAGCGTCCCCAGGCAAAGAGACGTCAGTACGAATAAAAATGTACTGGTATGTAAAGCAAAAAGTAAAATCATAAACATTTACTGTAAAAGGGTAATAGAGATACCACCTAAAACTGAAACCCAAACAATCTTCATGGCTGACCTTTAGCCCCCTACTACTTAAATATGCATAGTATGCTCGTATAATCGTATGTCGTGAATACATACATATATATATATATAGATGCAAATGCATGACATACCCAACCAAATGCTAGCAATGGTGGTGTTTTTCGGTAGCGAACCGACATCATATTCGCCAACTTGAGGCCATCTGTGTCTCATACGTATAAATATAGGCAATAGGCCCAATACCTCCCTATTATAGCTCGGGAGTAGAACGCATAGCATGTCATGTCATGTATTTATAACACCTATGAGTTACTGTTGTCATATTGCCAATCTTGGCCCGTTTGTAGTCTTGTTCTCATAACCCCATAATAACTTTCGTATAACATATAACAATCACAAGGAACTTGATATGTTCTTCCAAATAATCTTGAAAAGTTAACTCGAATTTTAGAAGGATAACCTAACCTTGTTGATATTCATAACAAGTTTAAGGTGACTTACTTAGTTCCTAACTTGGTTCCTAGAAAATTTATAAAAGAAATATTTCAAAAACCAAGTGTTCTAATAGTTTACGTTTAAATTATATTTGAGAGTTTTGAAGGTCGTGAGCTACTTTAAAGTTTTTCTTTAATAATAACCTTAGTGGAGAAAGAGGGCTGGTCACAAGTAGTAAGGGTCTCACGTGACATTTTAATTCACATCACCCAAGGAAGAATACGAATTCATACGTGTGGACATATAATCAAGAAAACTGATAAAATGACATGTAGATGTCGAACACTTTATTTATCCGAACGAGTAAAATATCAAAATAACAGAATCATGAAAATAATTCATCTGAGATCCCAATGACATTCGGCGTTTTAGGAATTTCCCAAGAGTGGTGCTAAAATGAGGGACGTAGTTTCGCCTTAACATACCTTTTCAATGAACGCTCGAATGGCCATAGCTTCTTCACAAAAGTTGTTCCTTACATCCTAAACTTCGCAAACACTATATATACATAGCTGGTACACACTTATAAACAGTTCATAATTATTCTTAAATCGGCAGATTTACCAAATGGCCTCAACTTGACGAAATCTCCATAGAACATCATAAAAACAATCATAAAAGAGTCCCGAGATGATTACCTTAGTTAACAAGTGTAAACCTTGAAGAAACACCAATAACTACAAATTTATATCTTCAAAAACTTGCTCCAAACGCAGCTAATAGAAGGGGAAAACGATTGCCATGTGTAGAGATCACGTTTCTAGGCACGGGGATAATCTTTAATGGTAGAAATCGTCAAAAACTGACCTTCATCATGCAAGTACTCCATAGGAACCCTCTCTTAAGCTTTATTTATGGTTTGGAAGTAAAATGAAATGTTTTCATGGTTTAAAACGTTGAGTAAGCCGACATACCACATTTTTTACCCGACCCGGATTTTGCCCCGGCAGTCCATAGTAAAACCCTCATAACGTTTTACTCCGATGTTGGTTGGATACGGGGTTTTGTGCGTTGAAAACTAAACTCGTAGGCCTTCGATTTAATGGGTGATAGGCCTTCTAACTCTTTGTATATTGGGAGAAAACATCCAAGACATTTGACCCAAAGTTAAGAAAATATTATTAGAGAAACTTTGATAACTTTTGCCGACTTTAGTTTCACTAATTTTCTTGACTTCCAAACTTAACATATGACCCTTGTGCTATTATAATACCTCATAACACACTATTATTAGCATGTTTTACACTCATAGGCTTATCCATAAGGTATGGGACAAGTTAAACTTTTCAAACAGGCGAAGTTCTACCCGAGCCATTTCTTTTATCATGAACTTTGTTTGAGTGGTCCCTTTGACCTAAAACTTTAGTTTAGTTCCTTGATATTGCCACCTACTTGCAATTTTAATCTCCAATGTACGATACAAAGTCATATACACCTCATATAACCATGCCATACTACGCCACATATATTATGCACGATTAGAGAAAAAGTGCGGGATCTTACATTCTCCCCCCCTTATGAACATTCGCCAGAAAATGGATCTAGACAATTCCTTGGTTGTATTTTCTTTTTTTTCTCACAATACTTTATTTGCAAGTCTATATTTGTTATATTCGTAAACCTGAAGTCAAATTCTGAAAATTTTAACTACTAAGCTTTGCATAGCTATCTCGTAAAAAAACATATAAATTTCACCTTCAAGCTACTTAAAATCTAACTAAGTTGTTGTGAAGAAATAATTTCCAATAATCGAAATGTGACTCACCTTAAGTCGTAAACAATTGGGGGTACTCCTTCCTCATTTTCTCTTCCGCTTCCCAATTCATTTCCTCGACGTTGTTATTTCTCCATAACACTTTCACAGAAGCTACATTACTTGCTGATCTAAAATCGCTATTGGTACCTCTGCATAAGATAAATCCTCAGCGATACAAATATTTTCAATGGGCATAATACGTGAAGGATCTCCAATGCACTTCTGCAACATAGAAACATGAAATACAGGATGAACTGCTTCCAATTCTGAAGGAAAATCAAGCTCGTATGCCACCATATCGATCTTCCGAATAATCTTATACGGTCCAACATACCTAGGACTCAGCTTTCCTTTCTTTCTGAATCGCATGATGCCCTTCATAGGCGATACTTTCAGGAAACCCCAATCTTCTACCTAAAACTCTAAGTTCCGTCGGCGAAAATCTGCATAAGACTTCTGTCAACACTGTGTTGTATGAAGCTGATCTCTAATAAGCTTAACCTTTTCAATTGCTTGTTGGACTAGATTGGGACCTAGAAAATCTGCTTCCCCAAGCTCAAACCAACTGATTGGGGACCTACACTTCCGCCCGTATAGTGCTTCATAAGGGGCCATCTAAATACTAGCTTGAAAGTTGTTATTATAAGCAAACTCGATAAGAGGTAGATGTTGATACCAACTTCCTTTAAAATCCAACACAGAAGCATGTAACATATCCTCAACCGTCTGAATAGTATGTTCTGCCTGTCCATCAGTTTGTGGATGAAAAGCGGTGCTAAGATTTACCTAAGTGCCTAGACCTTTTTGAAACGATCTCCAAAAATATGTTGTAAATTAAACTCCTCGATCTGAGATAATAGATAATGGAACTCCGTGAAGGCGAACAATCTCCTGAATGTAAAGCCTAGCATAATCTTCAGCTGAATATGTCGTCCTAACTGGCAAGAAATGAGCAGATTTTGTCAGTCTATCGATAATTACCCAAATGGAATCAAACCTTCATGGAGTGCGAGGTAAACCAATGATGAAGTCCATATTTATCATATCTCATTTCCATAACGGAAGCTCAATATACTAGGTTAGGCCTCCAGGCCTCTGATGCTCTACTTTAACTTGTTGACAGTTGGGACATTCAGCTACCATCTCCGCAATATCTTTTTTCATGCCATTCCACCAATAGATCTGTCGAAGGTCCTGATACATCTTCGTCGCTTCAGGGTGAGATGCATATCTAAAATAATGGGCCTCTGCAAGAATATTTTTACGAAGCTTCCCAACTGCCGGTACACATAAGCGACCCTGGTATCTAAGGACTCCATCTCCAGTTAGCTAAAATAAGGGGTGTTCCTACTGTGGAATCTTTTCCCTCAATTTCCTAAGCTCAGGATCTTCATGTTGCTGCCTTTTCACTTTACTCACAAAGGAAGATTCTGCCATATTTTTAACGACAACACCTCCGCCTCCTGCATCTACCAAGCGTACTTGCAAATTAACTAGCTGGCATATGTCTTTTGTAATTCCAGCCATATCAACTTCAACATGACTTAGACTACCCATGGACTTCCAGCTGAGCGCATCAGCAACAACATTAGCTTTGCCAGGATGATATAAAATGTCAACATCGTAGTCCTTTAATAATTCTAGCCACCTTCTTTGTCATAGGTTCAACTCTCTCAGCTTAAGTAAATACTGAAGGCTCTGGTGATCGGTGAGCACATTTATATGAACCTCGTATAGATAATGTCGCCAAATTTTTAGGGTAAAGACAACTGCAGCCAACTTAAGATTGTGTGTATGATAATTCTACTCATGCTTCCGCAACTGTCTAGAGGCGTATGCAATAACCTTACCGTGCTGCATAAGAACACAACCTAGGACAATTCTTGAGGCATCACAATAAACAACATAGCCCTCATTACCATCTGGAAGAGTTAGGACAAGTGCAGTGGTAATCCTATTATTGAGTTCATGAAAGCCCTGCTCGCAAGCCTCAGTCCACTGAAACTTCGTTGCCTTATGTGTCAATTTTGTCAGTGGTGCAGAAATAGAAGAGAATCCCTCTACAAACCTTCAGTAATACCCCGCCAAGCCTAAAAAGTTGCGAACCTCCGTCGCATTCAAGGGCCTCGGCCAAGTCATCACTGCTTCAATCTTTGTCCATCAACCTTAATACCCTCACTTGTAATAACATGACCAAGAAAATCTACTGAGGTAAGCCAAAAAGCACATTTAGAGAATTTAGCATATAACCTACATTCCTGGAGAGTCTGCAATATAGCTCGCAAGTGGTCTGCATGCTCTGCTTCCGACCGTGAATATATAAGAATATCATCAATAAACACAATCACAAACTCATCCAAGAATGGTTTGAAGACCCGATTCATAAGATCCTTAAAAGTTGTTGGGGCATTTGTAAGCCCAAAATACATGACAAGGAACTCAAAATGGCCATACCTCGTCCTAAATGTTGTTTTTGGGATATAAACTTCCCTAACTCGCAACTGATGGTAACCAGACCACAAGTCAATCTTGGTAAAGCATTTGGCACCTTGTAACTGATCGAATAAGTCATCAATCCGTGGAAGAGGATATTTATTCTTTATAGTGACTTTATTTAGTTGTCTATAGTCAATGCACATCCGCAAGGATCCATCTTTCTTTCAAACAAAGAGCACTGGGGTACCCCATGGGGAAGTACTTGGCCTGATAAAGCCTTTATCGAGCAAGTCCTTCAGTTGTTCCTTCAATTCTCTTAGTTCTTCAGGTGCCATTCTATAGGGAGTAATCGATATAGGTTGCGTATCAGGAAGCAAGTCTATAGCGAAATCAATTTCCCTTTCTAGGGGAATTCCTGGAAGATCATCAGGGAATACCATTGGAAATTCATTCACGATAGGAATTGACTGAAGAGTCATGGGCTCCTTATCAATATCATGTACATGAACCATATGGTATATGCAACCTTTAGCAATCAACTTTCGAGCCCTAAGGTATGAAATAAACTTACCCTTAGGTGTGATTGCACTACCCTTCCACTCAAGGACTAGCTCACCTAGAAAGTAAAATCGGACTATAGTTGCACGACAATCAATATTAGAATAACAAGATGCCAACCAATCCATACCCATGATAACATCAAAATCTAGCATAAATCAGCGTAGGTTGGACGATCATTAATTAATATCGTGCAACCCCGATAGACACGACTAGCTAAAATAGAATTGCCAATCGGTGTAGACACCTCAACTGGTTGTGGCAACAACTCAAATTTCATGTCAATTTTACTAGCAATAAATGGAGTGATATATGAAAATATAGAACCAAGGTCTATCAATGCGTAAATAGCTTGAGAAGATATCGTCAATAGACCTGTAACAACATCAGGGGATGCCTCTGAATCTTGTCGTCATGTGAGTGCATAAAAGAGATTATGACCACCGGTCGAACCTATATCTCTTTCACCTCTCCCTCTACCACAACCCTGAGTAGACTGTGGTCCTGGTCGTGGGGCACGGACTGAGGGTGAAGATGTTGTTGTGGATCCTAAAGGCTGAGCTAGATCACCTCTGCTCAACCTCGGGCACTGACTAATAAAATGTCATGTCTGCCCACAATGATAACATGCACCTGAACCCTGTCTACACTGCCCAGTTTGTGGCTTACTGCACTGTGTACAATGAGGAGTGGGGTGTCTTACCTGTACGAAATGATCCTGTCAATGACCTTCAGGCTGGCCTGAACTCTGACCTGGTACTGACTGACTATAATGATCAAACCGCGGTCCCTACACCTATGGTGAGACACTACCCGCTGGCCGAGGTGCATATCGATGGAAAGGGGGCCTAAAATCACCATGTGGTTCCCTATAAGACCCCATAGTACAGTCCCTCTTACTCTGATCCCTATCCCTACGGGTATCACGAATCCATTTAGAAAGGTCCTCTGTAGTCTGAGGGAAAACCTGTATGCGGGAAATATCTATATCATCTGATAGGGATGCTACCCTACAATCTCTGATCAAATGATCTGCCAAACCATCAACATAACGATGAACTCTGGCTCTCATGGTACGTACAATATCTGGTGCATATCTTGCCAAAGAATTTACCTGTGGCTATAATCCCTCACTCATGGTTCCCTGCTTCAAATTGATAAACTGGTCAAGACCGGCCTCTCGAACTTCCCGTGGCAAATAGTGGGCAAAGAAGGCCTCAGAGAAGTCCTCCCACTCTGCTGGCGGAGCATCGGGTCCTCTAGATATTTTCATGCCTCATACCAAAGGATGGCTACATCATGTAGCCGAAAAGAAGCCAACTCCACAGCCTCTGTGACGGAGGCATGCATCATCCTCAATACTATATATATATATATATTGTCTATAAAGTCCTGGGGATCCTCAGTAAGACTAGATCCTGTAAATAACGGAGAGGCCAAATGAAGAAACTCTCGTACCTTCGAACTTTCTGACCGGTCTCTCTGAATATCTACTCCTGACTCCAGTTGTCTCTCATGAATAGAAACCATCCTAGTCAGCAACTGAAGTTCCTCTCTCATCCCCTGTTCACCAGAGATCTCTGGTGGAGGAACAATAGGTACTGGAGGTCCTGTGTCCGTAGCTTCCTCAAGTACTAATGGAACTGGTTAGACTGGGGTACTGCATCTCCTCGTGCTTCAATAGGTGTCGGGGAGGCTGGTACTAGGGGAACTGTAGATCCACCATATGCCTCCGAGGGAAATCTATCTCTTTGACCCGGTGGGGAACGGCTAGTACCTTCCCTTGGATCCATACCTATCTCTCGATCTGCCATATCCGGAGCGAGTGTAGCCTGTTAGATAAGAAACATAAAGCACGACTTAGATTTCAAATGTTCTTATACTTTTGCACTATAGCACGATCTATCAGTTTAATGAAATGTAACCATTCATAAATTCCCTGTAGCCTCTTGATTAAAAGTGTGGTGCACAACACACCCATAAACAAAACTCTACTAGACAGGGCTTGTGGTCCCCCTTAGGATACGACCTGCTCTGACACCAAGTTTGTCACGCCCCGAAATAGGGGGCGTAACTGGCACTCAATACCCTAATACGTCGAGTTACCCACTGAAACATACTAGCTAAACCAAACTTGTGAGGCAAAAATATTGGGCAGCACAACCTCTAAAAAGTGAAGCCTGCACCCAGAGGTCATGACCTGAAAGAGTATAACCATACAAATAATGGTAGACAAACATAAAAAAAAATAAACATGTACTATCTAGCCAGCGAGGCCACAACCGAAAACATACCTACTTACACACACACATATATATACATGCCAAGACTATAGGCTAGAGGTTGAAACATACAAAAAGAAAACCCAGAATATTATGTCCACAATAGCCTCTATGAGTGACATAAGCATTGTCGAGACAAGGCCCCGACTATACCCAAAATGTACAACAAAAGTAAACATCCTCTGATAGGCACAGGATAAGATGGAGCTTACCAACTCACAGCAGAACTTGAATCCTAGCGGGTGGGTCGATTAGAATCCCTGCTTGTTCCTGCTCGCACAAAACAAAAAGCAGCATCCCCAGGCAAAGGGACGTCAGAACGAATAAAAATGTACTGGTATGTAAAGAGAAAAGTAAAATCATAAACATTTACTGTAAAAGGGTAATAGAGATACCACGTGAAACTGAAACCCAAATAATCTCCATGGCTGACTTTTAACCCCCTACTACTTAAATATTCATGGTATGCTCGTATAATCATATGTATTGAATATATATATATATATATATATATATATATATATATATATGAAAATGCATGGCATACCCAACCAAATGCTAGCAATGGTGGTGCTTTCCGATAGCGACCCGGCATCATATTCGCCAACTTGAGGCCATATGTGTCTCATACATATAAATATAGGCAATAGGCCACATATCTCCCGATTATAGCTCGGGAGTAGAATGCATAGCATGTCATGTCATGGATTTATAACATCTATGAGTTACTATTGTCATGTTGCCAATCTTGGCCCGTTTCTAGTCTTGTTCTCATAACCCCATAATAACTTTCGTATAACATATAACAATCTCATGGAACTTGATATGTTCTTCCAAATAAGCTTGAAAAGTTAGCTCGAATTTTAGAAGGATAACCTAACCTTGTTGATAGTCATAACAAGTTTAAGGTGACTTACTTAGTTCCTAACTTGGTTCCTAGAAAATTTATAAAAGAAATATTTCAAAAACCAAGTGTTCTAATAGTTTACATTTAAATTATATTTGAGAGTTTTGAAGGTCGTGAGCTACTTTAAAGTTTTTCTTTAATAATAACCTTAGTGGAGACAGAGGGCAAGTCACAAGAAGTAAGGGTCTCGCATGACATTTTAATTCACATCACCCAAGGAAGAATACGAATTCATACGTGCGGACATATATTCAAGGAAACTGATAAGATGACGTGTAGATGTCGAACACTCTATTTATACGAACAAGTGAAATATCGAGATAACAGAATCATGAAAATAATTCATCTGAGATCCCAATGCCTTTCACTGAAGGTCTTTCTAGCAAGAGAATAGCAAAATATCACATTCGGCGTTTTAGGAATTTTCCAGGAGTGGTGCTAAAATGATGGCCGTAGATTCTTCACAAAATTTGTTCCTTACGTCCTAAACTTCGCAAACACTATATATACACAGCTGGTATACACCTATAAACAGCTCATAATTGTTCTTAAATCGGCAGATTTACCAAATGGCCTCAACTTGACGAAATCTCCGTAGAAATTCATAAAAACAATCATAAAAGAGTCCCGAGATAATTACCTTAGTTAACCAAGTGTAAACCTTGAAGAAACACCAATAACTGCAAATTTATATCTTCAAAAACTTGCTCCAAACGCAGCTAATAGATGGGGGAAACGATTGCCACGCGTAGATATCACATTTCTAGGCACGGGGGCAATATTTAATGGTAGAAATCATCAAAAACTGACCTTCATCATGCAAGTACTCCATAGGAACCCTCTCTTAAGCTTTCTTTCTGGTTTGGAAGTAAAATGAAATGTTTTCATGGCTTAAATGTTAAGTAAGCCGACATACCACATTTTTTATCCGACATGGATTCTGCCCCGGCAGTCCGTAGTAAAACCCTCAAAACTTTTTACTCCGATGTCAGTTGGATACGGGGTTTTGTGCGTTACAAACTAGACTCATAGGCCTTCGATTTAATGGGTTATAGGCCTTCTAACTCTTTGTATATTGGGAGAAAACATCCAAGACATTTGACCCAAAGTTAAGAAAATATTATTAGAGAAACTTCGATAACTTTTGCCAAGTTTAGTTTCACTAATTTTCTTGACTTCCAAACTTAACATATGACCCTTGTGCTATTATAATACCTCGTAACACACTATTCTTAGCATGTTTTACACTCATAGTCTTATCCACAAGGTATGGGACAAGTTAAAACTTTCAAACGGGCGAATTCTACCCGAGCCATTTCTTTTATCATGAACTTTGTTTGAGGGGTCCCTTTGACCTAAAACTTTAGTTTAGTTCCTTGATATTGCCACCTACTTGCAATCTTAATCTCCAATGTACGATACAAAGTCATATACACCTCATATAACCATGCCATACTACGCCACATATATTATGCACGATTAGAGAAAAAGTATGGGATCTTACATAATAATTGATATTATCAGCAAAAATAACTCTTCACCAATTGTTTATTTACAACTTATCAACAAAAAAGTCAATGGTATACATAACCATCAAAACTAAATCTAATCAATGGTAGTAACCATTACATTTTCATCCGGAAACGTTGCTGCTCACATCCTTCACATCGACAAGAAGAGCATTTGATGTTAGATGAAGAAGCAACACTAGCAAAAGATTAAGATGTTGCTACAGATGAAGCTCCTTGTGACATTTTATCTACAAGGTAAATAAAAAAAGTTTGTGAGTGTACAACTGATTATAAAATAATAAGGGTAGCAATTTATACTTATGTTGACATAGATGAACATTTTGTTGCCGCATCTGTACCTTTTGTTGACAGAGATGAATCTTCTGTTGACACAGATGATCATTCTATTGCTCTAACACATAGGTGACATGCTCAAACATATGACAACTATGTTGGAATATGTACCAACATATCACCAATATGTTGCAACATACGACAGAAGATGAACAAAATGTTGGACAACTAAACAAAACTAAATTTCTACAATCATATGAACAAAATGGTCACAAAAAGAAGAACAAAAGCAACAGAAATGACTCTTCACTGAACAACAACAAAAATGACTCTTCACATATACATTTCCTAAAAATTAGGGTTTTTTTGGGTTTGTCGATTTCTTTCAAAAACAAAAATAATAGGTACCATTACACCATTATTCAATTTTCACATTTATAGAATGATTTCTTGTTCATTAACCCAAGAAAAAAACTTAGTATCAAGAGTATGTTGTTCGAAATTGTAAAATCTTTCAAGAAAATGACTTAGCCGTTTTAAGTCGAACACGACCTTCACTTCAGAAAGAGAGAGTGACGGAGGAGATGAGGAGGAAGATAATGGGGGAGAATGATCGGATTTTCTAAGGAAGAAGAAGAAGAAGAGAACGTTGGAGAGAAGAAGAAGAAGAAGAGAGAAAATTCTATTTTCTTTTAATAATTCTTTTTAAATAGAAATTTTAAAATGTAGTGGTTTTTTGAATTTTATAAAAGATAGAAAGTTTTGAAAATGTTAATTCGGTCCCAAATTAATTTAATTACCTTTTTAAGTGGATTTGACCATTTCTTGGTCAAAGTTTAAGCAAGACTTTATTGACAACTTTTATTTAATTTTCTCAAACAACATTCTACCTAGGTTTAATCGGATTTATTTGGCGGTTGCTTTCTCTAGCTCGGTATGTATCTCCTTCCATTGTTAAATTTGCTTCCTCTGTGTTCAACTGAGTCCTTCTGCTGGTTTGATTTAAATTTCTTCTGTGTGTTTCAATTTTGTTGTTGCATCGGCTATAACTATGATCTCTTTGAACTGAACTTGAGGTAATTCAGTGTCGGATCTATCTGTTTGTGCGAGTTACGCCTGAAAAATCTGTGTGCCTTTCTTATTTTGCCTTTTTTCAATTGATTTGTTGTTTTATTTGTGTGTTTAGTCTTCAATTTGAGTTGGACTGTGTGAATTAAGTTTCAATTGAGTATGGCCGTGGTATGATTATCAGATTTCACCCCCCTCCGACAACTCTACAGCTTTTTCCCTTTTTTTCTTCTCCGGGATTACTTGTCAATAAACTGTGTGTTGACAACAAGATGCACTGGAACAATATTAATTAACCCTCTATATGTGCATGCTACTGCATTAATAAATTGGTGCGAGCTAACTTTTCCACATTTGTGATGCATACAACTACTTATATAAAAAAATATATGTTTGTGACATTTGTCGTGCCATTTTGCAGGTTAAAGGAGAGCAAGCACTTCTGGCTTATACATTGAAATAAAGGAATTGGTAGATCTCTCCCATCAGACAGATCAATGGCACCAGGCATGGCATACACAGGCAGGAGAGCTGATTTGACCGTGCAGACCAAATGAGCGAAATTTACCTGATAAGCACTATTATGGCGTACACACCACCCTCCTTGGATTTGATTTGATGACTAGCACTGTATATGTTATTGTCATTATACGATAAAATGACAAGTTTCTTCATCGAAAACTGGAACACTATCAACTAAGTTTCAAGTGAAATGACACAAAAATTGGAGGCTACCCTCTTTCTCATGCTCAACTGTTTGAGGATGGTTAGTTCAATTAGTTACTTGCTTAATTTGTTTTTCTTCATGAATTTGATTTTGTTGATTTGTAAATATCTAAGTGTGATCATATATGATTTTGTAAGATTTAAATTGATCTTATAAAATCATATCTGATATGCTATTGAATAGGTTAGGATATTACATCAATAAAATCATCCCTTGATTCTCAAATCTGCCAGAATCAAGGGATCTGATTGCTAGTTAGTTCAGTTTTCTACACTATAAATATGTATCTCTATGGAAGAATAAGATTGTACAATTTTGGTACCAAAACTTACATGGTATCAGAGCAAAGATTATTTTTGTAACTAAAACAGCACTGTTGCCAAGAAAGTAGAAGCCAACGGTATCAATAGAAGTCGAGAGTTCTATTAACAATTTTGACAAGAGACAACAATGAAGCCATGGTGCGATTTTTGCAAAAAATATGGGCACACTCGTGAGACTTGCTGGAATATCCATAGGAAACCGCCTAGCTGGAATAGAAAAATGGCAAACAACCATGGTCAGGCCCTTCAGTGTACTAGCAAAGAACCAGGGCTACGATTTTCTCTAGAAAGGCAACCTTTCACTTTGGAACAAGTAGAGTGGCTGCACAAATTTCTCCAAGTTCTCCAACCTCAACTCCAAACCAGTAAATGTAAATCTGATTCTTCTACTCCCACTTGTTCTTTTTCCCAAGCAGGTAATGTACCATCTATTTTTGTGAGTACAGATTCAAATGGACTCAAAACCTTAATTGTCGTGCTATCTTTGAATCTTCTTCATGCGTATTTCAGGACAAGGGCTCGGGGAGGATGATTGGCAATGCTAGAGAGTCTGAAGGTCTTTATTTTCTTGAAAACGAGGACAGTTCAGTAAATCTTAGTTCAGCTTGTTTGAACTCTTGTTCAAGTTGATATTAAAGTCATGTTATGGCACTATAGACTTGGTCATCCTAGTTTTCATTATTTGAAACTCTTGTTACCTCAGTTGTTTATGAATAAAAGTACATCCTTTTTCCGGTGTGAATTTTGTGAAATGGCTAAACACAGACATTCATCTTTTTCTTCCCAAAAGTACCATGCCACAAAACCCTTTAAGTTAATCCATAGCGATGTTTGGGGACCTTCTATGGTAGCAACTGTAAATGGAAAAAGGTGGTTTGTGAGTTTCATAGATGATCACACTAGACTAACTTGGATGTACTTATTGAAAGACAAAAGTGAAGTAAAACAAATGTTTGAGGCTTTTTATGTTATGGTCGAGACACAATTTCATGAGAAGATTCAAATATTTCGGAGTGATAGTGGGAGAGAGTATTTTAATGACCATCTAGGCAAATTTTTTACGTCCAAGGGAATAGTGCACCAAAGTTCATGTCCTAATACACCCCAACAAAATGGAGTAGCTGAGAAAAAAAATAGGCATCTTATGGAGGTAACTAGAGCCTTAATATTCACAAATGGAGTCCCTAAATTTCTTTGGGGAGAAGCTCTTTTGACATCCACTTATCTTATTAACAGGATGCCTTCCCAAGTTCTAGGTTTTAAAACCCCTTTTAGTATGTGCAAGACATACTTCCCTACTTCTAGATTGACCACTGATCTACCTTTGAGAGTCTTTGGGTGTAGTGTATTTGTTCATGTTCATGATCATAATAGGAGTAAACTTCATCCACGTGCTTAAAAAATGTGTTTTTGTTGGCTATGCCCCTAGTCAAAAGGGATACAAGTGTTATGACCCAAACACTAGGAAGGCTATTGTCACAATGGATGTCACCTCTTTTGAATCTCACATATTTTTTGGAGCTCATCTTTAGGGGGAGAAACATAGTGAAAGATTCAATGGATAGTAAGGATTCTCGCGACCTCACATGCGAAACAAAAGGATCTACTTTTTATGATAGATACGGGAAATAGTACTTTTGGTAGTAACAACCTTAATAAGGTAAGAGATCCCAACTTATATAATGAAAATAAGGAAACTGAGACAGTAGAGCCTTTTCATGATACAATTAATGACAAGGACATGGAACAAACAAAAGAATTGCAGGTTTACATGAGAAGAAACGGGAATCAAGAAAAAAAGACTAAGGACGCTCATCAGAACCAAAAGTCCACTCCGCAAGATCTTACTGATATACAAGGTAATTTTCCAGAACCTAATTCTGATTTCCCCTTGTTATTTTAGACCTTGATCTTCCAATTGCCAAACGTTAAGGAGTAAGGAAAGTCACAAACCATCCCATGTCAAATTTTGTGTCATAGGAACTTGTCTCCTTCCTATATAGCTTTTTCTTTCTCAATTATCTAGAATGGAGATACCAAGAAATGTGTAGGATGCTTTGAATGTTCCCAAGTGGAAAGAGGCAATTCTAGAGGAAATGAATGCTCTTAAGAGAAATGAAACCTGGGAAATGGTGGAACTACCACGTGGAAAGAAAACAGTGGGCTACAAGTGGGTGTTTACCATCAAATTTAAATCAAATGGGTCCTTGGAGAGGTATAAGGCACGTTTGGTAGCAAAAGGGTTCACTCAGACCTATGGAATTGACTATCTTGAGACATTCGCTCTAGTTGCCAAGTTGAATCCAATCAAGGTTCTTCTGACCATTGATGCCAATCTTGATTGTCCCCTTCAACAACTAGATGTGAAGAATGCATTCTTGAATGGAAAACTTGAAGAAGAAGTCTACATGGATCCTCCTTCGATTTTTGAAGAAAGGTATGGAACTAGAGTGTGCAAGCTAAAGAAATCTCTCTATGGGCTCAAACAATCTCCAAGAGCTTGGTTTGAGAGATTTACTCAGTTTGTAAAAAAACAAGGGTACACTCAAGGGCAAGCAGATCGCACTATGTCCATTTGACACTCTTTTGAGGGAAAGACAACTATCCTAATAGTGTATGTTGATGATATTATACTTACCGGAGATGACTTGCCCGAAATGAAGAATTTAAAGACACAGTTGGCCTCGGAATTCGAGATCAAAGATTTAGGTCAGTTGAAATATTTTCTTGGCATGAAAGTAGCAAGATCAAAAGAAGGCATTATGGTATCACAAAGAAAGTATGTACTAGATCTTCTAAAAGAGACAGGCATGAGTGGTTGTCGTCCAGCTGAAACACCTATTGATCCAAATATAAAATTTGGAAACAAAGAAGGAAATTCAGTTGACCAAAGTCAATATCAGAGACTAGTGGGGAAGCTGATCTACTTATCACACACTCGACCTGATATAGCTTTTGTTGTAAGCTTAGTGAGTCAATTTATGTAGTCTCTGAAGGAAGAGCACCAAGAAGCGGTCTACAGGATGCTAAGATATCTGAAAAGTTCACTAGGGAAAGGATTGTTTTTCAAAAAAGGTCAAGATAGAGGCATTGAAAGATTTACAGATGCAGATTGGGCAGGTTCTACTATTAATAGGAGGTCTACATCAGGATATTGTACTTTTATCTGGGGAAATCTCGTGACTTGGAGGAGTGAAAAACAGAATGTTGTAGCCCGTAGCAGTGCTGAAGCTGAATACCGATCTATGGCCTGTGGGATCTGTGAAATGATTTGGCTCAAGAAAATGATGAAAGAACTAAAAAGGTTGTTTGTGTTACCAATGAAGTTGTAATGTGACAACAAAGCCGCCATAAGTATTGCTCACAATCCAGTTCAACATGACAGAACAAAGCATGTTGAAGTGGACAGACTTCATAAAAGAGAAGATTGAAGAAGGAAACGTGTGCATGCCTTTCGTCACAACAAATCAGCAAATTGCGGATATTTTCACAAAAAGGCTTGTTTAAACCAAAGTTTGAAATTCTTGTAAGGAAGTTAGGCATGACAGATATTTACATGCCAACTTGAGGGGGAGTGTTGATTTGTAAATATCTAAGTGTGATCAGATATGATTTTGTAAGATTTAAATTGATCTTATAAAATCATATCTGATATGCTATTGAATAGGTTAGGATATTAGATCAATAAAATCATCCCTTGATTCTCAAATCTGCCAGAATCAAGGGATCTGATTGCTAGTTAGTTCAGTTTTCTACACTATAAATATGTATCTACCAAAACTTACAGATTTTATTTCTCACCCAAATCTAACCACTTTTCCCATGGCTTCTCCTCTGTCTACTTCATTTTGTTTGACCTCAATAAACTTGGGTAAAATATCAGAAACAATGATTATTTTACGAGGATATATACAATGAAACATCAAGAACCATTTTTCTCATTTCATGGCCAGTTATTACAATGTAGCTGATGACATATGAATATACCATGACTTGTTTTTGTTGTTGTTTTGCTCACCGGTGCTATTTCGAGCTTGACTCACACATAACAGTGGTACGCTAACAGCAACGGTCTCAGAAATGTTGGCTGAAAAACTACTATCCATGACGGCCGAAAAAGTATATCAAATTGTTGTTTTCAAGGTGCACACATATATAGCACTACAATTGAACAAGCTTCTCTCTGTACTTTCTCATTACATTACATATGATCCTCATCAATCATTGCCAGTTGCCTATATCAACTGCCAGTTTGCTCATAAGCTTTTTAGACTTTAGCTACAAAAGCCGTAATTTAAAAAAGCTTGGCACACTGATTGTCTCATCCTGCCCTGAAAAGAAGCCGTCAACATCTGCGCTCCTCAGCGTGGGAACTAAGAAGCAAACATTCGAACCACCCACTCATACGAAGAAACAGTAACAAGCATTTTACATTTTTAAACTACTTATTCCATAATTTGTTTGTTCTCTTACAAACCACATAGGTAGCAGAAAAACAAAACTTGGGTGCGGCCAAAATTCAATCACATGGTTTGACATATATAGCTGGATTTTGATTGTCTATACCAACGTCTTATAATCTGCCGCCTCAATGAAGTTTCTCCCTTTTTTGTGCAAATGACAGTTCTGTCTCCAGTGTTGAATGTGCCGCTGCGAGTTAATTTGTTGTTGCACTTTTTTCTGATACAAGTCAGTTTTTTTCCCAGGGAAAGCAGTCTCCGTTCGCGCGCACTCCGTCAGAGAATTGCGCGGTGGTGACCGACGGAAATAAGTTGTGTCACTGCCGCCGAAGGAAGAAATTACAAACATGGCGATACCACTAAGGGCAATGGGAGAGTTATTGAAGTATTGATTTAAGAACAGGAAGCTCCTAGAAGAAGCTCTTACTCACTCTTCCTGTCCTAATTCAGCTTCTAATTACCAGCGACTCACGCTCATTGGCAACGCCGCTCTCGACTTAGCTATTTCTTCGTGACTTACCCTGATGTTGACTGTGGTAAGATAACTGGCCTCTCCGCTGCCGATGCAAGTACGGAAAAACTTGTTAGAGTTGCTGTCCAGCACGGCCTCTACAAGTGCCTCAGCCGTGATTCAGCAATCCTCGATGAAAAGGTACATACTAGTATTTAACTTATAGGCATCTACTTCACATTGTTGTGTAGTTTAAGTTTTGTTGTATTTTCTCCTTCCATCCCAAGCTTTTGGCTTTTCGAGAGTCAATTTGACTAATCTTTGGAGCTAAATTGGATTGCAATAATTTAATTTTTTAAAATTGAAATTTAGATATTCATATGATATACATACAATACTATAAGTTGCAATTCATCTTATATCAATGTGGTGAAAAGATATATTTTTAAATTGTTGGTCAAAGTTCGTATATTTCACAATCGAGAAGCGGATAGCTACAAATATTTCGGGGGCGTTGGGGGTAACTATCAAAGTATCTATATAAGCATATAATAGAGAGTGTATACAAGTAAATATTTCAATAAAAATTAAGACAAATCCACCTAGTGATGGCGCTGGTCAGATATTGACCTCTGCCTCGTATGTTAATGTTCAAAAAATGGGTAAAAAGCATAAATAACCCCTCGAGAATAGGGTGCAAAGGAATGCTTATAAAGTTAAAGCATGTAATAGGTTTTTTTGGATAAGTTTAGGAGGGTAATTTTGTGTATTTTTTTCTTCAAATATTAATTACATGAAGGAAGGGAAATGACAATTTTACCTTTTGAAATCATAAGAGGAGGGTAGACACGCCATCCCTTTTACACTTTAAGGTCTTTAAAAATGTATATATATAACTACAAGAATGCTCAAAGTATAGTTTGACCATCTGAATTTTAATAGACTCCTCCACTTTAGGGAGTAACTAGCTAGATAGAAGTAAGCAAAGTATAAAATATGAACTTGGGAGAACTCCTCGCAATTACTGTATGGATTGCTCATATAAGCAAGTTCCCAGAAATTACGAAATGTATTAATCGAAAAAGTTCTTTGGTCTGGCTAGTCTAATTCGGCAGTTGCATCTTATCCAATATATATGTCCATTTTGTTTCCTTTTGTGAGTCTTTGAATATCTAAGGCCATACTTGTTTCAAATAGTGAAGATTTCAGTTAGCCATTGCATATGACACTTAATTTTCCTTTTGTAACAGTGCGTAATTGCACATCTCATTGGCACTAGATTGTCAAACTGATTACAATAGTTCCTATGTGGAATTGTAATAGAGGAGACTTTGAATTTGACGTAAGTGAAGGAGTTCGTGAAAACAGTGCAACAGGAGGAGGAGATTGAGTTCTACGGAGGAACGATAAAAGAACCAGAGGTTCTTGCAGACATTGTGGAGTCTATAATGGGGGCTGTATATTTGGATTGTGGCTTCGATGTGAATGATCTCTGGGTGGTCAGTTTCTTTTTTACTATTTAAGTTTGTTCTGGCCAATGATCTTATGAAAACTCTATTTTCCTTATCCTTTCTGGATTTAGAGTACCAATGTATCAATCAACTATGCCTCAAGCCCAATTAGTTGGGTTGGCTATACGAATTCTGTATATCTGTTCCTCTGGATTTCTATTATAACTTGAAAATGTGATTATGTGGAATCAAAGAGTTGAGTCTCGCAGGCCTATTGGCTTTTAGTAGGTGCTTCTAATTTACAGCCTCAACGTTAGTGTACAAGGGGTTTTAACTGATATTTGTCGAACCTTTTTTCATGTAAAGCTAGTTATGCTTGTATACTTTGCATCAAACTGACTCAAGGCATACACCCCTGTTTACTGGTTGGTGACTTTTGCTGCAAGCTAAGTGATGTATGAGTAGTCATTATGTATGCTTGTTAATTTTTAGAGGCAAAAGTTTTTTCCTCTAGTAATGTTTTTAACGTGATATTCTCCAATTGTTGAATGAAATGATTAAAAGGTATTCCTAAAACAAAATTTTCAACTGTGATTTTTTTGGTATTTTATTGAAACTCTTCTTGCAATTAAATTTTGTGCTTGTCATAAGAATGTCACTTTTAAGCGCATGTAATTTTTGCTAGCTTTTTTGGCACAAGCTTATCTATGTAATAGATTCCATGTTGGACATGGTTAGAAATTTGCACAACTTTAATTTTGACATTTCAGATTAGTGCTTCCACAATCTTTTTATAATATTTGCCCTTGTAGAAAAAGGTATTGTATGTGTGTGAGTGAGAGAAGGTCACTCTTTGAAATTTGAATTTCTTTTACAAGAAGAACAATCTCATATTTGGGTATGTCTCATTGAAAATAAAATTGGGAAGGGAAGAAATGATCCAAACCAAATATCTTTAGCAGTCGCAAAAGAAGTGACGGGGCTCAAAGGAAGTAAACAAGTCATCCTGTGAAGCTAAGCACTTTTCATCTTTTGTAGGAAGTCCAGAATTTCATCATCATAGAAAGAGTTATTTTAACTAAACCGATCATATTGGTTCTGATAAAACATACAATCACCTATTAATAGTAGTGTTTGTTTCCCATCTATGTTGGGCCAATGCACAAAAACAACTAATTTGAGATTAAATTTAAATGACATAATAGTTTCTCCTCCTACTGGCGATATTTTCTTTCGGGGTTAATATCTCCTAGAAAAGTAGCTCCATCTGTTTCATTTACATGCACCAACTACAAAAAAGCACATCAGGATTCTATTTTGGGACATTCCCTGTATATTTAATTCCAACTTTTACCCCAAATCATTTTATTCCATTTTTTCCCGCCTTGAATAAAGCAACCAAACATATACAATGCAATGACATAAATTGACTATTTTCCATTATTGAAAAAACAACCTTGCAATGACCCTTTGGGGTGGCCTAGAGGTTTGGGCTTGGGACTTTCATATTGGAGGTCTCAAGTTCGAAACCCCTTGCCAGCGAAAGCAAGGGGTTTGCCTTCTGGGTCAAGCTCGTCGCACCGGGCTTGCCTAGTGTGGGTTACCTCTCCTATTGGTTTGCAAGCTATTGCATAGGGGCAGGATTTTTACCTTGTGCGCACCCAAAGGGTAGCAACTGCGGGTTTCCCTTGTCATAAAAAAAAAAGCAACCTTGCAATGAGCTGAGTATAAATTACAACAAAGGACATGACATTCAACCTATGGGACAGTGTAGGACTAACTCCCACTCCCTCCCCAGCCAGAAATTTCACAAACCTCTTTTATCATCCTAAGACTCTAAAAGATGTGGAAAATGAACTAGGACTAAACAAAACATTTTTGAATTTTAACCATCTGAATTTCTGTAACACCAATTGAAAGGCTATTAAGATGTTTCTTTAATGACTTTGTTGTAAAAGGTCACTCAAATTCTTTCTTTTATTCCTACCTTTTAATGGTGCAGTGTGAAGCATAGGTAATCAGTTATTACTGAAGAAATGTGTGTATGAACATGCAAAAGAAACGCTAGAATTACCGTGTGGAGTGGTCCTTTGGCTTCACTTGCATCTGAGAAATGAGGTAAACTCTAGAATTACAATGGAACACTACTCAAAGTACATGTAGGAGTGCAACGATAGTACCAAATGAGTGCCACAACAAGGGGGCCAAATTCGGGTAAAGTTCCTTCTTCTGGAAAAGGAAACAAAGGCAATAAGCATATTTAGGTAAATCTTAATTCTATTTAACATAATAACAAAATGATACTCAATCCAAAATGTCAAAGTAAACATATAAAGTGAGAAGAATAAAAACTTGAAAAGCTCTAGAAAAGCATTTTCACGAAGATTAGAGTTGCAGAGAACAAACACAAGATGTTCAGCAGATTGCATTTTGCGATCCTTATTGGGTGGTGCTCCGGCGCTGAAAGACAACAATGACATACCACCTCCTCCTCTGAAGCTGCTGACATCAACAGAGAAAGATTGAGGTAAGTTTGCCATTCTAAAGCCTCAATTGAATGTTTTTATCTTTTTCGTCCTTTCGCTTACCCTACTTGATTTTCTCTCATTTTTCTTTTGTTTCCTAACTGAACAAAGACAAAATTCACCGTTGGATTATTTTGATAAATAAAGTTCACCGTTTTATTTAAAACCGTGGCACCATCAATGACTAAAGCATACCATTCACGTGTTAATGACATCTAGGAGTATTTCATAGTAATTTTCAAGATTGATTTGGTCTTTAGTTTTTTCGGAATAAAACCAGGTGCACGTAAGGAAGCACAATACCTTTTGGAACCAGTTACACATAAGGAAGCACTTATTACGTCTAAAACTTTTCACAGTTTTTGGTGTAGTTTGAGGAGAAAACATCAGAACTTTTGGATGTTGTAAGA
Source organism: Solanum okadae (assembly GCA_036553675.1). Taxonomy (NCBI): domain Eukaryota; kingdom Viridiplantae; phylum Streptophyta; class Magnoliopsida; order Solanales; family Solanaceae; genus Solanum; species Solanum okadae. Next base: position 27,829,844 of record CM071680.1, read on the forward strand.
ATAGTTAGAGATGAGCTTCACTAGATTTAAATTTTAACAAAAATATAAAAAAAAAACTAGGATATATTTCACTAAATTGTCTTAGATATTTATAATTTTAAAGAATTGGTAATTTATAATATTAGGGGGACCATATATTTATATAGGGATCTTCTAAAAATATATTATCTTATTGAAATTACTAATATTCTTCACTGACCGAAGTCAGGACCGGATAAAAATATTATCTTAGAGAGTTTATTAATAACCTAGTATTAATTTGAAGAGGTTTTATGTATCTACGTTCCGTATTTATTAGTGCATTGGTCTAAAGCAAGAAAAAATGTTTTCAACTTTTACATTGAAAAGAACATTGAGAAGCATGTTAGATACTCTAGAGGAATGTGACAAGAGCATTTTCGAGCAAATTGTTTTAAGGTGCATGAGTCCAAGCACGAGTAGGGCAACCATTGATATGATGATATGTACAAGTTACATTAGAAAATTACTAGTAAATTTTATTATGATCGCCCTCATTGATGATGTCAAATCTAATCTGGTTAATAGAAAACAATAGGAAAAACTATCATTTTAATTAGATTTTATGCCAAAGAAATTAAACCCAAATCAATCTAAAAAAAAACAATATATCATTCTTGATTCAACACAATCTCACAAATCTTCCCTTTTTGTCTTCAATTACATTATAAAATGACTTGTAAATTTCATTAATGATCCTCTTCATTGATTATCAACAAATTCCATTATTAAAAAGTATAATTTCTTTAGAATAAATCAAATAATCACAAATAATAGAAAAATAATATGAAAACTATTATTTATTTTAATTAGGTTTTATTTCGAAAAATCTAAAGACCAAATCAATCTTAAAAATTACTATGAAATGCTCCTAGTTAGCATTAACACGTGTTTTGTTCATTGATGGTGCCGGGGTTTTAAATAAAACAATGAATTATATTTATCAAAATAATCCAACGATGAATTTTATCTTTTTTTGGTTCGGGAAAAAAGAAAAAGGAGAGAAAATAAAGTTGGGTAAGTGAAAGGACAAAAAAGATAAAAACATTCAATTGAGGCTTTAGAATGGTAAACTTACCTCAAGCTTTCTCCGTCGGTGTCGGCAGCTTCGGAGGAGAAGGTGGTATGTCGTCATTGTCTTCAAGCGCCGGAGCACCCCCTTATAAGGATCACAAAATGCAATCCGTTGAACAATTTGTGTTTGTTCTCTGTGACCTTAATCTTCATGAAAACGCTCTTCTAAAGCTTTTCAAGGTTTATTCTTCTCACTTTAGAGATTTACTTTGACATTTTAGATTGAGTATCATTTTGTTGTTCTGCTAAATAAAATTAAGATTTACCTAAATATACTTATTACCTTTGTTTTCCTTTTCCAGAAGAAGGAACTGTTCCCGAATTTGGCCCCCTTGTTATGGCACTCATTTGGTACTATCGTTGCACTCCTACATGTATTTTGAGTAATGTTCCATTTTAATTCTAGAGTTTATCTCATCTCTCATATGCACATGAAACTAAAGTACCACTCCGCACTAGTTATCTACTCTGCACCATTAAAAGTTAAGAATAAAATGAAACATTCAAATCACCTTTTACAACAAAGCTATCAAGAAAACATCTTCATGATTTTTCGATTGGGGTTATTGAGAATTTCAAATGCTTAAAATTGAAAATGTCCCGTAGAGTCCTAGCTTTCCCCTCCTTAGCCTCTTGTAGATTCTTAGGATGATTAAAGAGGTTTGTGAAATTTCTGGCTAGGAAGGGAGTGGGAGCTAGTCCCACAGTGGCCCATGGGGTACTTCCTTTGTTGTATTTCGTACTCAGCTCATTGCAAGGTTGTATTTCCAATAATGAAAATTAGACAATGTATGTTATTTTCATTGTTTATGTTGGATTACTTTATCATTGTCAAGAATAAAATGATTTGGGGTAATAATTGGAAACAAAAATATAGGAAAGTCTCAAAATAGAATTCTAATTAGCTTTTCCATATTTGTTTTGATGTAGATGGAGCCAAAACCCCACTTCGAGGAAACATTAACCCAAGAAAGGAAAATGTCACCTCTAGGAGGAGAAATTTTCTATCATTTAAATTTAATCTCAATTAAACTGTTTTTGTGTCTTAGCCCAACTTAGATGGTAAACAGAAGCTACTATATCATATAGGTAGGTAGTTGTATGCTTGTCAGAACCAATATTATTGGTTCATGAAAGTAACTTTTTCTACCATGATGAGAATTGAGATTCTGGACTTCTATTCTCTCAACTATTTCATTCGTATTTGTTGAACTTCTATTGTAGACATTTTCTGTTCAACCATTTGTTTCGTATTTCTTAAACTTATAGTGTGGAAGTTCAGAGCTGTTTCTATAAGTTTGCCATCGTTAATTTTCACGTTTGCGGGAGATAGGTTCTATCTACCCTGTTTTGTTGTTACCAAGCTTGACTCCTGTACAATCCAATAGAGTTTGTAATGCACTAGCACTTCTACAGGTATATTAACTTTGTTTCGTTGTGGACTTTTTCATAGTGTTTCTATTATTCATTCTTGTTGGTGATCTTAAAGTAGTGAGTTATTGTCAAAATAGGTATAGAAAATTGGATATATTTGGGTTGTGCTAAATGTATCAAGAGAGGTGGATGGTGAATGCAACAAACTAGAATGTGTTAGTAGGGAAGTAGTTTAAGTTTTATCTCTTTCTTGGAGCATGACAAGTATCACTTCCAAATATCTGTTGTTACCATAGTATAGATGCTTTAAGATGCCTCTGTTATTTAGGTTTTTTGCTGGTCAAGGTCAAATTTTCTATCCTTCCTATTGAAATAGTTCCTCATTACTTTCTATTTTGCAGTCTGTAACCTCTCATCCTGACACCAGAAAGTCGTTCCTCAATGGTGAAGATTCTCTTCTCTCTTTGATTTTTTGTATCTGTTTGTCAATGGCAATAAGCTTGGCATTGACAAACATTGTACCACATTGCACATCAGATAGGTTTTCTGAAGTAGCTCAAGTTTTAGGGAATATGGTCGGTGCGCTTGCTGAGCAAGATTGCTGAAACACATAATCAGGTGCTATATATCTTCGTTTCTCAGATGAGCCAAGGTTAATTTTATGTTTATCACCATCCCGGTTTTCCTTTGATCAGCTTGCTTATGTGTGACATATCACAGCCCTTTTTGATCTTTCTGTTTCTGTGAGGCTAAAGGCGATGTGTATGGCTTATGGCAGGGCTTGTAAGGCACTGAAAATTTGTCTTCCCAATATGCTTAGAGATGACACCTTCAGCAGTTGACTTCGTGTATGTAATATTTGGCCATATAAGTAGCTCCCCCTTTCCCTCCTGAATCATGAATTATTCTTTTCTCGGCATCAGACCCTCGTTATTTTTTCTAACCATGACTCGTTTTGTTGCATTATGTTATCAGGAGGATCCGATAACAAGAAGGTGGCTGCAACAATTGCTCCTTAACGTTAATGGAAATCGGGTTGCTCTACTAGCTGGAGCATTTGATCGTATGAATTCATACAAATGGGACCTAAATTAAGGATGCATATTTAGGAATGCATTTTTGTACTCATAGGACGTGGAATTTGATGGAGTATTTAAGGCACATACTTGGGAATGCATTTCTGCACTCATATTTATTTATGTAGTGCATTGTGTGAATTGTTATGAAGATTATTATTAGGAAATTAAGACTATTATTGAACCTTTACTAAGCCTGCCTCTTTTGGTTTTTTTGAGTCTGGTATCCACATGTGATTTTCGAGCCTTCTGGTTAAGGACGCAAGAATACTTATCATTTTGTGTGTTTGGAATGAAATAAAATCTTTTCCATGGAAATAACTTTTTTAAGAAAATGTTTTGTTAGAAAATAAATGGGTTTATTATTTATTTCCTATTGTTTGGTAAGTAAGGAAAAAATATTATCTCAAGATCTTTTATATGTATTCTACCAAAACACTATGTGAGCGGGATGGGGTGGGGAGTGGTGGTTTGGGGGTGGCAGGGGTTTAGATGGTTGAGTGGGGGTGGTGGGGTTGTTGGGAAGTGATAATACATTTGCAATGTCACTTATGTAACTTTTTTTTTTTCTACTTTAATTAAGAAACATATTTTCCTCATCTTTAAGAAGCTTATTTTTTTAACAATATATTTTTCAACCAACTAAATAATTGGAGAATATTTATTGGAAAATATTTTCTTTTGTCCGAAACACATTCAGATCTATGTCCCTTCAACGAACTTTTCTGAGGTAGATATTAATGTAATCCTCATTATTTATTTATTTATTTTGGCAATAGCCGTGAATATTATCATACCAAATCAATGTGTTTATAAAACTTAAAAGCATCCAAGTGCTTAACCAACATAGCGCCATCAGGTTGCCTTAGCTACTAGAGAGTGAATCATTTGGTGTCAGAGTATATCTTCCCTTTTGGTACCATTGGATCATCACAATCTTCAGAGTAGTCAACTTCTTCAAATATCAACTAGTCTTGAGGTGATATTTGCTTAGTGTTCTTCATATAGTATCCAATTTACCCACAATACATTTTTCTTACTTGCCAATTGCCAAAATATTGCTTCACAACAACAACTATGTTTCAGAGTTTGCAATTCTTAATATTCAAACCTCCATACTTCTTAGTTCTTAGGTACACATAAGATTTAGGAGGCAAGCTTTTACTTTGTCCATGTTGCATCAATACAATGTGCAATATCATTGTCAATGTCTCCACTTTCCTGAATTACAAGACATTAGATACTTGAAATATCTTTTTTAGGAATAAGTTGTGTGTTAAGTGTCACATCCATGCCTTTTTCGTTCATTGCATCACTAAATTTGCACTTCAAGTGATTTGGTGTACTCAACCTGAACCTTTTAGACTCCATAGCTTTTCTACATACCTCCAACCTAGCACTAATTCATCTGTATGTCTCATCAATTAGTATTATGTCATCCGCAAACAACATACATTAAGAGATCTTATCGTATATATGCAACGTCAATCATCCATCACCATGACAAACAAAAATGGGCTAAGAATTGATCCCTTGTGCAACCTTATCTAAATTATGAAGTGCTTTGAGTTTCCTCTCATCATTCTAATCGAGGTTTGACTCCATCATGCATGTCATTTATCTCCGTAATGTACGTGATATGTACACCTCTACCCTAGCCTCCATGTATTTCAGAGGGCTAATGTTGAGACTTTGGTGTAAGCCTTTCAAAGTCAATGAATATCATATGTATGTCCCTCTTTCTCTACTAATATTTCTCTATCTAACTCCAGACAAGATATATTACTTTTGTAGTCGATTATCCGACATGAATCCGAACCGATTCTCAATTTTAATAGCAATAAATGCTAGAAAGATGATTGAATTTAATGTGTCCATCTCCCTTGTTTAATGAAGTCCTTGATGTTATGATGGCTCAAAATTTAAGTTAGTTACTAATAAATATGATTTTTTTATTTCAAATATCACATCTTGCATAATTATATTCAATTATTCAATTGGACCATTCTTGACATTATGATTTTTTATATACTATATTTCTTTCATATTTATTTTAAAATATTTTATTTGAATCAAAATGTAGTAAAAATAATCTCTCTATCTTCATAAGATAAAGAGTAAATTCTCCGACACATTATTCTTCTCAAATTTATCTTATGAGACTAAATTGGAATGCAATTATTGTTAAATCATCTTCGCACAGAAAAATGAGAAAGCAAAGTATGGTAGCTTCAATTTGTCATTATTTTTTACATTATAATCTTTGCATTATTCTTCAAGTATAATGATATTAGTAAAGAAAGTCTGGGCATTGCCCGGGCCCAACAGGGATAAAGTTATATTATTGTTATATATTATGTATTGTTAAAAAATTAGTAAAGATTGTTATAATATATTTTGCTTATAAGTGAGCTAATATAGAAACTTATTTGCCATTTGTCTTTTTAATTTCAATTTCAAATAGCAAATAAATGTAGCGATAAGATTGAGGGTAGAAATGAAACATATCTTTCTAAATTTAAGTAAAAATTAATAGAGTAGAAGTTACATTAGGGTTGTCAATACGATGGTTTAGTCAGTTATTTTTAAAAAATTATATCATTTCAATTTTTCAGCTATTTTATAATGTATAACCAAAATTAATTATGTGACACATGCAGTACAAAAATTAGCCTTTTTTGTTGTCTTGTAGATATTTTAAGTTAATAATTATTATAATTTATAGTACTTTTTATTTAAATTTTAAATAACATGTGTTACTTTCTATGTTCGAGAGTTAAACCAATTTTGTTATATCTATTTTTAAAATATTTTAAGTTGTTAATTATTGTGATTTTAAGCATGGACTTTCATCATGTGGGATTATTGATAGGAGATTGTGGTATATTTGTCCCTGTGCCTTAAAAGTATAAACTCAGTTGTCCGTTCTTTATCCATCTTAATTCCGAAAGATGTAAAAGTAAAGATGTTGTTATATGAGTAACATTTTGTCCACTGATATCAATAATTCATACGGCTAGCTCATTTGGGACTAGAGTGGTTGCCAAATCATATATCATATATATATATAAAAGAGAACCTTAGGCCTACCTAAGTGGCGCCACCACAAATCAGAATTCCCATTTAATTTATTTATTTACAAAATTAGCCTTCTCTTTCATGAAAAGTTGTGACTTTTATGAAAAGTTGCGACTTTAATGAAAAGTTGTGACTTTTATGAAAAGTTGCAATTTTTTCAAATAGTTGTAACCTTTTTGATAAGACACAATAAACATTTGTTCACACTATCATTTGTTGTTTATAAATAGAGGGATTTCCTCTTATTTTAACACAACGAAAATTCTGAACCTCCTCCTCTTCTTCTTCCCAATTAAATATTTGTATGCTTTGATCATGTTGAGTGGCTCACTGAAACTATTGTTTATGTTACAGATCCTGGTATGTATTTTTACAATAATTAATTTATAATTTATGCTTATGTTATTAAGTGTTAAGGTTTTACCCTGATTTTCTTTCCTTGTTTGAAATTTTTTTTTTCTTTAAAGAAAAGTCAAAGTATTACCATAAATGCTTGAACTTTTTCTAAAAGGAAAATATAATTTTCTTCCATATTTAGTTTATTCTTTCCTTAGAAGAAAAGTTAGGAGATCTATAAATTGAAGATCCTTATTCTCATAGAATAACACAATAGAATCAACAATGTAGTCGTTTAAAGACTTTTGTTTATGGGGAGATTTATTCTCTCAACAATTTCTAATATTTTTTCTTTTTAATTAGTTTTAAATTATGTAGGTCAATTGATCCCCTATCATATAATAATATTATGTCTTTTAGTATAGTTTTATTTTTCATCTAATTTATCGTCATATGATTTTCAAATTATAAGTTTCCGCATGACGCCCGAATCTCCCTTCATAACCCAACATTAAGGCTAGATGATAAGATGTAATGATTTTTATTTTCCTTTACATTATTAATGTTTGTTACTATGTAATCTTGTATGTAAGATAATATAGTGTTTTAGTTTTAATGCCTGATAGGTTTTAAGTACTATTTTATAAATTTTGTGATATTAAATTCTCGCGCGAAGCGCGGATAATTCTACTAGTTGATGTATATATCCACTTGCGCAGTAAAATGTTATATGCATGAGAAGATGTTTTGAATCCTGAATTGAGTAACAAACTAACATATATATATGAACTATAACATCATAAACCTGGGATATTGGGCATATACATTAGTGATTAGTCACACAATTTAATAGGTCTACAATATTAAATGTAGGGACTAAATACTTAATATTGACACCCCTGAGAGGAGTATGAGCACGACTATATATGTCTTCTAATATTCTAGTGGCGTCTTCTTCATGCATTCCTATTCCTTGTGTCCATCTTTGTCAGGGTCTAAAATATTTCCTTAACTATACACTTGTCGGATTTACTTCTTTAACTATTTTAAATCTTATCAGGTTTGGTTCCTTAACTATACACTTACCGGTTTTAGTTCTTTAAGTATAAAAAACTTATCAGATTCATGTCTTAACGTAGGTTTATATTAACGGAATTCATGTCTCCGTGAAATTAAATTCTTAACCCATTTTTCAATTGTTTCTCTCTCTCTTTCCACTACTTTTTCTTCAAATTACTCTTATGAAAAAGGTTTAACCTCAACGATTCAAAATAAATTTACCAGAAAAGTATGTGAATCCTAATTTTATTCAATGAAGGATAAAATAAAACATAATTGTTGCTAATGACTTGAATATGCTAAAATCTATCTATATATAATAGGAGAAGTAAAAGTGACACATGTCAGCACCACAAAAAATGGAATTTTTTAAATTATTAAAATTAATTACATGTAATAGGATTAAATAATAAATTATTATTTAATTAATAAAATAATTTTACATTAATGACACATGGCAGCAACACAAAAAAAACTTTTAAATATTTAAATAATAAAATTTTAGAAAAATAATAAATTAAAAAGTATAAATGAAAAAACAATTAAAAACGATTGTGAATCAACCATTTTCAAAAAGTAAAAATTAAAGTTTTTAACTCTTATTAATAATAAATAAAAAGCAAAAATGGCCAATAATTAAAAACATTTTTTACAATGGTAAATATTTTTAAATAACGAATCACTATTTTATTTTTAAAAGCAGTTTTTATAATTAAAAATCAATTTAAGTTCTGAATTGGTAAATAAAAAAATGAACAATTACAAACAGAGAGATAAGAACACAAATTAATTATTTTTTTAAAATCAAGCAATTAATAAAGACGTTTAGGACTCTTTTCGTTTATTAAACAATTAATAATTTTTATATAAACAAATTAATTTAACTATCCTTTTTGAATTTATTTTTAAAAAATGATAGTTATCTAAATTAATATCCAACCGTAAGTTTTTAAAATTTGGCTAACTAATTTAAAATTTAAAAGATTAGAAACTAATCTTATCTTATCCCTAGAAAAAAACCAACCGCATAACATAGTATTTAAATAGCAAGAACTATTCTTAACTCTTATCACTTACATCTTCTTCAGAGGATCTACTAATTTCAGAATTTCATATTCTCTTATATTTATTCAACCACTTGAACATTGTAACATTTTTTGCTTTTCCTATTATTTTTTTATATTACATTTGCTTATGACAATTAATCTTCGGTGTTTGAAGTAATGAGTAATACATATATAATGGTGGTTGTATGCAAATTATTTAGGTTGTAATTAGTAATTTATATGTTATCGATGTCTAAGTTTGAACAGGTTTGAATAATGATCATGAAAGAATAAATATGGGTATCTTTCTATGGAATCTACTTCTATTTGGTAGATCTATTAAATATTCTATCAGATCGACGAGAAACACTGTCATATATTACTCAATGGAGAATTATGTCTATGTCTACTTTTGTGATTATCATTGTGCATGTAGAATTGGATAACTCTAATTTGAACTTGATTTTTGAAATTTTATGAAATTTTAAAGTCTCTAACACTATATAATTTTAAATTTACATCTTAAGTTATATAAAAGTGTATTTGATACGTTGAGAAGGTGTCATAATTTGAAATTAACAACATGGTTTCATCATTTGTTGAGTTAGTTAAGGAAATTCAAAGTCATTATTTTATGAGAATTTGCACTTTTCACATTTATTTTTATTTGATAACTTAATTTTTTTTAAGAAAACATTAATATCTTTATTGTAAGTTGTAAGTTTTTATGTTTTGTACTTGTTTCAAATAACTATTAAACGTGGTAAATCAAATGATTTAATAAAGTAACAAAACAAATATGGTCAAGCAAATGAGATAATAATTTTAGTGGATTTTTTCTCTAACACTTTTCATGCATATATTAAAGTAAGAACAAAAACACAATAATAACTCAAGGAAATATATGTAAGGCATGTGTACAATTGTTTTGATTCATTTTAAATTTTTTTCTTTAAGATACGTGATTAATAAATATGTGCCATGTTCCTTTTTCTTTTATTTGTTTTCACAGAGGGGCCTGGCTGATTACAAAGGAGCATAAATTCACCTTAACAGTGTTATATTTTTGAGTTGGTTGTATCCAATTATGCTATTTAAAAATCATTCAAATGCATGATTAATTTTCTTGATTTTGTAAAGTTTTTCAGGTATATTGTATTAGAAAATAAGGGGATAATTGTTGTTTACTCCATTCTAATTTATGTAATGTATTTTAACTAGGCATGAAGTTCTAGAAATATGGAAAGACTTTACAAATTTTCAATATTACCTAATAAAAGTTTTAAAAAATAAGTACACTTTTATGATTTTTTTTTGCAAATAATTGAGATCCAAAATAGATAATATATTGATATAATTCTTTATTTGAAATTTCAAAGTTTAATATATTTGAATTTTAAGATAACTATAATTACACATAATATGCTTCGTCGGATAATTTGTATTAGTTATTTTTAATTTAAACAAAATTATTCATTTTAAATATCCGCACTACGCGCGGATACGTATACTAGTTCATTATAAAAAGAAAAAAGATATTATCCGTTAGATGTGGCAAGAGATTTATATATATATTTAATGAAAATGATTTTTTTTGCAACGAGAATAAAATCAAAAGTTCATTACTCACATGTTTTGATTCCAAAATCTGTACTCCAACAACTTTATTGAAGGGAATTTTTTTAATTTTTTAGAAGTTAAAACTCAAAAATGATAAATTTGCATATATTATTTTTTTTAGATTTTTCTATATTTTGAAATAGATTGATTTTGTTATTTTTTTTGTTTTATTTTACGTAGAGAAATTTGAGTAATAAGATCGAATCTCTTATTTTTCTTTTATATGAAAAATAAAATAAAATAAATTTACGTTGATTATGAATTGTTAACCGCTAAAGAAGGGAATATGACATATTCAAGTCCTTAGCAATAATAATATGCTTCATTTTATCTTCCATTGAATAAAATAAGGACTTGCATCTTCTTTCATCATTAATTTTATTTTGAATCGTTGGGGTTAGGATTCTTTTCACAAGAGTAATTTGAAGAAAAAATGGCGAGGAGAGAGAAAAATTGAAAATAGGTTAAATACTTAATTTTACGGAGGCATGAGTTCCATTAATATTGCCACGACCCGAGCCTACACCTTGGACATGACCGGTACTCCAGAACCATTGCTGGTCCCCAAGCGAACCCTCATCCTGGATGACTAAAGAGGAAGACTAACTCAAGCATACAAAGCTTAAAAGTGAATAAAATTCATTGAACTCAAATACAAAGTTTTAACTCAAATGATCAACTCTGAATATAATAGAACATTCAAATAGCCAAAAATAGGCAACTCAAGTCTTTAAAACATTTAACAAAAAAATTGAAACAGACTTCTCAAACTCTACTGTCTATCTATGAAGCCTCTAAATGACAAAGATGGAAGTCGGGAAAAGACCCACGATATTCTGACAAAACTGAAAAGTAAATGAAATCTTTCGGAAGCAAGGAAGCTCACCTTAGCAAACTCAAATTTCATGTGGTATCAACGAAGATCTTGTTGATGACCCTAGTTACATGTATTTGCATCATAAAATGATGCAGGCCAAATGACATCAATACATTGAATGTACGAGCATGTAAGGGGAACACTAAACATAACATGCAAGCTTGAACTGATAAACAGGAAACACTTGGCTCTACTCAACTCATGGATACTCGACTCAATGCAAAAACAAAACAACAATAAAAATGCAGTTTATATAAAGCATTTTAAACATTAGATATTGTAACACCTCACTAATTTAAATAAGTAGAAAGAGATAGATTTGGAAAGAATTGTTTTTGAAAAGAAAGGAAAATCTGGAAATTGGTTAAATTATGTTTAGTCTGAGTTTTTGGTCAACTTCAAATGACCATAACTCCTATATAAGGATGATTTAGGTGTGCTTCCAGATACCGTAGGAAATATCTTGGAATTATCTTTCCAATGCCGCAGAGTTTGCGTGATTTCGAGTTCGTATGAGTGATATATGCCCATTTGAAGTTGGGTTGTTCAAATAAGGAAAGTCTAAACTAGATTTTGTAAGGGTGTTTTAGTCTTTTCCTTACCCATTTATTTTAATTCGTTCTTAGGAGTTTATTTGGGGTCTAATCATAATTAGACCAGTTTAGAAAAGTTGAAGTTCACGCTAGGGCTTGGAGAAAAGAGAAAAGAGGAGAAAGGAGAAGAAAAGTCAAGATTCGTTAAGAACGTTCAAGTTTGGTTGTGGATTTCGCCGAGGATTCAATCCTATGAGGTATGTGAGATCACATAGCATTGAGTTAGTTCACCCACGCGCCAATCATGATTCAATTCAGCGAAGTTATATTGATTTGAAAGTAAATCCTATGAGTTCTTGATGTAAATTCATTTGAGTTCTTGTGGGTTTGTGTTGTTGAAGTTTCTTGAGTTTGATTCATGATTTTAGGTGTATTTTCGAGTAAAATCTTATACATATTGATGGTATGTTTTATTCTAAGCGTTTGGGGAAAGAACCAAGTTGAAATAAGGGGTTTAAAGTTGAAAAACGAAGGAGAAAAGTCGGAGTGCACCTGGGCAGGGGCCTAGGGCGCCGCCCCTCTCAGAGCCCCAAGAAGGGGCCTCTGAAGTATGGGCTCTGGGGCGCCGCGCCGCGCCAGCCAGAGCGCCTCACCCCAGCCCTCTGAAGTTTTAAGGCTGGCACCCCGCTCCTTTCAGAGCGCCAGGGACGCCAGTTCTTCCCATTTCCCCCCTTCTTTCCGTACTAGTTCCTTAGTAACGTACCTATGTTTCCTAGTTTATTCCAACACTCTAAGGTATGTCTAAACATCATGAAATCATCCATAAACATGAGATCATGAATCTTGAATCCATAATTCATTTCAAGGAAAGTTAAGAGTCAAGTCAAAAGGCTAAGAGTTAAGTCAAGAGAAGTTCATAAAGTTTTCCAAAAGTCTTTCACAAACGTTTTCTTTGTTAAGACTTAAGCTTTGAGTTGAGTAAAGAGTAAGAGTAAAGTTCAATTCTTCAAAGATTATACGGGAACTAAGTATTCCCAAGAGTTAAAAATGTTTTCACATTTGAGCAAGAAGGGAAACATGGATTTCTAAGAGAGATTTTAAGCTAAGTTTTGAGTAATTATCTCAAACCAAAGAAAGAGTTTTTGTTTTAAAAACATATGAGCTAAGTATATTTGGGAGTAGTATTGAGCACCGATATGGGGATGCGAGTTCATAATAACTCAAGTATCCAGAAACCATGTAACCATCATGGGTAGAAAGGGATCATACTTTTTAGATGATTCCTTAAGTGCTTTTTAGCATAGACTAGTGGATCCACTTAGTTAAGGCGTTCTATATGACAGCAAAGTATAGGACAGTTCTGGCAACGTGGGTAAGAAGTTGTATCACCACTTAGGCTCATAGTGGTGGTTGTCGGTTAAAGAAACTCCCATAGTATATATTGTTTTATATATAATTGAGTTGTTATTGCATTTATTTAACAAACTGAGTTGCTTTCTACTGTTTTAAAAGCTTTCCATATATTGCACGTGTATTGTTGCTTTATATTGACTTAAGTTATTTATGAGTTGAGTAAAGTCAAGGTAAGTGCTCCTTTCAGATTCCTTTCAAGCTTGCGTTATGTTTTAGTTTTCCCCTCGCATACTCGTACATTTAATATACTGATGTCATTTGGCCTGCATCATTTTATGATGCATACACAGGTAACCAGGATCAACATCCAGTGCCTCGTTGATCCAATTGAGCATTCAGAGTCAGTTGGTAAGCCTCATTGCTTTCTGGAGGGCTCCTTTTTCATTGTTTTAGTACTTTAGTTTTTAGGATGATCGGGGGTCTTTTCTCGACATACCTCATTGTTTTAGAGGCTTCATAGACATTTAGTAGTTCAGTTGTCTTTACATTGTTATTTCTTATGTTAAGACTTGAGTTGCCATCTATGGCTAGTTGAATGTTTTATCCTTAAACATTCTGAGTTTAATTTGAGACAGTTGTTTTATAAATTCATTTGATCATTATAATAATGCTTAGAGTCTTCCGCTGAGTAAGTAAGTCAGGCCAAGGGTTCGCTTGGGGCCAGCAATGGTTCTCGAGTGCCAGTCTTATCCAGGGTGTAGGCTCGGGGAGTGACAAATATTAACTCAATGTATTGAAAAATACAATAATGTCTCAGTTGTATGCAAAAATACAAATTAAACTTTGTTAGAGAGATTCTCTAACCAATAACCATCACTATGAGTTTAAGTGATGATACAACGTCTCGCCCACGCTGCCAGAACTGTCTTGTACCTTGCCAGGGTATAGAACTCCTCAACTAAGTTGATCCACTATTCTATGCTAAAAAGTATTAAGGAATTATCTAAAAAGTATGACCCTTTTCTATCCACATTGGCTATATGGTTTAGGGGGGCTGTGAGTTATCTAAACTCTGCGCCATATCGGTGTTCAATACTACTCCCAAAATATAACTAGCTCATATGTTTAAAAACATAACTCTTTCTGTGGTTTGAGATTATTACACAAAAATATTTCTCTTCAAAGAGATCGTACTCAAACTGTTCAAAACTCTTTTGGAAATCTCAGTTTCCTCCTCTTTTAAATGTGAAAATATTTACTCTTTGGAATACTTAGTTCCCATATATTCATTTTGAAAAATAAACTCAACTCTGCTCTTTCTCAAACTCCACTGCTCAAGTCTTAAAACAAGTTTAGAAAAAATTATTAAAAAAAAAAACTTCTCAAAATAGGGTTCATGCCGAATTATGAACATAAACGACTCAATTCAAGGTTTTTCAATAACCATACATAGAACTCAATACTCAAAACTCAACAAATCCAAAACTTAAGAACTTCAATGATACTACTCATTTAAAGAATGCTTGACTTAGAAGGTTCATGCGGAATTATGGGCATGAACAACTCAACTCAGGGGCTTCATGATACTACTCATCTCAAGAATGTTCAACTCATAGGGTTCATGCGGAATTATGGCATGAACAACTCAACTCAAGGACTTCATGGGTAAAATGTAATAGTCCCATGATTAGGGATATAATCACAAAAAAAGGATTAGGAACTCAATACTCAAGACTTAGAACTTGAAGATACTACTCATCTCAAAGATGCTCAATTTATGAAGTTCATGCAAAATTTATGGGCATGAATGACTCGACTCGAGGGTCTAAATAACAATGTGGAACTCATGTATACAACTCTTCTCATTGTCATACTTATTTCATCAAAACTTAGTTCAAATTGGTAGTTGATCTCAAAGGATTCACAATTGAACTCAAAGACTTTCTTGAACTCTACTCTTAACTCTCTCTTGAATTTGCATTATGAATTCAAGAGTTATGGTTCATGCTATGAAGGGTCTCGTGATGATAATGTAGACTCATGAATACATTTTCCTCATTCTCATACTCGTTAGCCCGAGTCTTGAAACAAGTTATTAGAAGTTGTAGAAGACTCCTCAGAAAGACTCGAAGGGACTTTCTCAAAATGTTCAAAAGAACTCTCAAGACTTAACTCTTAACTCTACATTAAATTTGAATTATGAATTCAAGGTTATGATTCATGTTATGAATGATTTCTATAATTTTAGAAGTAGTTTAGAGTGTTTAGAATTGATAGGGCTTGAAGGTACCATTTTAAAGGACTCAGACGGGCGAAACGACAAAGAAGGGGTGGGGGCAGGCGACCCTCGCACACTGAATGGCGCAGGGAGCCAGCCCTCTACCTTCAGACACATGTTTCTGGCTCACTGCTGGGGCGGCACACCAGCCCCAACCCAAAAATACCCCGACAACTCTTCTTTCTCATTTTGGACCCTAACTCACTAAGAATCTAATGGTTTCTTCCCCAATCACTTAGATTCGAATACCCAACCTAAGTACACACTAATCTACTCAAAACAATCCTCAAATCATTAACTTTCATCTAAAAAATTCATCAAAATCCCAACAAAACAAGATTTAGAAGGAAACTTCAAGAACACTTACCAAGAACTCAACAAACTCAAACTTATGGATGACGTTCGTAAAATAAACTCATGATTGGCGTGTGGGTGAACGAACGCAAAACTATGAAAACTTACATACCTCTTAGGGATCAAACCCTTGGTGAAAATCGGCAACGAAACTCAAGAATCTTGACGAACACTTTGATCCTCTCTTCTTTTCTCTTCTTTTCTCTTCTTGAACTCTCAACTAAAACCCTAAGGGTATATTAGGATTATAAAACTGAAACAAATCATTTTAGACCCCTAAAACCTTACTAAAAATGAATTAAATCTGATTGGGTAAGGAAAAGACCAAAGTACCCCTCATATTTTCGGGTAACTTTCCTTAACTGGACAGCCTGACTTAAAAAGAAACTATCTCACTCATCTAGACTCGAAACTTAGCAAACTCGGTGGCATTGGAAAGATAATTCAAATAACTTTCATTTGATATCTTATGGGCCACCTAACTCATCTTATACTGAAAGTTATGGTCAATTTAAGGTGACCCAAAACTTAAAGGAACTTAGGAATGACTTGAATGAACTCTCTTTAGTTTTTTTGGAACTCAAGGTGCTACATCTAGTGATCTTAACACTTAAGAAAAAATTTAATTCCTCGGTAAAATACTACCCACAACGAAGGATGGTTCGAGGCTTAGCTCAAAAAAAAATTGGGGTGTTACAATATCTCCCCTTTTGGATCATTCGTCCTCGAATGATGGCTGGATTGGGTATGGATTAGGGTTACTCTTATCATCTCTGCCTTACCAACTAGAATTTCCCGCATTACTATTCGGACCCAACTAAGGGCTTTCATTTAGCTATTTCTCTTAGTAAAACCTCATCCTCCTCATTTATAACCTTAGATTGAATTATCACACCATCACTATCACGATAGGAACATTAACCTTCTTCTTTCTAACATCACTCCATTACTAAAAGGACCTCTGAAAAGATATTACCATACTCCGTAGAACTCATTACTATCTTATTCTCAAACACTTGACTTGATTTCTCATCTTGTCATCTCTCCCTAGGTCTAAAGCTGGCACTTGAAAGCTATGGACCTATTCCATCATCTCTAACTAGTCTACATCCTCTTTTACTCTAACACTCGGGAGATGTTTATCTCATGACTACCAAACTCTCCATAAGTAGGCACTAAGACCTCTTTCTAAGGTGTTTCTCTTAACCTCTTCTGATTACATACCCTTTCGGTACACCTCTTAATGCTCAAGTTACTCTTGTGACTTAGCCACGCTTCGCTGCCCTTATCTAAAGGTTAGGGTCTCTCACTTGTACCACTCATATTTATTGCAACAACATCTCAATTTCTCACCTGCTCTATGATAAGTCTTCTAGATCAAATCTCAAGACTAACATCATCACCCTCATGTTGCCATTCTTTTGATCATGACACTCATCTCAAATTCAAGCTTAATGTCTATTACTAAACCCGAATATCAATATGATTGCTCGCTCACTAAACTAACTTACAACTAGTAGATACAAATTCAGAAACACTTATCCACTAGAACCTTATGAAAAGTAGTCAATCCTTAGCTCTTAGTTTCTACACTCACAAATTACCATCACATTCCACTTCACAACTTAAATACTATTTACTCACTTATTACGCATCATCTCTCAAATAGCTTTATCATCATCTGAATACCATGGGGTTTCCCCCTTCAAAGTTCATAAGCCTAGCTTGGATATATCACCTCATAAATACTCTGTCATCTGATTCCACACATATTCTTAGTCTCCTCTAACCTGATGATATATCGACATCAACTCTATTTTGGTTAAAATATACTTTAACTCATCTTGACTAGTAACTATTTCTCTTCCTTCTATCAAGAACTCTCTACAACATTATTATTCCTTATTTTACTCATAAAGGAACTCATCACTTATAACTGACTGGGTACACTATTGCAATAACATAATCTACCCCATCACTATCTCCTTTCCTTAGATTACTGAACCTCTGCATACTTTCCTTTAAATCTGGGCACTTTCACTACTACTATTCATGATCTCGTAACTCATGCTACATTTTCGGGCGAAAATACTACCAAAGCTCTACAACACACTTTCTCATAAGGATCTCGTATGAAACAGGACTTAGAGAAGAAATTATATCTCATTTTTAGCTTGAACGCATGATTCATATGAACATGAGTGCATTCCTTTGAAACTCAACACTTAACTCACTCATGGGATTCTCTCAAGCCCCTCTGGAGTCTCATGACTTCCTCAAGACTCTTGCTAAGAACAACTCATCAATAAAGGATTGACTTTTCTGTTCAACTACCTCTAGTATGAGGGTAGTTGAATGAATCTGAGAAATGCACGAGTATGAATAAATCTCTATGACATAGCTCTATTGCACGATTAAGAGTATGAAAGAAGGGAAACTTTTCTTAAATGCATGCAGTCTCTCGTTTATAGAAGTGGGGCCCTCACAACCATAAATAAAATCCTATTGACACGGCTTGATAGACACCCTTAGACACTTGAACTCTGTGCTCGGATACCATGTTTGTCTCGACCCGAGCCTACACCCTGGACGTGGCCGACACTTGAGAACTATTGTTGGTCCCCAAGTGAACCCTCATCCTGGCTGACTACAAGCGGAAGACTAACTCAAGCATACAAAGCTTTAACTCAAATGATCAACTCTGAATATAATAGAATAGTCAACTAGCCAAAAATAAGCAACTCGAGTCTTTAAAACATTTAACAAAATAAATGAAACAGACTTCTCAAACTCTACTGTCTATCTATGAAGCCTCTAAATGACAAATATGGAAGTCGGAACAAGATCCACGACATCCTTACAAAACTGAAAAGTAAATGAAATCCTCCAAAAATAAGGAGGCTCACCATAGTTAACTCGAACTCCACGTGGTACAACGAAGATCCTGTTAATGACCCTAGTTACATGTATCTGCATCATGGAATGATGTAGGCCAAATGGCATCAATACATTGAATGTACGAGCATGTAAGGGGAACACTGAACATAACATGCAAGCTTGAACTGATAAACATGAAACACACTCACCTCGGCTTTACTCAACTCATGGATACTTGACTCAATGCAGAAACAAAACAACAATAAAGATGCAGTTTATATAAAGCATTTTAAACAGTAGATAACAACTCAATGTATTAAAATATAATAATATCTCAGTTGTATGCAAAATACAAATTAAAATTTATTAGGGAGATACTCTAACCGACAAACATCACTATGAGCTATGTGATGATACAATGTCTCACCCACGCTGCAAGAACTATTATATACCTTGACGGGGTATAGAACTCCTCAACTAAGTGGATCCACTAGTCAAGGTTAAAAAGCATTAAGGAATCATCTAAAAAGTATGGCCCTTTCTATCCACGTTGGCTACATGGTTTATGGGGGCAGCGAGTTATTTGAACTCTCCCCCATATCGGTGCTCAATACTACTCCTAAAATATAACTAGCTCATATGTTTAAAAATATAACTCTTTCTGTGGTTTGGGATTATTACTCAAAAAAAATTCTCTTAAAAGAGATGGTACTCAAACAGTTCAAAACTCTTTTGGAAATCTCAGTTTCCTCCTCTTTTAAATGTGAAAACATTTACTCTTAGGAATACTTAGCTCCTATATATTCATTTTGAAAGATGAACTCAACTCTGCTCTTTCTTAAACTCCACTGCTCAAGTCTTAAAACAAGTTTAGAAAAATTTGTAAAAAACTTCTCAAAATATGGTTCATGCCGAATTATGGACGTGAATGACTCAATTTAAAGTTTTTCAATAACCATACATAGAACTCAATAATTGAAACTCAACAATTCCAGAACTCAAGAACTTCAATGATACTACTCATTTCAAGAATGCTTAACTCAGAGGGTTCGTGCGGAATTATGGGCATGAACAACTCAACTCAAGGACTTCATGATACTACTCATCTCAAGAATGTTCAACTCATAGGGTTCATGCAGAATTATGGCATGAACAACTCAACTCAAGGACTTCATTGGTAACATGTAATAGTCCCATGATTAGGAATATAATCACAAAAAAGGATTAGGAACTCAATACTCAAGACTTAAAACTTGAAGATACTACTCCTCTCAAAGATGCTCAATTTATGAAGTTCATGCGAAATTTATGGGCATGAACGACTCAACTCAAGGGTCTAAATAACAATATGGAACTCATGTATACAACTCTTATCATTGTCATACTTACTTCCTCAAAACTTAGTTCAAATCGATAGTTGATCTCAAAGGATTCACAATTGAACTCAAAGACTTTCTTGACTCTACTCTTAACTCTCTCTTAAATTTGAATTATGAATTCAATAGTTATGGTTCATGATATGAAGGTTCTCGTGATGATAAATACATTCTCCTCATTCTCATACTCATTAGCTCGAGTCTTGAAACAAGTTATTAGAATTTGTAGAAGACTCCTCAAAAAGATCACTCGGCTTTCTCAAAGTGTTCGAAAGAACTCTCAAGACCTAACTCTTAACTCTACCTTGTGATTTATGTTATGAATGATTTCTATATGCTTAGAAGTAGTTTAGAGTGTTTAGAATTGATAGGGCTTGAAGGTACCCTTTTAAAGGACTCAGACGGGCGAAACGAAGGAGAAAGGGTGGGGGCAGGCGACCCTGGGGCACTGAGTGGCGCAGGGTGCCAGCCCTTTACCTACAGACACATGTTTCTGGTGCACTGCTGGGGCGGCGCGCCAGCCCCAACCCCAGCCCAAAAAACTCCGACGACTTTTTTGTTCTCGTTTTCGGACCCTAACTCACCTAGAATCAAATGGTTTCTTCCCCAATCAATTAGATTCGAATACCCAACCTAAGTACACACTAATCTACTCAAAACAATCCTCAAATCACTAACTTTCATCTCAAGAATTCATCAAAATCGCAGCAAAACAAGATTTAGAAGGAAACTTCAAGAACTCAACATATTCAAACTTATGGATGAAATTTGTAAAAGAAACTCATGATTTGTGTGTGGGTGAACGAACGCAACACTATGAAAACTTACATACCTCTTAGGGATCAAACCCTTGGCAAAAATCCGCAACGGAACTCAAGAATCTCGACAAACGCTTTGATCCTCTCTTCTTTTCTCCTCTTTTCTCTTCTTGAACTCTCAACTAAAACCCTAAGCGTAGATTAGGATTATAGAACTGAAACAAATCAGTTTAGACCCCTTAAACCTTACTAAAAATGAATTAAATCTGATTGGGTAAGGAAAAGACCAAAATACCCCTCATATTTTCAGGTAACTTTTCTTAACTGAATAGTATGATCTCAAAAGGAAATATCTCACTCATTCGGACTCGAAACTTAGCAAACTTGGTGGTGTTGGAAAGATAATTCAAATCCCTTTCATTTGATATCTTATGGGCCACCTAACTCATCTTGTACTGAAAGTTATGATTGTTTGAAGTTGACCCAAAACTTAAAGAAACTTAGGAATTGCTTGAATGAACTCTCTTTAGTTCTTTTAGGAACTCAAGGTACTACATCTAGTGACTTTACCACTTAAGAAAAAAATTTAATTTCTCGGTAAAATCCTTGCCACAACGAAGGATGGTTCGAGTCTTACCTCAAAACTTTTCTGGGGTGTTACAAATATGAACCTAAGTTATTTATATAATAAATAGACAGAGACCAAACTTAATATATTTTTGAATATTTAAAGGACTAAAACCGGTAAGTGCATATATTGTTAAGGAACTAAAACGGGTAAGTGTATAGTTAAGGGACAAGACCTCATAAGATTTTGAATAGTTAAAGGACTAAATCAAATAAATGTATAGTTAAGAGACTATTTTAGACCTACTCCAATAGTTTAGAGACCATTTATGGAATTTTCTCTGTGAGATTCCCACTTCAAATTTTTTTTCACCTGGATGTGACAAAATTGTGAAACTCTGAGATTTGAAGATGAAACAATTCGGTAGGAGCCTCACTAACTAAATCAAGCCCTCTGTTTATGGCTAACAAAAGATAGTATGAATAAGTATTTATTGTATCTTATCAGAAAAATCACAACTCATCTAAAAAGTGACAATCCTTTAGAAAAGTCATAATTCTTTTGAAAAGTCACAACCCTTCAGTACAAAAAATGTGTCTTTTTTAAGATAATATTAATAATTAAATGTAGAAGTTATATTAAATTTGAGTGTTTATGATGAGGGTATTATATTAATTTAACATTCATGTTAAGAGGTGTTTTTAGTTGGGGATATTATAATAATTTAATATTCAAGTTAGAAAATACATATTTTTAAAGTAATATACAATCATTCAGTAATGCTTCCGCTAGGCATATTATTGTCCATCAATTTTTTTGGCATAATTTGTGGCAAATCTTTTTAGAAAAACTACATAACTATACATACTTCACTACCTTATATACTTACTTTACCTCTAGTTTAAGACAATACACATAATATCACTTTTAATATTTATACAATATATTTTAAAATATTTAATCAGATACACATGAAATCCATTAAATATGATATTAAATAATTGTCTTAAAATTTAAACTCATTAATTAATAGTTCATTAGCAATTCAAATTATTTCACTCACATTAGTCATTTCTCTTCCCCAATCCCATTACTTGTATGTATCTCTCACCCCCACCCTCACGTCCCTCACGCACATCCACCACCTCTCTCTCTTTTCTTTAATCCTCTCAATACATGTTTACATCTCCAAATTTTAAAACTAAATCTTGATAATCAGCATTATAAATGGAGGTTTGTTACTATTTTTTTCATTATTCTTATGTATCTTGAAAGGTATTAGGTCTCTGTTGAATAGGAGAGAGATACGAAAGGTATTAGATGTACATGTATCTAATTAAGCGTTTATATATTTGAGTTATGACTATAAATATTTTATGAGAAAATCAATATTTGTTTTGTCAATCGGCTGTGGCAAGCATTCGTAAGTTACTTGAAATTTCTTTCATCTGATTTATTTCTTGTTTCCCCTAATTTAGCTGATAACAATAGGCATATTATTGTGCCCTAGTTTATTTGTTGCTTTTAAGAATCCTAATATTACTATTGCTCTGAAACTCACTCATATTACATTTGAAACATTTATGAATATGAACAATTAAGTACTTTATTCCACTCTCATACAGATACTCTACCGTCATGATTTGTTGCTAAATTCATGTGTTTCAGTTACATTCTATATTTAGATACACATAATTAGATGTATATGCTTATTATGTATCTGAGATACATGTTTTTGAATATAATGTATGAAATTGATACTTGATACATCAAATTATATCTATAAAAGATGCATGAAATAATATTAGATTATATAAAAAAGGAAAAATTACATAAGTGAATGTCTTTTATTTAATAATTACCACTTTTAAGTATACTTTTAATTTATTACCATTTTTGTCAACTTTTAGCAATACTTACTTAAACAATCTTGTTCCTTTAAACTTAGTAAAAAGTGCTGTCATTTGCAACTTTTAGCAATACTACCATTCAGCCAAATTGTTATATATGGTTAAAAGAATAATGTTGACAAATGTTGTAAATATTTTTTAAAAAGTGTACACGTAAGTGATTTTCCCTATAAAAAAATACATGAAATTAATATTAAATCATATAAATAGATACATGAAATTAGTACTAGATACATATAACAAATAGATGATAGTAATACTAGATACTTCTATGATACATATGAATGTACTTGTATGATACTCATGTATCTAAGGGGTCGCTTGGTAGAGTGTATTAGAAAAAATAATGCATGCATTAGCCTTGTGTATTACTTGTACCTTGTTTGGTACTCTTTTCTAACCTATGTATAATTAATGATCGCATTAGTTATACACTCTATTGTCTATTAAGGTGTGTATTATCAATACCATGATTTCTGGGTATTAGCAATGCAATGATTTTAATGCATGCATTAGCTCAATTAAAGACTCAATTGCCCCTCAAATCACTTTTTACATCTTTTTCATCATATTAATGGAGGGTATCTTTGTAAAAAAAATAATTATCTAATACATGTTATTTTTAATGTATCAAACCAAACAATGCATAGAAATAATCTATGCATAATTAATGCAAGCATAACTAATACATTAATACAAGCATTACTAATACACTCTATTTAGCATTATTTTTATACACTCTACCTAAATGTTTAGTTTGTTTGATAGATCACATATTAACAAAGATACATCAAATGAGTGAATTTATTAATTTTAAGAGTAATAAAATGAATTTAATCAAATTACATGATCAAGATAAACATATTTTTTACTTTTATTAATAATATTAATGAATTTATTATTTCAAAGTATAACAAAATGAAATTAATACACTCCTTAATTTCCGCCTTATATTAAGAGATTTGATTAATTTAAATTTTCAGAATTAATTGTCCATTTTTCTAAAAATCCTCAATTACTCATCTAATTAAGGAAATTAATTATAATAAATCAATTTAAGCAACTAAAATAGGGTAAATCACATAAATATGTTATATTAAAAAAATATTTACCATCTATGACAATATAACTTTTTTAACTTAATATAAAAAAAATTAGAATTGAAAATATTGTACGGTTTATCTTCGCTTCGCTTCCTCCTCTTCTTTTTTTATTCTTCTTCTTCTTTGTCTCTCTCTCCATCATTTTTTTTCTTCTTTCTCTTCTTCTTCTTTTTATTCTTTTTCTTCTTCTTTAAAATTTTCATTTAATTAACTATCCTCAAATTAATATTTGCTCATATTTCACTATCTTTACTCGAGAACATGACGAGAAGAGGAACAGAAAGACTAAAAATTTGTATAGAAATATGTTCTCAAGCAGAGATTTCAAATCTCTAAAATTACAGCGGCAAAATAGTTCACCATTGATAGTCATTATAAAGCTTCAAATTTTGGATTCATTATTTGAATTTTTACGAATTTGTGATTAGTTTGGATAGGTTGTTCCTACAAATAATTGAAAATGACGTTTGTAGTTTATATCTCAATTTTAAGAGGGTTTGGTTAAGTTTATAATTGGTAACACACTTATACTACATTTATAATACATGCACATTACATTTTTAATACATATTGCAAATATCACTCATGTTCTTAGTGATACAAACCAAAATAATTTATAATACACATATAATACATGTTTTATTCAAGAATAATACAAGTTTAATTCAGTTTATCTTGTCCTTCGTTAGTTACGTTTATCATTTATTCTTAATTTTCTCTTCTAATTCAACTTTAATACTGTGTAATACACTTTTAATACGAATTTAAATCATTTTGTAGTTTATTATTTGTTACTATTAGATTACTTGTTTAATTCATTATTGATATAAGTTTAATTCACTTTATAGATCATTGTCTGGTCTTTCATCGGTTACATTTTTTATTCATACTTAATTCTCTCTTCTAATTCAACTTTAATATTTGTGTAATACACTTTTAATACAAGTTAATTCATTTTTCAGTTTATTGGTTAATTTTTTACGATTGAATTACTTGTTTAATTCATTATTGATACAAGTTTTATTCAGTTTACAGATCACAAAATTTTCTTTCATATGCTACATTTTGCATTCATGTTTAATTCGCTTATAATTCAACTTTAATATGTGTGTAATACATTTTTAATTCAAGTTTAATTCATTTGGCAATTTATTATGTTTCTTCATTTGTTACGATCAGATTACTTGTCTAATTCATTATTGATACAAATTTTATTCAGTATACGAATCACTGACTGCTCTTTTGTTTGCTACATTTTTGCATTCATATTTATTTCTCTTCTAATTCAATTTTAATTCAAGTTTAATTCATTTTGTACTTTATTGGTGATGCGTAGAAAAAAAACATGACTAATCTGGTCATGCTGATTTACTTGAATTTATGAGACATGTATAATATATGTTTATTCATTAACAATATATTTATAATACATTTTGCAGACTTCACTCTCTTTTTAGTGATCCCAATCAAATGATTTATAATACACTTATAATACATGCATAATACATTTTTAATGCATATTGCAGACATCATTCCAATTTAATACAATCTTTAAAAACAACATACATAGTAACTTTTAGGGGCTAATTTTTTGTAAGAGCTATATATTCATTAACGTTTATTTTGATCCATATCATTTCTTGTACCACATTAAATATTGAAGGATCAGCAACTTAAATACCATTATAGTGGTTGACAACATAATTTCCAGGGACAGATAGAGAAAGAATGAGCTCAATATTTTCTCCTCCCTTTAGTTTGTGGTTCAAGATTGTGTATCTTTCAACTGTAGCTTTAAAATATTGATACCTTGCACAGAGAGAACAAAAAAGGAGAAAGAGGAGAGAGAGAGAAAGGAGAAAGAGGCGAGAGAGAAACTTAAATCAAATAAATACATAATATTGTTATATATTGCTATAAATGGTAATAATTAAAGAGTATACTTAAAATAAGTAATTATTTTTTAAAAGGGATCCACCCAAGTAATTAATCCAATAAAATATGTATCTCGATTTTAAAATTCGACGGGTACATGTATTTCGTGGATTCAAACTCATGTATCCTAAGCACGAAATATGGTAGAGGGAGTAATATTTGAACTATCGAGAATCTTAGTAATTAGGACCTAAACTAGTGAGATTTATGTAGTTTGCCCAATTTTTTTTTTGGCATAATACATAAATATGCCATTTAACATGACTTCACCTAACATCTATGTCCTCCAACTTTGAGTATGCACAAATAAACACTTAAACTTGTATAAAACTGAATAAATAGACACATTTATCCTACATAGCATCTTACATGACAATTTTGTGTCCTACGTGGCATCCTACATATATTATGTCATGTAAGATGTATGTTTTTACATGTTCAATTTTATACAAGTTAAAAGTTTCCACTTGTAGACATCCAAAGTTGGAGGCATAAATGCCCACTGAAGCCAAGTTAAATGGTGTATTTATGTATTGACAGCATTTTGGAAAGACTCAAAAGTGGAACGTCCAACTCAAAGAGGAAAAATAATTCTCTCCCCTACAATACTTATTGCCTTGTAGAGACAACTGGTAAAAGGTAGCAAACCAATTTCCCAAAATTAGTGCGCAAAATGCATGCCTGCGATTCAACATTCCAGCTATAAAAATTGCAAACATCAACCACTGTACAAGAGCAGTTAGTTCAACATGCACAAACCAATGCAGGGAGTCCCTCACGACTAATTTACCTACAGTGGCACATAAGGGGGGAAACAGAATGGACCTCCTAATCTGCAACAATCCTACTAAACTATCATACAATCACAACTCACTCTTGCTTCTAAGTACAAACATCCCTCACTGACCCCTACTAGACTGCACAACACTATCCCAAACCTCAAAACCATCAATTCTTTGGCTTTCTGATACGGTTGATTCAGAAGGATCAGATTCAACTCCCTGAGACTTCTTTAATTTTGCAATTTGAACCCACATATTTGCCAGTTCGTTTTCAAGATAGGCTTCTCTTTGTTTGGATTCTTCAACCTTACTCTGTAATTCAGCTTCTTTCTGATCCCTTTCCACAAGAGCAGCTTCATATGAAAGCTCCCTTTCCCGGCTCAAAGCCAGTTCTCTTTTCATTTCTGCACTCAATACATTTTGTTCATTTCGTCTCGGATGAGGATCTCTTCTTCCATTTCGCATGGCAACACTCGGCTTACGCTGGGTAGAGGAACTCTTCTGGGCAGCTAGCTCAGCAGCTAATTTCTCATTATGATTCATTAGCTTTGCAACTTCTTCAGAAAGTGCCTTTAATTCAACTGCTGCTGCAGACGCTAGCCCTTTGGCATACGTACTCTCTTCTGCCAATTTCTGGTTCCGGAGCTCCAGTTGCTCCTTCACCTCAACCAGTTCCGTCACTCTCTTGTGGAGTTCTTCAATCTCTCTTGCCTGACAGGAGCAAAAGCAACAATTCAGTTGACATATTATTGTGGATGAGGATGGTGGATACATAACACAAGAATGTTAACTACAACTTAATACGTATGGGTACTTGTTGGTACCATAAGTATTTTGAACATTTTGTGTGTAATACAAACATGTATGCATAAATATAAATCTGTAATCTCTCCAAGTGCCATAATGGGACAATGCCCCGCCAGTGAAGTATTCATATCTTTTGCCTTTTTCTTTTATAAAATACAATAAGTTGTGTTATTTTGTACCATACAATTCTTTTCTTTTTCGAATCTTTTCCCCCCAAAAGGTAATGAGAAGAATTCTAGAATGGATGCTACCTATGCCAGGACCACGGATAAATGGGAACTTTTTTTATAAGACCTTCTCAATTGTAGACAATATCTTATTCGAGTAATTCCAACAACTTCATACAATTATTTTCTTTGTGGAATCTTTTTCATTCCTAGGAATATTTGTAATAAATGGTCCTTCATATTCATTGATGAAGTTATCAATCTAAAATGCTATTTCTTCCCCACCCTGCATTGAATGTAATTTCTGGAATAATAATGACAGATCTATTCCCTCCTTGCACTGTAACAATGCTTATAAATCTTCTGAACTTGTGTTTTCTCAAACAAAAGAAGTTTGCCTGTTGCTTGCGTTACTACCACCTTCTCGTATGAGTCTCGGAGTCTTTTGATGCCTCTTGTAACACTAAAACCCATCCATTCAATGGTTTCCTGCTATAGGTTGTTCTGCGCATCAAATTTCTAATTCTTTCAACCCATTCATACCAAACTTCGGCTCTGGCAGCTAGTCTGGCAATGACGTAAGACTTAAAACCTACTACAAAGCAGATTCTGGCTTTCCCCATGAAACTACACCCAGTTTATAGATTAATCATTAAGAGATGATTTATAAGTAAATTGTAGAAGGACGCCGGAAATTAACCAGAGGTCGGGGAAAAAAGATTCCCCCCCCCCCCCCCGAAAACTGTGCCTGAGAGCTTTTCTACTCTTAAAATATAACTTATTTTGAATATGCACATAGATCATGTCACTCTCTTTGGGATTACACTTATTAAAAGAGTAGGTTATTGAAAGAAACATTTTCTGAAGACAACTTGAGGGCTCTAAAACTGATCCTAACACAATCCATCCCTCTAATTTCAGAACTCTCTATTTCATATCTTGCCCAAAAATGAAATGTTCTAAACCAATCAGAGAATCTCTCCTTCTGTTCTTGTCTGAAAAAATGTTCTAAACAAAATATTGGAGTACTTGTTCAAAACATCGAAAAAATTACTTTAACCTACACAGTAATGGAGCTCCATCTTAAGTAGAGAATGACACAACACAATCATCAACTAGAGCACTTAGTTCACATTACAATTTTTTTTATGACCGTGGTGTCCGGGCCAGCTTTTGTCCACTTCAACTAATTCCACAGGATACCTGCCACCTCCCACCAGCAACAGGTACCACCTAACTCTGTCCACCAAGGATAGGACAGATGGAAGAATCACCTAGTGCTTTTTGTCTCCACTAAACCTGAGACCTCAACGTTCTCAACCACTTCATTGACCACTAGGCCACACCCTTGGGTGCAGTTCGCATTACTATTAAAGATGAAAGACTTATTGAATATGAATATACCGCAAGAATAAGCCATTCCATAGGGTATATACTTGTGGCAGAAGCTGGAAACTGGGTACAGGGAGCCTCTTCCAGTCGGAAAATTAAAATAGCTTAGCCTCAGAGATTAGGCATTGCAAAGATTAGGTATTGCAAGGAGAAAAAGATAACAAGCCAAAAGTTGCATACACATACACTTATATTTAAACAACAATAATGTGATTATCATGGAATGTTGCATCAAAAAGAAATATGATTGTCAGGTTGTGTATTTAACAGTAGGTGGCAAATGCAATAAGAAATCCTAAAGACATTTGCATAAGGTTTCCTAGATGTGGAGAAACACTTTGCAAATAAAAATGGGAACAAAATGTAAAATGCTGAGAGAATATGACCTTAAGCTTGAGGCTGATTTTATCCCTCTAGTAAGATTCTTTTTGTTTCATCTTTCTCATTCTAGCAAATCATTTTCTTTTGTGTTGCAACAAATATATATATCCCAAGGTATACGAGTTGAGTGGCCAACAAGACAGTAGATGATATGCAAGAGTTTCTACTCAACAAATAAAAACATATAAGAACCTGGGCCTGAAGAAATAATGCTTCCTTTGCATCCTTTAAGGCAACACTCTCCTTTTCAGCTCTTAGTTCCACAAGTAAACTTTTGGTCTCAGATAGTCGTTGTGAATGGGCAACTGATGGACTGCGGTTTCTCTGGTCTAGGGCATCAGAAAGCTGTTGGTTTAAGGACACAATTGCTTCTTGTAAATTCTCACATTCATGGGTCTATCAAAATAAGAAATCTCATTAGACTGGATTACATGGATCAATCAAAATTCCATGAGGAAACAGCTGAAAGAGGCAGTCCACCTTTTGATTTAGCTGGTCCTGAATAATTCGATTATCGGCAGCTCTAACCTGGCAAGAGTAATATAAATGGATTATGATGTTTCCTACCATTGAAAGGATATGCATAAAATCGAACTACAAGGAGAAATGGAATAAATAATATTCTTAGTGAAGGCATGCAAGTCAGACTACCTCAAGTTCAAAAGATTTATCATTCAACTGTGCCAAGAGCTCAGCAACGGACTGCAGAATGCAGACAAAAGAAAAAACAGTGTAAATAGAGAAATATACTTTCACATATCTGCTGCCATTCAACAGTAGAAGAAACAAGACTGTTTTATTTTTTGATGAAGGAAACCAGACTCTTTTATTTGATAAGGCAATAATTTTATTGTTGTAGAAGAAGCCAAACTTACAACAGTTTCTTCCTGGTTCTCCATCTTTTCACAAGGGCTAATAATGGACTCAGCAATTTGCATCTCCAATGAAGCTATTTGTTCATTCTTCATTCTTATTTCATCCTTCAATGTCCTAATCTCCATCTTAGGCACTCAAAGAGTTAATAGTCGGTAAGTATAACAGTTGCATTTAAAAAGAAAGCAATAAGATGCACAAGATATTGTTTCATGACTTATACTTGCACTTGTTCTTTCTTTGGACTCTGTGTAGCTTCCTCTGAGAACCGTTTTAAAACACTTGTATGCTGTGCCACTTCACCGGACAAAATCTTTTGCTGCTCTCTCAGAAGGTCAATTTGATCCATTGTCTTCATGCTAGTCTATTACACAAGAAGTAAAACTATGAGTAACAAGACCATGAAAAAGCACTGTAAACATGAAATTGTCTATATATGCTTAAAGCACAAAGCTGACAGTGATTCCATGTGGGAGCTTTCTAGTATTTATTTCATGATGTAAAACTTTGGATCCAATCACTAGTTTCCTCATCTGGGACTTCTCAGAGAAACTTCACACACCCTAGAAATGGAAGAATTTAAGAGCAGCTTTTCCAGATCAACACTATATTTAACTTAATCTGCTAATCCAATATTGGGGTTTGCTACATGACATTCAATAGATTTACTAATGTTCACTTCTTTATCAAGCATTGTTAAAAATATTAACTTCCATACCAGAGGAGTCTCCTGGTCCAAAAGGTTGTCTTCTGGAACTTCGTTATCCAATCTAACATCAGATAAATGCTCTGCTGATGGCGTGCTTTCTGTGGGTATAGAGTGTGAGTTTCTCAATTCCATGTGATTATCAGCTTGAGGAGTGGATGGTGTACTAGTTGACTTGAGTCCACTGGATCTATCACTAGTGCTAGCCAAGGTACCTGACCCACTGTCTCGTCTCTGCAAATAAAAGAAGAAGAATTTGAAGCAGCACAAGTAATAAGGTAAGGAAGTCCCGTTGAAAGCAGTAACTCAGATCATGGCGACTATTTTCACTAGTTTCAAAGGCTTGATTGACCCTTGGGATTGAAAGCATACAACACTAGAAACTGTTGCAATATAAACTGCAGTAAAAATGCAATCAAGGTACGTATAGAATTAAACCAACCATGCTATCCTTGATCAACACAAACTTCTTCTTGTTTTTCTGAAACTGGTAACTTCATATATATCTCATTCTGAGCAAAACAGTACATAGGTTGTACTGAAACAATATTTACAACATTTACTTCAAAATCCTATTATCTTTATCCTGAATTGAATCTAGAACATCAATTACAGAGACAAAATCATTAGAGTATGACTGATAACACCAAAATGATAGCATCAAAAGACAATTTAGCTCTAATCATTGATCAACACAAACTTCTTTTTTGAAACTGGCAACTTTGTATGTATCCCATTGTGAGCAAAACAGTACATAGGTTGTACTGAAACCATATTTACAACATTTACTTCAAAATCTTACTATCTTTATCCTAAAACAAATCTAGAACATCAATTATAGAGATAATATCATTTGAGTATAACTGATTACACCAAAAACATAGTATCAAAAGACGGTTTAGCTTGATCTTTTGCTTACTATCTCTATACTACAAAACATCTAGAGTTCCTCTCCTCCCAGATTGTCCACCAAATGCTAGCAGGGACAATTATCCATTTATTTCTGCTTTTCGCCTGCACACCAGCTTCCTCCCAACCTCCCAACTCTGGATTGTTCGTAATCTTTCCGGGCATAGTCCAAAGTATTCCCTCGAGATTTAAGAATATCCTCCACAGTTGCCCAGTGACTTTGCAGTGAAGAAATAGATAGTTGACTGTCTCAGCAGTCTCACCACAGAAGAAACACCTAGGGCATAATGATATCCCTCTCCTCATCAAATTATCTTCAGTCAGTACTGCTTCCTTGGCTAACAACTATACAAAGCATGCCACTTTGTGTGGTATTTTGACTTTCCAGATACCTTTCCATGGCCAATTGATTGGACTCTGGGTGGAGTGGTTCATCCAATTGTAAGCATTACTCACTTTGAAAAGGCCCTTTTTGCTTCCTTTCCACCATAAGGTATCTAGTTTTTCTTCCCGAACATTAAACTAGTCTATGTTGATGAAAAGGTCTGCCACCCTTTGAATCTCCCGGACATTTAACTGACTTCTAAAATGAAGCTCCATCCTTGAGGTGACCAGTGCTCTGCGCACTAGTCTTCTGCTGGTGAGACACTAATGAATGTATGTATGGTAAAAGGGTTCCTAGCTTGCCTGCCTCATGCCATTCATTCCTCCAGAAATAATTTTTTCTCCATTACCCACTTTGATTGTAGTGTTAGGCCTTGAATTCACTCCACAAAGATCTGATAGACCTCCATAAGCTAACTCAATAGGGTGTGGTTGTCTCCATGGTCATCCAATTGTCTTCCTATCATACTTTGCACTGATGACGTCCTTCCAAAGAGACTGATTCTCATTGCTATATTTTCATAACCATTTCATTCTCAGAGACTTACTCGGAATTTTCAGATTCTTGATTCCGAATCCCCCTCGTATCTTTCCAGCTATCACTAAAGTTGTATCCCTTCATTTCATTGTTTCCTTGCCAGAGAAATTTCCTCCTGATTTTATTCAGCCTGTTGATAATCCCAATTGGGATTGGAAATACAAACATCATTTAGGTTGGAAGGGAATCAATGACTGAGTTGATGAGAGTCAATCAGCCACCCCCTAGATAAATACGGAGTCTTCCATCTAGCCAATTTCTTTCCACACTTCTTAATTACACTATTCCAAAGTTCTGAAGGCAGAGATTTGGCTCCCAGTGGCATCCCCAAGTAGATGGATGGAAGATCCCCTATTTCACCACCTAAGATTGCATTCAGTGTTCTCCATATTTTGCACAGCATTAATAGGGTATAGGAAGCTTTTCCTATGGTTAATGTGTAAACCAGAAATCCCTTCAAAAAGCACCAAAAATCACCCTCAAAGGTTTGAATTTATCTTCATCAGAATCATAGAGTATAAGTGTATCATTTGCATATTGTAGATGAGTGATCTATATACTGCCTCCTCCAGTTCTGGCAACATCAAAAACCTCTGGGCCATCTATTCAATTTTGTTGTCATGATCATATTGTTAAGCCCATGGCTATTATTAAAAATAGGAAAGCTGACAAAGGGTCTCCCTGTCTGAGGCCCATTTGTGCACTGAAAAAGCATGTTGGTGAGCCATCGATGAGCACAGAAAATCTCACAATTGAGATGCAGTATTTAATCCATTGGATCCATTTCTTCCCAAAACCCATTCTCTCCATCACATCCAAAAGATATTCCCAGTTGACATGGTCTAGCTTTCACAAAATTTCAGGCATCTATTGCCTCATTCTGTAATCTACTGCTTCATTGGCTATTGTGACTACATCCATAATTTGTCTACTTTTAATGAAGGTCATTTGTTGTGAATCAACAAGTTTGGCCATCATACCTTTTAGCCTTTCGGTCAACACTTTGGGAAACAGTTTATATATGCTGCCAACCAAGCTAATTGGCCTGAAATCCCTCAACTCTTTGGCTCCTTTCATCTTTGGGATGAGAGTTATAAATGTAGCATTAAGGCTTCTTTCAAACATTTTTTATTCATAGAAATTCTAGAAGGCCATCATAATGATCTGCTTCAACACTTCACAACATTTTAAAGAAAAATCCCATGGTGAAACCATCTGGACCAGGTGCCTTGTCAATTGCATGCAGTTTTAGGCACCTTAAGATTTCACTTTCCTTAAAGCTTCCTTGTAGTGACTCCTTTTCTTCCTCTGTCTATCTGGGACAATTTGTTAATCAGTTGGCAGCTCTCCATCTTGTGGTTTCTGAATAGATCTTCTTATAATAATCCACTATTTCCCATTCAATTCTAGCTGGATCCTGAGAAAGTTACCCCTGAATTAGAAGTTGGTCAATGCTAATGTATCTCGTGTGGATTTGCCATTTTGTGAAAGAACTTGGTGTGTCTATCACCCTCTTTTAGACACAGTGATTTTGATTTTTGTCTCCAAGAGATCTCTTCATTGTTAATCAGCTCCTCATATTCCAGGAGAGTTGTTTCCCTTCTTGCTGTCAATTCTTCTGCCAGTCTTCACTCTTCCGGAGCGTCATCAAAATCTGCCAACTTTTTGAGTAAATTCTTCCTTTTTGACCCCAAGTTTCCTTGCTCACTTTTGCTTCATTCCTCAAGCTTGTTTTAAGCCTTTAAGCTTGGATGCAAGAATGAAATCAAGTCTTCCACAGAAGTTGAAAGAGCTTCATCAATCCTTGATTCTAACATTGAATCCTTCTGTACATGGCCAACAGTTTTCAAACTTGAAGTAATTTTTGTTCTTGTTTCATGCTCCCCTTATAAAGCAAGTGATGTATGATCTGATCTTAGCCACCGAAGAGGGATTTGTTTAAGGTTGTCATCCCACTCTCCTAAGATTAGTATCCTACCAATCCTAGAAGCTATCTCTCGGTAATCCCCTTTGAACCAAATATAAGTGTTGTCTTCTAGCTGTATATCAATTAGCTTCAAATCTTCAATGAAATCAGAAAATTCTCTCATGCCCCTTGTTCTTCTCAATCAATTTCTTTTCTCTGATATGAATCTAACTACATTAAAGTCCAACAGACATCCCAATGCCCTTCCATTAATCCCCTAACATCTCCAATCTCCTCCCACACTAGCCTTCCTTCAGTATAGGAGTTAGAAGAATACACCCCTGTGATGTGACAAGAATAACTATGTAATTGTGCCTCAAACTTGCAGGTTAAAGTGCAAGCACCTGTTTCCAGAATTTCAGACTTCCATACCCTACTATCCCACAGCAGCAGTATCCCCCCTCTAGTTCCACTAGCCTCCAGGCATGAAAACCTGACCCATCTGCCTCCCCACAGCTGTTTCACCTCCTCTGATAAGCCCCCTCCAGTTTAGTTTTTTTACAGACATATGACATCTGCATTCCATTCTACCACTAAACTCTTTACCAATCGATTTCTATCTCTGTTGTTCCCCTTACAAAACAACATACAAATTTGAACTTCATCAATAACAGTTTAGCTGATTCTTCCCATGCTCCTATTCCCACTTTTTTAAAATTTCACATCAAACCTCACAAGACTTTACAGCATTTGCAAGCCTTTGAGTCTTGTTCTCTTACAAACAGCCTCAACCTCCATTCTTCTTGCTTGTCTAGAACTATCTACTTGTAAAAATAGCTCCAAATCTCCTCTTTACGGCCCTGAAAATCTGCCCCAATACTTTACCCAGTTTGTCTTGGAGAAGACGATCTTCTAGTGTTTCAGGAGAGATGACTGTTTTGTATCAAAAGGTTGTTGTTTGCTAAGTCATTAAATATGACTTGTCTTGCAATATCATCCCCACCCCTCCTTGAAACTAGGCTCTTTGTGTTGGGCTTCTGAAGTTGGCCCAAACATGGGACTACATTTAAAATACCCATGTGCCTTTCACGTGCTACTCCGCCAACCTTTTCGATACTTGTCGGTCTGACCCCTCACACGTGTTCCCTAAATTCAAAATCCCTAAATTGATGGGATTCTTGTACTTCGTTACAATTCGCATACCCAGTTATCCTTTGTGTAAAAGGATGGACTGGGTTTTCCTTTGCCCTTTCTTCTCCGACATCTCTCATACTAGCTTTGTCTCCTCTTTAGCAGTATCCATCGCCCATATAAGTTTCCAATTTCTTGGAACACTTTATGCGACCATAAGTGCAGGGGGATTCCGACAACTCTGATCCATGTTTCAGTTTCCAGAGTACTGTTTGGTAAACAACTTACCATTGGGCTCCACCACACCAAGCTGAATCTCTAGTTCTTTAGACTCCAATGCCCTTGTAGGGTTTGTTCCGCCATGTGTTTGTTAGGAAATTCAAAAAGGATCTTGCCTCCATACATCTCGTAGACATTTACACCAAAGACCTTTCATGACAATGTCTACCGTCTTCCAATCTCTATCGAAGATCGTTTTTCTTTTATTCCCCCTTCCTAATGCCCAGCCAGACATCTCTTCAATAGCCCTGCATCATGGTTGTCCATGTGCGTCAAGACTTCAATATTGCCCTCTTCTTGTAGCTCTTTTGATAGACATTTACTATCCCATAAAACTCTCGCATATGGGTAGTTAGCTTCACTGACTCTCCGAGGGCCTACTATTTACAACCTTTTAGGGCATTTAATGAAGTTCTCAATTTAAAATGATATGTCATACCATTACACATTCATGGCTAGTTCTGGAATGACAAGGACAAATCTCCCCCCATTATTTATTGTTAAAATACTTATAAATCTGCCATGCCCGTTGTAATTTCTGGTGTAGAAATGTTCGGCCTCTCTGTCTGTAATTTTCCACCTCCTGCTCACCTTCTTTTCCCTTGATGCTTCTTTTGAAGTGAAGCAGATCCACTTCATGTTTTTGCGACTCATGGATGATCTTCTCATCATCTTGCGGCTCCTTTCCACCCATTCAAACCATACTGAATTCTCATAATTTCATCTTGTAATGTCGAACGATTTGAATCTTGCGTTGAAGTATATTCTATTCTCTTCCATTGTTGATGTACTAGGATAATGAAAACGAGGTAAAATGGATGAGGATAAAAGGTTGAGATATCATGTAAGGTAAGATCTCAGGTTAAAAGAGGAAGAAAATGGAGATTCCGGCAGAAATTCTACGGGAGGAGCTATCCCCCCTCCACCGGGAAGTAGGAGAGAGAGTGTTCTTGGGATATGTGCCTAAGAGCATTTACTATCTTGGAGACAACTTTTTAAGTTCAGCAAGTTCTTTAGGACAACTGTTTCTTAAAATTCCGCACAGCTTGACGAGAAAATTGATCAACACAAACTTCTCAAAATGTTATTCTATCAGTGGAATATAAATATATCTTTCAACTAAAACCTCTGAAAATCCTTCTCTTTCCACGAGAAGATGACAAATGGCCCCTTAGGTTTGAGGGTAGGTTCAAAATAGTCCCTTAAGTAAGCACTTAACAATTTTGGTCCTTTAAGTTGCCCACGAGTTAGCAAAAATGGTCCCTTAAGTATGCACTTAAGAGTTTTGGTCCTTTATGCTTGCCATAAATTAACACTTTTAGTCTCTGGCAAAATATTAATTGAACTCTATCTATTAAATTTGACGGTGTTATGAAGAAAAAAATAAAATAAAATTGGCAGAAATTACACCTCAAGAAACTGCACCAGACTTGAGAAATAAATCACAAATAGCAGAAACTAGAATGTCTTTCACTACTAAAAACAAGCAAAAACCCGACGGACAAGAACCGACGGAAACTATTGGAAAGCCAATGATTTTTAAAATTTTATTTTACGAAAATCGATGAATCGATCTTCGGTTAATTTAACGCAAAATGTGCGGAAACTATAAAAAAAAATTAAGAAAAAACCAACGGACTTTCGCCTGTTGATTTCGCACAAAAACTATGATTGTTTTTAATTTTTTAAAAGAAAATAGTAGTTCATCAAAAAATTATGGAACTCGACGGACTGACGTTGATTGTCAAAGAGCAAAATGTAGTTGAAGAGTGAGAAATATATGAGAAAAATATGATTGAATGGTGTATCAACATTATTACACAGACACCCTATCTATAGACACTATAATACAATCTTTTACCAAGTAGGATACTACATACTATTCTTATTCTTATTCTTATCCTTATTCTAAAGTAGGATTGTATACACCTACTCCTATTCTAACAATCCCCCTCATGCTTGTGCATACAAATTATATGTACCTAGCTTGATACAAATATAATTACTACGAGGACCGGTGAGGGGCTTGGTGAAGATGTCTGCAAGTTGATCACTTGACTTCAAAAAAGTTAGTAACAATATCTCCCGAGAGTGAATTTTCCTTGAAACACTGAATTTGATGCGTTACAAACGGCCACTTGATTATTACACACAAGTTCTATTTGACCGGTTTCTCCAAATTTTAGTTCTCTCAACAACTGTTTGATCCAAACTAGCTCACAAGTTGCTACAATCATTGCTCAATATTCTGCTTTTGCACTAGATAGAGCAATCACATTTTGTTTCTTACTCTTCCACGATACTAAATTACCTCCTACTAAAACACAATATTCGAATGTAAAATGTCTATCATAGGGTGATCCTGCCCAATCAATGCATGTATATCCAGTGTTATGTTGAGGGCCTTGATCCTCGAAAAGTAGTTATTTACCCGTAGTTGACTTTATATATCGCAAAATACAAACAACTGTATCCAATGACTATCACAAGGGGAAGTCATAAACTGACTTACAACACTCACATGAAAAGAGATGTGAGGTCGTCACTGAGGCATACTTGCATTGGGAAATAACAATATCTGGTCTAGACTAGCAACCTCAATACCTAGAAAATACTCCAGTCGGCCGAGGTCTTTAGTCTGGAAATGCTAAAAGAGATGTTGCTTCAAATTAATGATACCATCTTGATCATTGCCGCTGATAACAATATTATCAACATAAACAACCAAATAAATACATAGATTTGGTGCAGAATGTCGATAGAACACATAGTGATCAACTCCACTATGAGTCATGCCAAACTCTTGAATTGAATTACTCAACTGAACTTACTAAACCAGGCTCAAGGAAATTGTTTCAGACCATAGAGTGACCTACGCAATCGACATACAAGGGTACTAGACTCCCCCTCGAGCAACAAAACCAGGTGATTGCTCCATATAGACTTTTTCCTCAAGATCACGCAAAAAAGCATTCATAATGTCTAACTGATGAAGAAGTCAATGGCGAATGGCATCCATAGATGGTAAAAGACGGACATGTTATTTTAGCCATGGGAGCGAAAGTATCACTATAGTCTAGCCCAAATATCTGAGTATACCATTTGGCAATAAACCAGCCTTAAGCCGATCAACCTAACCGTTTGAAAAAAAAAATTGATTGCGTAAACCCAACGGCAACCAATAGTAGATTCACCTACATGAAGGGGGACAAGCTCCCAAGTACCACTCGTATGTAAAGCAGACATCTCATCAATCATAGCCTACCTCCATCCAGAATGAGAAAGTGTTTCACCTAAGTCTTAGGAATGGAAATAGAGGACAAAGATGATATAAAGGCATAATGGGGTGATGATAGACAATGATAGCTCAAGAAAGTATAATGTGGGTTAGCATTTTGAGTGGATCATATACCTTTTTTGAAGTGCAATCGATTGGCTAGGAGGAGGCAAGTTGGCAGTAGGAGCAGGATTTGGCGCATGACATGAATCATCTAGGACTAGTGCTGGACGTGGATGACGATGATACGTCAGGAGCCACCACTACAATTGGAGATGTAGAAGTAATTGTAGATTCCTCAAACGTCGGTACTGAGGTATGGGTAAGACCTCACAGACATCAGGATGAGAAGATGTATAGTAAGACCATCTCCAACCCCCTTCTATTTTACTCTCTATTCTCTATATTTGGAGTAAAATAGAGAATTGGGTCTCCAACCACACTCTATTTTGCACTCTACTCTCTATTTCACTTTTGATTATTTTATTATTATTTATATTAAATAATATTTGTAATAAACATATTATAAATCATATAAGACCATTAATTAATTTTTTAATATTCGTAATTATTTTTTAATGTAATATAACATTTTTAAAAATATATTATTTAATATATACTACTTACATCTTGAATTAATAATATTTCAATTTTTAAAAAAATTTCATCACTTTAACTATATAATTTAAAATTATTATTATTATTCACTATGAAGAATGCAAAAAAATTAAATGATAAGATGAAAATTTTAATTTAAAAATACAATACAAAACCTAATCATTAAGGACAAAAATGCTCATTTTGAAGTCCGTAATGCATTATTAGAGCATTTATGGGAGCACCGTAATAATTTTGAAAGTTGTATTTAAGATTTGTTTATGTAATTGTATTTCATTAATTATCTCACTTTTATTTGAATTGCCCATTAATATGTATAATATATAATATTTGCTTGCAATTTATGTTATTTAGAAATTTAGAATAAAATATAATTTTATATATTTATAAATAATTTGAAAAGAATAAAATTTTATATTACATCTAGATTATATAGGGTGATTACTTGGGAAAAAAAAATATTTATATTATGAAATAAGAAAATATAAATGAAATAAAAATAATAATATAATATTGAGGAGAGAGAAGAAGATTCGTTTTAGAGAGTAAAATAGAGATTTGGATTGGAGTAGGGTTAGAGATGCCCTAAGGTTGAGATTCAAATAATGTGATATTAGCAAACATAAGGTATCGACAAAGATCAGGTGAATAGTAACGATACACTTATTAAACTCGAGAGTAACCAAGAAAGACGCATCTGAGAGCACAAGGGGTTAATTTATCTTTACCCAGGGCTAAGTTATGAACAAAGCATGTGCTCCCAAAGACACAAGGGGGGGATAGAGTAGAGATGTGAGTGAGGAAATAGTATGGAATGTGGAACCTAATTTTGAATAGAAGATAAGGGCATTCTATTAATTAAATAACAAGATACAAGGACTGCATCGCCCCCAAAAACGCAGCGGAACATGAGATTCAATGAGAAGAGTGTGAGCGGTCTCAAATGAGATGCCTATTCTTCCTTTCTGCTGAAGGGTGTACGGACAAGATGTTTAGTGAATAATTCCTTGGTGAGTCATAAACTTCTGAAACTGAGAGAATAAGTATTCTAAGGCATTATCACTACGAAAAGTACAAATAGAAACTGTGAGGAAAAGTACAAATAGAAACTGTGAGGATAAGTATTCTAAGGCATTATCACTACGAAAAGTACAGATAGAAACTCCAAACTGATTTTGTATTTGTAACACCTCCGATTCGAGAAGATGGAAAAATGCAGCTTTCCAGGATCTGGTGTCAGAACCAACAGAAGCCACCGACGGACCGTGTGTCAGACCACGGACCGTAGGTGGGGTCCCGTCGTTAAGTCCCAAATTAGGGGAATTTAAGGACCTACGATCGTGGTACATGGTCCATTGATGGGCCCACGGACCGTAGGTAGGGTCCAAGACTCAGTGGTCTCTGATCCCACCCACGAACGACCAGTATGGTCCGTGGTTGGACCTACAGACCGTAGGTGAGGGTCAGCAGCTATTTAGAGGAAAATGGTTGTTGGGTCAACTTTAAACGGTCATATCTTTTAGCACAAAATGAATTAGGTGGCCCATGACCTATCAAATTAAAGATAATTGAATCCTCTTTCCAACGCCACCAAGTTTGCTAAAATCCAACCTCGGAGTAAAAAATTATGCTCGTTTTAGTGAAGCCCTGTCAGGCAAGCCACGAACCACGACCCAGTTGACGGGGAATGGTTCAAACGATGGCCTGTCAGTTCACTCGTGAGTGACTTCGTCAGCTTTAAGTTAGGGTCGTTTTTGTCCTTTCCCTATGTGTTGGGGAACTTAAACTACGTCGTTTTACT
Source organism: Solanum okadae (assembly GCA_036553675.1). Classification (NCBI taxonomy): domain Eukaryota; kingdom Viridiplantae; phylum Streptophyta; class Magnoliopsida; order Solanales; family Solanaceae; genus Solanum; species Solanum okadae. Next base: position 27,872,398 of record CM071680.1, read on the forward strand.
CGGTCTAAGCCTAATAACCTAGTGAGACATACCCAGAACACTCATTCTCCAAAGATCATCCAAATCAAAACGAAAAGAAGAGAAAGAGGTGCTAGTTTCTTTCAAGAACAAGTAGCAGTGTTCTTCAAAGTTCAGCCTCGAAATCCAAAAGATTTCTCCGTAGATTTTGTCACTAGGTATGTGGGATTTCACTAGTGGGTTCCTTTCATCCACTAGATCCCTAGAATTCAGTCAATTCCTTGATTCCACAAAACTTGTTTAGACCTAGGGTTTGTAAAATCTTGGGAATTGTGGTGATTTCAGCTGTTATAGTATCCATAGTCTAAATAACATGTTTTCTTGGAAACGTTACTTAATTCCTTGTATAAAACTCAGAACCGTAGTTTGTTTAAATTCTCTTAGTTCATGAATTATACTTGCTAGGTCAGTTAAACAGAAAATCATGCTCCAGATTTCGAATGTCACATTCTCAGTATACAAATGTTGTATTCTACTATTTAGTATTTAGTGCATTTTAGCTTCATATGTATTCAGTTGAGAGTAGACTTAGCACCGAGTTGGACTAGGGTTCAGCGTACCCTCATAGTCCCAGAACTACGTATCCGCGTAGGATTATAAGTCCCCTCTGTTGGGCATCAGTATAAGTGATCACGCCACAATCATGCCTTTATACCCCTGGCAAGGTATATTGGGTCCTTTCGATGGAGCGTATACATCAGACTCCACGTTTAGCTCACGTGGTTTATGTCGGCTAATAGTATCTTCCACAGTCAAACTCTTAGTATATTGACCTCATTTCATACAAAAGAAAGCAGAAGGATGGGACTGTCGTGTCGATCACATTCGATTGAGAGTTCTCACCTCTTTGAGCTTAGGTCAGCAAGAAGTCATCCTCGAGGAAAGATTGATTAGTGCATTGTCCAGGTTTTCAGCATTTATATCAGTGTAAAGTTCAACATGTTATCTTCATGATTAGTACTTGGTCATTGCATTCAGCTTAGCTTTTCAGTTATGTTTCAGTATTTATATTCTTACTCAGATTAAGTCATTGCTCAGTTATGCTTTGTTCAGCTCATATATATTCGTTCAGCTTAGTATATCTATATCCTGCATGCTCAGTACATTCCAAGTACTGACGATACTCTGCGCTACATCCTTTCATGATGTAGGTTCAAGCACTCAGCATCTAGATCACGCTTAGATCGATTCACGATTTGACTTCAGCAGCTTCAGTGGTGAGTCCTCATACTTCGAGGACAATAGACATGCTTTCCATTTCAGTCTTTGCTTTCAATTTTGTTAGAGTTAGCTGGGGGCCAGCAACTCAACTCAGTTAGAGGTTTTTCAAACATATTAGTAGATTCAGCTTGAGTTGTTAAGTGGTCCTTTCAGTTACCATTAAACTCCTGTTATGTTTTATTATGATTATTCAGGCTAGTTGGACTTGTTCCTCTTCAGAGATTTATTGATTTAGTTTCCACTTAGTTCATGTTTACTTAGATATATCCAGTATGTTCATGATATGCCAGACTCAGGGTTAGCTTCGGGTCACTCGTGATCCTAGGTCATGTTTTATGTCAAGGGGGTAGCCTCGGGGTGTGACAGTATTTCAGCAAAGAAAATCTTGAATATAGAAAATAACTCAAAACAATCTTTCATTAAGAAAACCCAAGTGCATCTTGAATAATCATCAATGAAACTAACGAAAGAATATAATCCTAAGGGTGAACTGAATCTACTAGCACCCCAAATATCAGAATTAACTAATGAAAAAATATACTTTGAACGACCCTCAGTACAACGTGAAAATGTAGCACGGGCGTGTGTGTTTCCCAAGTTGACACGACTCACAATCTAATGTGGATAACCTAGACAAACTAGGCACCGTCTTTTGCAGCTTGGATAGACACGAATGCCCCACACGTTTGTGAATTAGGTATGGAGGATCAGTAAGAGGAATTTGAAGAGGTAAGATAGTAAAGGCCTTGTGATTCACGTCATATGCCAATCATCTTTCCCGTACTATAGGCCTGCATGATTAAAAAATCATCAAAAATGTTATGCCACAATGTAGGGCACGCGTTGAATGACTAACAGATGCCAAATTAAAAAGAGAATCAAGAACATAAAGAACAAAATCTACAGTGATGAAAGAGAGGGGTTTGGCTTTTCCAACCCCTTCTAGTTTTGTTTGGATCCCATTGGCTAAAGTAATAGCAGGAAGAGATTGTGAATAAACAATATCAGACAGAAGTGATATGTTACCAAAAATATGATCAAAAGTGCGGGAGTCCATGACCCATGATCCAAAAGTACTAGATTGTGAAACACAAGCAAAAGAACTACCCGCAACAGGAACATTAGGCTGAGTAACCGAGGCTACCTGTGGAGACTTTTGCTTACTTGCTCAATATCGAAGAAACTCATCGAATTCTACCTAAGCAATATGAGCATTATTGGATGGTCGATCAGGTTGATGTTACTTGTAAAGATGTCTGCTTACTTGCGTGATTCCGAAGGAACTCATTATATTCCTTTAGAGCAAAAGGATCATAATTGGGTGGTGGGCCATGCAAAATGACATGCCACGAATGTGTCCAAACTTGTGACAATAACTACACTTGGATCGAGATTTTCCAAAATGACCTCATTGATTCTCCATAGACTGATATGTTTGCTTGTCTACGATTTGAGATACGAAACCAAAGGAGTCAATGGTGGGTGATGAAACTACTTTGTGACTGAGAGGCGCGGCAAGACAAAGTAGACGAGAGAATAATTCATCAATTGTAAGAATTGTAGGACTAGCTAAAATCTGATCACGTACTAAATCATGGTAAGTAGGAAGTCCAACAAGTGTAAGAACTAGAAACAACGCATGTTTGTGCTCTTGTTGTTTTTCCACGTTCGTAGTGAATGGCATCAACGTTTCAAATTCCTCCATGACTACACGTTCGTAGTGATTGCCATCAATGTTTCAAATTCAGATGTACCTATCCCAAGTAAGTAGACATATCGGATTCTTATTTCTTTAAGTTGGTCATTCAAGATATCACATCATAGAATCGAGATATTTCATTAGTGTATAAAGCACGAGCCTTTTCCCAAACTAGAAAACATGTCTGGAATGGGTGAAACATGGGAATCAACTTGGAATCAATAGATGGTCACAAAAGACTACATAATTGAGCATCAACCTTCTCCCATTGTGCTTTGGCCTTTGCATCTTCCGTACTAGCCTTGCCTTTTCATCTACCACACAAGCATATTAAAGGTTCTGAAGTGATCATAGGGTTTGAACTTCCTATATTTTTAGAGCCAAATATATCAATCCCGAAAGACATTGTGAAGTTAGAATTTTCTCACAAAAAAAATTGGAAAAAGAATAGGGCTGGAATTTGGAAAAAAAAGTTCAATCGCCGAAAAGAAGATCTGACGGCTGGAAAAGTAGATCTAAATGCCAAAAATTGGTCGGAATCGGGAAAAAATTATATTGTCAGCCTTGGAATGAAGAGGCGACCCCACTAGAAAAAAAAGCTGCTGGAAAAATTGGTCGGAACACATCGCACGCGCCAGCACGTTGATCTGATGCACTCGCCGGAGATTTGCTTCTAGCGGTGCATGTGAGACTTGTTTCCGGCGAGTCGAACTGGGGTTTGCTCGTCGGAGAATTCCAAACCTAGTGATGTTGTTGGTTTTTTTAAATAACACTGACAGAAAATTTTATTCACTCGAACCACAATTTAGGTCACTGGAAACTGCACAGTGACGGGTGATTACGTTGGAATAATGCACAGCTATAATTTTCTCACAATTGCTCTAATACCATGTGAGAAATATATGAGAAATATATGAGAAAAATATTATTAAATTTTGTATATACATTATTACACAGAGACCCTATTGATAGACACTATAATGAAATTTTTTACCACGTAGGATACTACATATTATTCCTATTCTAAGTAGGATTGTATACACCTATTCCTATTCTAACAAAGAGTATAATAAAAACGATGGGATAATTTCAAAGACCTCCCCTCTGGTTTAGCTCTATCACACTGACCTCCCTCGTGGTTTACGATATTACACATACCTCCCTTATTTTGATAATTTTGTAACAATTCCTTTTACCTATTTTTCATTAATATATATAAAATACTTTTGACAAATTTACCCCTTTAATAATATTAAATTCCTTCAATTTATTATTTCATATTTCTTAAAAAATAAATAAAAAACACAATTCTTGTGCTCAAAAAATCCTTCTTGTAAGCAGGGGTTGAAGTTCTTTCTTCCTCTTCCTTTATGACTTTCTATGCACGAGTACTTGTTCGTCCTTATTTTCTCTCTTGTATATATTGCAGTGTTATGATTGATTTTGGAGCAATAATACTAAAATGTGAATTTGTAGAGAAAAATGCAATTCCAAGAGGCACCATGGAACAATTGGCCTCACAGGTGAGGAAGAAATCATGTGACTCGTGTTTGTAGAGAAAAGTATTTTTCAGCAAAAGAGATGCATTTTTTAGAAATTGTTTTTTTTGTTAAATATGATATTATAATTAAAAGAATTAATATTATACAAGGGGCAAATTTGTCAAAAGTATTTTATTTACATTATGGAAAAATAAGTTTAAAAAATTGTTACAATTTTTTCAAAGTAAGGGAGGTATGCGTAATGTCGTAAATCATGAGGGAGCTCAATGTGATAGAGCGAAATGTGAGGGGAGGTGTCCGAAATTATCCCTAAATACAATGAAAGTATTTATTTTTCTACCATTTTTTTCAATAAAAATTCAGATTAGTGTATTTTACCTAGCTGATGGACTCCCTTGGTTTTTGTGTTTCGAGGCACTATTTTCCAACATTATCAAGTCTGTTGGTTTTTCCTTGGTTTTTCCGACGTCCATCGGTTTTGTCCCTCAGTATTTAGATTTTTTTTTAGTAGTGTGTACCTCTAAATGTGAGTTCTCACTAGTTTCTTCTTTTTTTCATAGTTCCCATCAAATTAAACCGATAGGGTTTGATAAATATTTTGTCGAAGACTAAAAGCATCAACTTTTGGCAAACATAAAGGACAAAAACTGTTAAGTACATACTTAAGGGACCATATGTTAACTTGTGGTAAACTGAAAGGACCAAAGCTGTCAAGTGAATACTTAAGGGACAATTTTGAACTACCCTCAAACAAAAGGGATCATTTTTGTCATTTTCTCTTTCTTCCACTTCTCCACATGCATACGTTACAACTTCTTAAGTAAAAGTCGTGAACAATTATAGCAAAAAAGGGAAAAGAAAGTACAACTAGGAACATAATAAGCTGTCCCTTCATTGATTTCATACAATATTTTCCTCATTTAATATTTAAATGGCATGGTTCAGAATCTATCCACATTACATTCTGTGTATACTATTATCTGAGTATAAAATGAGATCTTGAATAACCACTGAGATAACAAACTCTTATGAACCTTTTGATATGTCATAAGAGGGAAAAATCATGTCACATATAGTCATATAGACGAGTTTTAGATTGTCATTGTTAAGTGTAGTGTGCTTGTTACTTTATAAATAAACACAGTTCCTATGTCCATGCCACTAACATAATTGCAGAAAGATGAAACAGACATGTAAGAAGTGAAGCAGTTGTAATAACAATAGAGTAGATTCCAAATACCCGTGGTTTAAACCAGTTTAGCAATCCATTTTTCCGAGTCTTCTTTTCCTCTTTGAATGTATCATCAGAAGTGTCCACATTGCCATCAACCGAAACATACAAATCAACATTTTCATCTTCCAAAATGAGATCTCGTCTTCGATGTGGAAGATATGCAAGCTATACATTCAACAAAGGAAAGGAAAAAGGGCAGTTAAGACCTTGTAAAAACAGTACTAAAGTATGTGAAGGCAGGTTCCTTCCTTGTGTCAAGTGTTACATCAGATTACAACCGGTTACCTTTGGAAAGTCTACTAAGTACTATAACTAAATGCACATCCTGCAAAAGGCAAGTATCAAAACAAAGGATTCATTACAAGTAACAGCACCTCTTCTTCCCCAAAGGAATGTCTTCTTCTAGGACCTGCCCGATGAGGAACTCTTGAGGACTGTGAAGTTTTAGTGGATACTAGAATTAGCTTTGTTAGACGCTGTATTCTACTAAGCAAAGCCTCTTTAGCTTCCTCTTCTTGTTCCAACCTCGACTGTAGTCTGACTTGACCATCTACTAGCTTTACAAATCATGTCAAAATAGATGGACTTTAGTTTGATAATGCATTACACAACAGTCACAAATCATTGTACACTCCAAACACAATATTTAAACAAAAACTTCCAATTTACTTTAAACCAAACACTATTAATGACAATGATGTACTAATTGTAGAAAAACCCAATATATTCTGCAGTGATTATTCGGTGAGAGCCAAATGTCTGAGATAGACAACAATGATTTCGAGATTCAGTCAGATTACAGGAAAGCTGCTAAACCTTTTTATTCTTTACCATATGGAGGCTTCAATCAAACAACAAACTCACATAGAATCTACAAAAAAAAAATATATATAGGGCAGGAACAAACATAAAAAACAGCAAATATGCCAGTGCATAAGATTTAAGTCTAGTAACTGTTTGGCAGCTAAATTTCTATTGAAAGGATTATTGAATAGTTCAAAGAGGGCTTCAGAACACAGCACCGTATAACCAGTAATAAAACATTACAAGCCCATTATCAGTTAAGGAAAACCAGAAAGGTATACACCAAATAGCAAAATAAACTATACCTCAATCCCGAACTTTTTGAGATCTCTAAAATCTATCAAAATAATTCAAATAAATCTCAAACAAAGAGAAAGATGACAAATACTGACAAAGCTACCACTATGACTACACATAAATGGATACCCTAACTAATTATGTTTGCACTATTCATTTTTATTAGTTAACTAATTATGTTTGCCCTGTTCATTTTTTATTTTTTTTATTTTTCAGTAAGGATGCTTGACCTATTCATTCACATTAGCTTAGCAGAAAATACCCCTTCCCACCCCCTTCCTGTTATCCCTTCATCGAAGACCCTCTTCAAGAAAACCAGGCTCAAATGGATAGGCAAATTGATACTGAGGAAACGGCATCAACTCAATCCCACTGAAAAGTATCTGACTAGCTGTAATTTTTATAAAGTTGAATGAAACAGAAGTATGACCTTTCCCAGTCAATGTTGCTGACTGATGAAAGGGAAAAAATATAGAGGCCGAAGGAGAAAGCAGCGTCATCCAAGGTTACCTTTTGTTTCAGGAGCACAAGATCGTCTCCACTATCTTTCATTAGTGGAACTGTAACGATACCTCTCTTCAGTTGTTCTAACTCTTCTTTTAGACGACGAATTTCATTTTGATATTTCTTGATAAGTGATTTTTCATCAATTATCTGCAAATTGACAGTTTCTATTTCAAGCATTACTGACAATCCACAATAAAAGAGACGACATGTATCTTGACTTGTCTGACCTTGTTTTGTGCTGCTTGAATCTCGATGTGTTTAGCACGGTGAGCAAACTTTAATGTGTTATGTGTCTCTTCAGAATTGCTTGACGAAGGAGTCACAGTGCATATAAGCTATTAGAGATGAAGAAAAAAACATATTGATAAAGGTATTCCCTATAATTTAAACATCTGTTTAATAAGGATCATTTGTATGATAGCCATGGTTTCATCAGAAACCACTATGCTGATAATATCAACACACAAAGAAAAAAGAACTTACAGATACACGTCCTTGACCACTTAATGAAGATTGAAGAAGCCTGGTCAATTTTGAATCTCTATATGGTATATGAGTAGCTTTCCCATCAGTTAACTTAGAAATAACCTGCAAGGAAAACAAGTCAATATTAGCCCAAAATAAATGAAAACCAAACATAGGAACCTTCTTTCCTTTCTTCCTTCTTTTTGTTCTATTAATCACAAGCCTCATCTTGTCCGCGTATTTTGTGACGAAATGAAACCGTTTAAATAAACTTTCCATTAGTCAGAATTAAGAATAAAAGCATCTGCAAAGCACTCATGTATCATACAATGCTCACACAACATTTTCTAAACCCCTTGCAGAAGTCATCTGTGAGAAATATAGGAGAAGAATATTATTAAATTGTTGTATCTACATTAATACATAAAGACCCTATTTATAGATACTTCAATACAATCCTTTATCAAGTAGGAAATTATATTTTGTTCCTAATCTTATTCCTATTCTAAGTAAGATTGTATATACCTATTCCAATTATAGCACTTCCCCTCAAACTAGTGCATACAATTCATATGTACCTAGCTTGTTACAGATGTAATTAATACGAGGACCGGTGAGGGGCTTGGTTGAGATACTTGCAAGTTGATCACTCGACTTCACAAAATTGATAAGGCAATCCTAATGTTCTTAGTCTTCTCATGAAATACTGAATTTGATGCAGAATGTTGATAAAACACAAAGTGATTAGCCCCGCTCTAAGTCATGTCAACTATTTCATACCATAGAGTGAATTGCGCAATCGACATACAAAACCTACTAGATTCCCCCTGAGCAACAAAACCAGGCGATTGCTCCATATAGACTTACTCACAATACAGTAGTCGCCGGAAAGTGCTCAAAATCTGTGGTATAAAATATATGGATAGTCTTGGAATCACTAGATGAATCGATATTAAACAAGAAAGGCACTGAAAGACTAGTCGGAACATGCTCATGCGTCGAAGTATTAGATTTGATGGCTGAAAGTGGTCAAAATATGAGAAAAAAATTATATGAGTAGGGTCAAAATGAGGGCACGAATCACGACCCTACTGAGAAGAGAATTATATAGGTAGAATCGGATTAACGACACAACCTTATTGAAAAAGACAAATTATATGGGTAGGGTTGAAATGATGGCACGGCTCTACACAAATAAGAAAGAAGTCACTAGAAAAAACGATGCTACGCAAATCAGATATGAGAAAGTAGTCACCGAAAGGATGGCACGATGCTACACCTATGTTGCTCGGACTCTTCAAAAATGCCAACGGGTGCGTGTCGGATTCGCCAAAAGTAGTGTATTTTTGAAGAATCCGAGACGGGTGCAGCATCAAAAGTGAAGAGTCCGCGCAACTAAGTGCTACACAAATAAGATATGAGAAAGTAGTCACCGAAATGATGGCACAGTGCTACACAAATCAGATATGAAAAAGTAGTTACCAAAAAGATGGCACAGTGCTACACAAATTAAATATGAAAAATAGTCACATGAAAGGTACACGGTGACCTAACTTTTGCTAACATAATCGTTGGAAAAGTAGTCACCGAAAAGATGGCACGATGCTATACAATTTAAATATGAAAAAAAGTAGTCACCGGAATGATGGCTCGGTGCTACACAAATTAAATATGAAAAATAGTCACATGAAAGGTACACGGTGACCTAACTTTTGCTAACATAATCGTTGGCAAGACGAGTGCCATATATGGGTAATAGCCATCCGCCAACAGCGGAAACTCTTTGATTCTCTACCAAGATCGTAGAAGCTCTAATACCAAGTGAGAAATATAGGAGAAGAATATTACTAAATTGTTGTATCTACATTATTACAGAGAGACCCTATTTATAGACACTACAATACAATCTTTTATCAAGTAGGAAACTATATACTATTCTTATTCCTATTCCTATTCCTATTTCTATTCCTATTATAGGTAGGATTGTATATACCTATTCCATTTCTAACATCATCATTTACCAATACACGCGATATACCTCTTTTAACTTGACCTTGTTCATCAAAAACTTAAAATGATATAGCTATAGTTTGGTACTTCAAAAATAAATCATCAAAAATTCCGAGTTTTTAAAATCTTTTGTCCTTTGTGCACATTACAATTGTGAGTAATATAAGAGAATAATATTATTGAATTGTATATCTACATTGTTACACTAAGCTCTATTTATTGATACTACATTACAATCCTTATCCAAGTAGGATTCTTCATACAATTCATGTTCCTATTCCTATTCTAACACTCCCCTTTACACAAAATACAAGTCATATGTACCAAGCTTGTAACAGATGTAACTTATATGAGGACCGGTGAGGGACTTGGTGAAGATATTTGCAAGTTGATCACTCGACTTCACAAATTGTGTAACAATACCTCTTTAGAGTCACTTTTCACTATCATTGATAGTCAAGCTCAATGTGTTTAGTCCTCTCATGAAATACCGGATTTGATGTGATATGAAGGGGTACTTGGTTATCACACACATGTTCCATCTGACTGATTTCTCCAAATTTTAGTTCTCTAAGACCATCTCCAACCCACCTCAATTTTACTCTCCATTCTCTATAATTGGAGAGTAAAATAGAGAATGGGCACTCCAACCTACCTCCATATCACTCTCTATTCTTCATATTTAGAGAGGTGAACTGTAGTTCTCCAAATTTGGAGAACTACTATTCACACTCTCTATTTCACTTTTCCAATATTTTATTATTATTTCTATTACTTTCTAATTAGTATATTATTTTACATATAATGTCATTAATTAAATATCTAATATTCATAATTCTTTTTAAATGTAATATAATATTTTTAAAAATATATTATTTAATATATACTACTTCCATCCCGAATTAATAGTACTTTAATTTTTTCTAATTTTCGTCAATAATATAATTTGATTTTATTATTAATTTTAACTATAAAGAATACACAAAATTAAAATGATAAGATGAAAAGTTTAATTTAAAAATACAATACATAATATGATAATTTAAATACAAGATAACAATACAATACATAACATAATAATTTAAATACAAGAGAAAATACAATACAATACAATACATAACATAATAATTAATTTATCACAATAATAATTTAGTAATCTGGTAGGTCGTTTCCAGATTTAGCACTATTCGAAAAAATTAGGATATGATCCAGAGAATTGTTGCGATTGCAGTTGTGACTGCAGTTGTGATTGTCGATTTCTTTTTTCAAGTATTCGTTGTTGCGGGTAATCACGAACATTTGGATCACTAATAGCTTCTAAATTTGTCATTAAAATTTTATTTTCTTCTCTAAATTTTATATTACATGAAAATTATATAAAGTAATTATTAGGAAAAAGCAATAAATGATTTATATTATGAAATAAGAAAATAAAAATGAAATAAAAATAATAATATAATATTGAGGAGAGAGAAAAAGATTCTTTTTAGAGAGTAAAATAGAGAATTGGGTTGGAGTTGGTTGTATGAAAAAATAGAGAACTCTATATTTGGAGAGTAAAATAGAGTGTAGGATTGGAGATGCCCTAAGCAACTATTTAAGCCAAATTAGCTCATAAGTTGCTATAGTCATTGCTCGATATTCTGCTTCTGCTCTAAATCTCACCGGAGGTGACGACCTCTTGGGCGGAGCGTGGTAGGTCAGTTTGTGGTGGCGTTGGTTGGGGTTTGATCGTAGGGAGATATTGGACCTCTTCGTCGGGTTGGTTTCGCACAACACTAATCAAAAGTGGAACTACACATATCAAAATTGAAGAGTCACTACAAAGACGCACGGTGACTACTTTCTCTCTGCCCCGAATGCTTCTCAACTTGGCTTTGATGCCATGTGACAAAATATAAGAGAAAAATATTATTGAATTGTGTATCTACATTATTATACTAAGCCCTATTTATAGACACTATATTACAATCCTTATCCAAGTAAGATTTTATATACTATTCATATTCCTATTTCTATTCTAGCAGAATGTCAAGTCAATATACCTGATGACTGATCATAAAAACGGGTACTTTCTTGTATATAAATTTCTCTTAAATAACTAAGCTACTTTATTACTGAAATGTCAAAAATGATGATATTAGTCCAAAAAAACTATTTCACTGATGATAAAATAAAGTTGTTTGGGTCCTTACAGTTCCAAGAGTCAGTAGGCTTTTGTTGATGTAAGATCCCTCCTTTCGGCGCACACCGGTGGTTTCAGCCTTTGAGCTCTCAGAACCTGCCAAATCAATAAGGTGCTGCAAGCATATTTTTTATCAAGAAACAGAAAAGTAGGAAATGAAGAGTTAGAAGCTCTCAATCAAAACGAAGATGAAACTCTTTGAGACAAATAACAAAACTTGAACCTAGTTGTTAGGAAGTGAGGACTAGTTTAAGTCAGTAACATCTTGTTTGGATGGTTGTTACGCATTGTTTCATGATGTATCGTATTATATTGTTTTGATACATAAAATGATGATAGATCGTATCGTTTCTATCATTTCATAATATAACACACTAGCAATATGAATAATAAACTCACAATATTACAAAGAACAAGTTGGGCATGAGAAGGATTATTGTAAAAAAAGATGGGTGCAGGGTACAATAGAATTATTAAATAATAAGTACGGACAAAATGAGAACAAGAAAAAAAGTTAACAACGCATACACCAAATCAGTTGTTACATAGAATGGCACTTTGATTGTTACAAAACAACGAATTTAACAATATAATACAAAAAGATTGAAGTAATAATCAAACATATATTGTATTTGAAGTAATAATACAACCTAATACAATAGGTAAAAACCATCCAAACAAAATGTAAGGAATGTATGATTTGTTCAAAGTGATTATGTTGAAGTCTAACAAGTCTAGAGCAGAGTTTTTACCAGCTGTGACAAGGTAACTGCCCCTCCTTCACTATATTCACCGCAGGGGCTACTTTCTATTGTCTGTTAAAAGAAAGTTAGCTAAAATAACAATATACACATTGTTTCAATGAAACTCTATATGCAAGTAATATCAAATAGCATAATGAATCACGGATTTATAGTTAATTAGTGAAAATATAAAATACCAGCGTAAATATTGTATGACTTCTGCTACTGAGTAGATTGAAGTTTGTGGAACCAACATGCCGATGCTCTGCAAGCAGAAAACCAATTTTCAAAAAACTGAAAACATACTCCCTCTATCCTAATTTATGTGGCACCCTTTCCTTTTTAGTCAGTCCCAAAAATAATGTCAACTTTCCATAATTAGAAACAATTCAACTTAGAAATTCTTCGTTTACCCTTAATTAAATGATATATAGCTAATAATGACTGAATATTCATCCTACGTTTTAGCTTATTCTTGTTTTAGTTGTTTTTTAGTTTCTAGAATAAGAGTTTATCTCAATTACTTCATTATCCTATTTATCTCCTATAGTTATCATGTTATCAGGACTCTGTATCAGCTGGGTATAGCCCTTGATGGAAGGAGTAATACGTAACTGTAAACTCTAACGAAGTACATAAAAGAGATGAACAATTCCTAATAGAATGTACTTAACAAAGGAATTGAGAAGACGACAAGGAGGATCAACAGCCTTTATTGTTATTTTTATATGTTTGATGTAAGTGTTCCTTTATATATAGGTCATAAAATTTGGCACCGCCTTGGTGCAATTAATAAAAAAAATCAATAGGTGCAACTAATAAAAATATTTTTCCAACTTAAAATCACCGTAAGTATGAGTACACCTACCCTCCCCAAACCCCACTTGTGGCTATGGAGTCAATTGCTTTCCATGTATAGGAGATATCAGGGATTAATGTAGCATATTTCAAAGATATTACAATTTGGAAGAACAAATATTTGAGTGTAAATAGCAGATTTTAAGGCATGAAAATCAAAATTCTTTCTGTTTAATGAAAGAACTTGCCATTTGAGAGCAGTCATTCAGCAAACTTGACAAGCATTTGCCCCCACCCTCCCTTATTGTTTATAAAAAGAAAGAAACAATTGTAGACATAATTGTTGCACGAACTCACGGGACGGTGATCAAAAGCCGTGAGTTCAAGTTTTTCTTTTTGTGATTGAGCTGTATTATATGTATTGCTGTCTCTAAAATTGGAAGCCTCATGGGAGGGGTTGATTGTGGCTGTTTTGGGTTGTTAATGGAGGGTGTGGCAGTACACCAAGTTTTTGGTTGTGGTGGACTGTTTTGAGGGTCCCACTTTGTTATTAGCTATTAGAAATGTGTCCATTATGTATTTAACTTGTGGCTGTAAAAAAGGGAAAAGGTAGAAAGAAGCATATGTATAAGAAGGATCCGACGAGCAAGTCGCCGTCTAATAGCCAACATATTGCTGATATGGCTCGAATGTGTTAATGGGATGTTTGTAATGATTGTACCACTTGATTTTGTTTAGAGTATCTAGTATAAGGAATTGATATGCTCCTCTTGGCATTATCCAATTTAGGAAACATTACTAATATACATATGCTCCTTTTGGCATGATATGTTTAGCAAAATTTTGTTTCTTAACTTGTAGTGAAGGAACTTCCCATCGATGGAGAAAAAAACTGGTTTGGTATCTTAGTGTGAAATGCGGACAATTGTTGATCAACATCAGTTAATTGTGTGCTTTTGCACGGATACAAAAGTAGATGAGATATTACTCCCTCCGTTTCGAAAAGAATGGTCTAGTTTGACTTGGCATGTTTAAGACCACAATATTAAACAAATGAAAAAGGAAAGCGGGTCATTCTTTTTTAAAGAGAGGGAGTATTGAATTATGTATTTGCATTATTACACTGAGCCCTATTTATAGACACTACATTACAATCATCATCCAAGTAGGATTCTATATACACTATTTCTATTCATATTCTTATTCCTATTCCTAATCTAATTCTAACACTCCCCCTCAAACTGTTGCATAGAAGTCATATGTACCGAACTTGTTACAAATGTAACTAACACAAGGACTAGTGGGGAACTTGGTGAAGATATATGCAAGTTGATCAATCGACATCACAGATTTAGTAAACAATATCTCCCGAGGGTATCTTTTCTCTAACAAAGTAACAATCAATCTCAATGTGCTTAGTCCTCTCATGAAATACCGGATTTGATGCGATATGAAAGGTCTCTTGGTTATCACACACAAGTTCCATTGGGTCAATTTCTCCAAATTTTAGTTCCCTCAGCAACTATTTAAACCAAACTAACTCACAAGTTGTGACATCCATTGCTCGATATTCTACTTCTACACTAGATCGAGCAACCACTCTATTTCTTACTCTTCCTGAAGACCAAATAACCCCTTACTAAAACACAATATTCGGGTGTAGAACGTCTATTAGAAGGTCATCCTGCCCAATCAACGTCTGTATATCCAATGATATGATCATGGCCTCGATTCTCGAAGAGTGGTTTGAGGGGTTCTTTACCTGAAGCTAACTTTATATTTATTTTTTTTATAATATGTGGTTGCTATATTTTGACTTCTTCCTCACGATCACCGTGGAGAAAAGCATTCTTAATGTCCAACTAATGAAGAGGCCAGTGATGAACGACAACCATAGATAGAAAATGGTGGACATATGCTATTTTAGTCACTGAAGAGAGTATCACTGTCATCCAGCCCAAATATTTGAGTAAACCCTTGAAAGAAAGTGAATCTGAAATAGAGAGAAAACACTAAACACTATTAGAAAACTCAAATCTGGCGGAAATAGTGTTAGTGGTCACCAAAAAGTGCTCAAAATCAGGTATAAATATATGAATAGTCCTAGAATCAAGAGTGAGTCGATATTGAACAAGTCACTGAAAAATTAGCCGCAACAACTCACACACCGACTGTGGTACTGACGCGATCATTGGAACCCTGGATCGGCGACGGTGGTTGGGGTTTGGTCGTCGGGGGTTGCTGGACCTTATGGTGGTGTTGGATTTTGCAAACACCAACGGAAACAAAGATAAGTTCTAATAGTCACCAGAATTTGCACAGTGACTTCTGATTTCACTGGAATGATGCACAGTGATACTATCCGAAAAAGTGGCCGAAAATAAGCTCAGCGCCTAGTGCGGGTAGTAGATCTCAACATCTCACTGGAGAAAGCTGCTTCTAATGGCATGTGGAAGGTTTTGTGCTGGTGAAATTTTGTGGGTTATGATCACAAGAGGTAGGGGACCATGTGGTGGTGTTGGTTTACACACAACACTCACGAATACAGGGTTGACACAAAACAACCCTAGAAAGTTACCGGAATTTGATGCATAGTGGTAATTTTGACCTAATTTTCTTTCACCCGATTTTTCTCACCAATGCTCTGATACCATGTAAGAAATATAAGAGAAACATTATTGAACTCATATCTACATTATTGCATTATAGACTCTACATTACAATCCTCATCCAAGTAGGAATCTATATACTATTCTTATTCCTATTCTAACTCTAACAGAAACATTTCCGTTTATATTTTCTTTGTTGAAGATAGTTATACTGACTTATAAAAGCATAAGCTCATACCTTCCCCAGCAGCAATAAGGGATAGAGCATGAGCCGGGGACAAAACAACTTCTTCCTTGATTCCTTCCACAAAGGTCCCCTAAAATCAATAAGAATTACAGCAAATGAGAACACTTATTTAGAAATCAGGATGTTGAAGGGCAGCGTGCTACATAATTTCAAAGTGGTTAACATCAAATAAAAGAGTTCAACATACTAAAATAGCTTAGGATGGAGAAAAATGAGTATAGGCAAATACTTTACAAAAACCGAGCATAACCAATACTTTACAAACTAACCGGAACACTGCAAATTACTTTAATTAAAAAAAGAAGACCACTGCAGATTGAAAAAATTAGCATTTAATGCTTTGTTTAAAGCAGCTAGAAGCTCAACAAATGCCAATCTCTGGAGTCTGGATGTATAAGCGTGTGAGATTGGCTTGTAGGAGAAGGCCCTAATTGTAGATTAAGTAGCACCCTGGCCATCCCATCAGGAGGATGCTTAGTAGCATTTGATACAGAAAGCTGGCTGGAGAACCCAGAAGAAGTCAATAAGAGAATGACCCTAGAGGTGCTATAACCATTATATTGCTTAATGTCTGCACTAACCGAGTACAATAGTGATGTTAGATAACAGCGACATTAAATAAGGTATAAGCAGCAAACGGAACCTAGATTGTAGCTCACAATAGAACCATAGATGTACTGCTTTTTTCAAAATTCCCGCAATACTAAATTAATTTATATCCAATCAACATTATTATGGAGTTGTGAATTACAGCAATCCAGCTAGTCACTCTATACACATATATCGGTTATATAAGTACAATCCCCCTTCACTGGAGCTTCTGTTCTCAACCGACAAACACTTAGATTTGTACAAGTCATTAAATGTCAAGAAAGATGCTACCACTTGATATGCCGAAATATTTTTTAATCTAAATGAGGAAGTATCCCTGTTGGTATACATTCTTTATCAGATCTGTAGTTGTATGTATACATTGCAGCAGATATATTATTTATGTGAACTTAGTGTTGTCCTGCTTATTATCTCAAGGGGGCTCACACAATTTTTATTATGTGCCAGCAAAATCATTCAAGCCAAACTTGGGTCACTTTAGATGGGGATTATGTATTCATGAATAGAGATAATTTATCTGTTATATTCCCAGACTCTCTCCAACATAGCAGGAAAAAGCTCTCATTAGCTGAGCCTTTTTAGAGATTGAAAGGTTAAGAGGAGTTCTTTTAGATTGATAAGAATTGCTAGCCCCAAAAAAAAAATTGCTAGCCGAGTTGTTCACAATGGAAAAGGTAGTACAAGGCGGATGTATGGGGGGCGCATGTCACTAGCTCAAATCTTACCAGGCGAATACTTAGTGGAGAAGGGTAAAGCACAGACCCATTATCCATCGAGTTTCGAAGTTGGAGTACAGTGAATTCCTCAATTATCAAAATACTTTCCAGAATTAGAAGACACCTTTGTAAAGTTAGTCATGTAGTTAAAGTAGTTATGGTTCACATTGCAAATAAAAGGAGTTCCCCCCCGATGCAGGAACAAACCTTTTGTTTACATTCCAGAGGATTAGCACCTACACTTCTGTCAAGGTTTGAATAGTTTCAATCGTTCTTAGCTTAGGGATAGAACAAGTTCCCATATTCATACTTTTTTGCATTATCTATCAAATAACCATTGAAGTGGTTTATTTCAACAGAAAAAAAAAAAAAGGAGAATTTCTAGCAGAGTTCAAAAGGTCTCTTTTACTATCTACTCAATAGTAGTTCAAAAGTAGCTTTGCTCCGCAAAGATTTCTCAATTTCCAAGTTATCTTAGTAGCCAAGTAGTTCATGCAACTACTTAACCCCCAAGTTATCACGTGCTCCATGGCCTGTAATGGCAAATGCTACTAACCAATGAGGCAATGATTAGTCCAAACTCCAAGCAATGGAAATAATGCGCAATAACCAGCATCTTCTTTCAATAAAGTTTGAGGTGTTGTTGTTGCTGAGGTAAATCTAGTATTTGGAACAAACTGCTGACAATGCCATTAATGTAGCATTCCTAAGGAGGCAACTACTCATGCATGTAATTTATGATTGTTCTCCACTGCAGGTTCACAACATTTTACATGCGTAGATATATGTGTCTAATAGGTTGATCCCTGAACCTTGTTTTTCTTTTTGATTAAGTAAAATTCTATTAAATGAACCAAGAGGGTGCCAAGAATAGATTGATGATGCTAAACTAAACTGCACTTCCTCCAAGATGTAGAAGTGGCAGTTTCTTTTTATTTAAAGAGATACCTAGCAGAAAAAACAAGAGCTGCAAAGTGCCAAGTGAATGGAAGTTAACAAAACAACAAGAAAGTCATATAGTTAATGATTTGATGCAGCATCATAAAGAAAACTAGGTGTTTATCAGCATTGTTTATGTGAACATGCATAAGAATGTTAATGGAAATAAAACCTGAGTGTCCTCCCTGATTCTTAAATTCTGTCCAGCTGGATTTAGCAAGTCATTAACAACCTGAATAAAGCAGACATTACGGATACAATCAACTAACAGAAAACTGCTTCTACGGTTAAACACCTAACCCAAACTGAAAGTATCAACCCTTTAGTTCTCAAGTAACCACAGTTAATTTAATTAATAAAACGCCCAGCTCGGGCATTGTTATTTAAAAAAAAAAAAGCACAGTTAAATAGAAGAAATTAGTAGTCAATGAATGCATGGATATTTTAAATGTGTAAAGAAAACAACTCAATGAATCATCAAGATTATGTCAAAGCCTTATGAAGTTACACTATACATGAATCATGCTTACACGTCAGATGATTGATAGCTTATTTCTAAAAAAACAGAAAATGGAAATGCATGGGTCATAGCTTTATTGCTCATTCCACCATACATTTTTAGATTAAAGAGAATTTTCAAAAAGAAAATTGTTTCAGGTTTTGTATGACCGGTAATGGTGTTACATAATAAATACATGTTACTCAGTTTTTAATATTCGTATAGATGAATTCTTATAAACCATTCTCGAGTTTTATCTATATGTGAATTTTTATTTGGTGGAATGGCCTAAGAGACCCTCGTACTTGTGTCGGTTTGTCATCCCAGCTCCTGTACACTTCGAATTTCAATTAAGCACCAGTAATTGTTAAATCACATTCTTTTAAACCCCTATGACCATTGACAAATCCTATGTGGCAATTTGATGGATGAGTTGGAACAAATGCGTGAATTTCACGCGTATAATGAGCGCAAACATTAAAATTTAGACTAAAAATGATTAAAATAAGAAAAGGAAAGAAAAAAACCCAACAATAAAAAAGAAAAAAAAAATCTGCCACCTCTTTCTTCTTTCTCCCACTCCACCCTCCGTTCTTCCCCCCATTTCACTTTCCTTTCTCCCCTTCCCCCTCCCCATTTTCACCACCTGAAATCAATATTTGAGAAAAACAATTAGGAAACCTTCAAACTGAAGATCTATATTTTATTTTGTAAAAAGGTTCTGAAATTGTTTGTTTATGATGCCGGTGAAGATGGTTTTCATTTTTAAAAGGGTTTTAAATCTGTTAAGTTGAAGCTGAAATCTTTCTTCATTTTTTCGTTCGTTTCTTATTTTTGCTGTTGGGGGCAAAGGAAATTTATTTCGGTGAATCTCTTTTATTTTTTATTATTGAAAGAAAAAATTGACAATAAAATGGTGGAACAAAAGAGGATGAAGATGGTGGAAGGAAGAGGAAGGTTCAGTGAAGGAAAAAGTGGAGAATGGAGATGGTGGGTGGATGGGGGTAGTCCTAAGGTGGTGAAGGTGATGATGGATTGAAAAAGGGAAAATTCAAAAAAGTTGATTTTATAAAAAAAAAATATAAAACTAATAAATTAATATGACGTGTGATAGAAAATCCGATGTGACCACTGATTTGTCATTCATATCGGAACGTATGAAGAGCACGAAAGGTAAGGTCGTAAGGAGGGCTTAAAAAAGTGTGATTTAACAATTGCAGGTGCTTAAATGAAACTTTGAAGAGTACAGGGGCCAGAACGACAAACCGGAATAAGTACAAGGGTCTCTTAAAGCATTTTGCATTTATATTTAATGGTAGCTATTTGTTGAAAAGATGAAAAATCAAACTTCATCATTATCCACAATGGTGGAAATCAAGGATATGGAAAAAGTTCATCATTTAATTAGAAGGGGTCAAGTAATTAGGATAAACAACAAAAGGAAAGTAGATCAAGAAAAGGGATTAACAGTTGAAATGGTGAACGGTTGAAATTCTAGATGTATTAGACTCCCACTAGAACACATGAATAGCTCCAGTTTCTTAGAGTCTTTTATTTGAGATTAGGGTGCAAGTACAACCACTGTACTGTTTGATCTTGATCATTTATAGAAATATACAAAGTTACCAATTTCAAAAAAAAAAAAAAAAGTAGATCAAGAAAAGGGATTAACAGTTGACATTTACTACACATATACCTAGCAGAATTACGAACTTGAAGCGAAACAGCCAATTTCTTCATAAATGGTTGGAATCTCACCTCATTGTAGATCTCCAGGTATGAGACACGAAGCAGAAATTCTCGGCTTGGAGTCTAAACCAGCAACAAATTTAGCCACATATTTATATTGAAGTATAATCCATAAAAGGTTGCACTAACAAGAAGTACCTCTTGGATAATGCTGAAGGCATCCTTCACAGCCAATGGTATAATGCCAGGAGATCTTTGATCACCCTATGATGAGACACAAGTTACGTAGAATTATCAGATTCATTCCTCAAATGAACAGTAAGTTGATTAGATATGCCCCTATATAGCATAATGTACAGGGAACTGTAACAGCAGCTCCAATTTTCAAGCAGACAAAGAGCCAGCCTATCATGTGAACCTACACTTCCAAGGCAATTCAAAGATTTGTGAACTCCTTGTAGAATGAATCAGCCTTATTAAAAGCCATCGTGTTGTAACTTAAACCAATGAAAAGGGGTTATCACATCATAGGTGATCCCATCCACTTTAGAGAAGTTTGAGTTTCAAACAGCGGTGCACTAAGTGATCCCAACAAGGATCCGTCACCTCTTTGAATTTCAACTTTGAGGAGTCAGATTAATATTGGCATTGGATAATGGATGCAGAAATTAGTTATTTTAATTACAATTTAACTTCTTTTGCACTAAACCCATAGATGCTTTCTATTTTTCCCATAAATTGTGTGCTTCACTTCAAGCCCCGTGGGCCTTGTCGCTTTCTTCTGCTTTTTGCTTTTAAAAGCACTAGTATGGATGACGCATGAGTTCAGATATTTCAGGAACTAGACAGAATGGTATACTATCCGATAATGTTCCCAGGTATAGATTTCACTGTCTATTCCTGATTCCTGAAGATTGGCTTCATTTTTTTTCTCATTCAAATGTTTGTAAGCGAACAGAAACCCCTATCTTCCAGTATGTACTTTTCAATTTTATCATTAAATATCTTTATTTTCATAAATAGTACTGTTAGACAATGATCTAATGTAGTTTTAACTGCAATATCAGTAAGAGACAAGAAGCTGCAGAGAGAGAATGACAGTTCACCCTGACAGTCAAAAGCCCAAGACATTGGAGACAAAACTGGCGACTAGTTAGTAGATCCGGCCACATCCAAGGTGTCGGAAGATCCAGGCAACCAAATCACAGAAGTGGCTTCCTAGACTTTACAGCCACGCACTGACACATACCGGGAGGAAGGAAGTAATTTCCGTGAGTCATGCACGGCACTTGTAACGGATTCTAGTCCAACACCACTGTTTCCAGCCCATCCAGGGAATGGCTGGAGAGGGGCATAGGGAAAGAGGACGTTAGGGAGGTGGTGAATAGCTGTAAACAAGAGAAAACTCCTAGGGGTCTGATGGTTTCTTTTCGGCTTTCTTCCAACAGTACTGGAACAAGGTTAAAGGAGAGGTGTGGAAACAATAGCTCCATTTGACGAAATCGAAAGTTCGAGAAGAGACTCAAAGCATCCTTAGTTGCCATTTTTCCGAATAGGGAAGGAGCAGCGAGCATCAAAGACTATCAGCAAAATAGTATTTGGTGGGTCATTTGGAAATAAAGGAATCTTAAATGTTTTGAAGGCAAAAGAGAGCACACACACAAGTTGAAGTTCAATTTATTATTCCTCTTAGCCTTTTGGTGCAACACGTAAAATGTATATGCTGTAGAGAGCTTCTTCGATATTCTCAGTTATCTCCCAGGCTAGAGTACGTAGGAACTGAGTTTTTGGAAGGTTCCTGGATATGAAATTGAAAAACTTGTAAGGCTCCTGATGTAATCACTGCACAATCTTGGTGCTTCTTTTGCTTATAAAATGTTGACGTATCCAAAAGAAAAATAGGAGGCTGTTTGAAGGGATAGAGTCTAGCTTTATACATTTGAGGAATAGCTTCTCTCCTTTCGTCAATTTTTTTATGCACCATGACCTGTTTCTGTAGAAACTTGGGTGTCTTTGGTAGAGCATAGGTTCCCTACTTTTAGATTCTTTACTTCTTTGTATATTGGTTGTATATGGGATTTAAAGAGGGTGTTTGGATTGACTTAGAGCCTGTTTGGATTGGCTTAAAAAAAAGTAGCTTTTAAGTCAAAAATAAAAAGTCAAACTTAAATGACTTTTAAGTCGAAAAATAAAAAGTAGGGGGAGGCCTACTTTTGGTTTTTAACTTATTTTAAGTCATTTTTAACTTATTTTAAGTTATTTTTAATATTGTCAAACACTTCCTAACTTATTTTAAGTTATTTTTATATTTGTCAAACACTTCTAGAAGTCAAGAACTGACTTAAAAGTAGGTTTGACCAACTTTTAAGTCAATCTAAACACCCTCTTATTTTTAGGTGTTTTTGGCTTTTAAGCACTTTTTAATTTTTAGAGGTGTTTGGCAAAGACACGAAGTGCTTTTAAGCAACTATACTTTAGGCTTAAAAAGTACAAAAAAAAAAGGCAAAAAGTAAAACCTACTTTTGCCTTTTGACTTTTAAGTCACTTAAAAAAAGCTTATCCAAATACCCCCTTAACCTTACAGCTTATATATTCAATATAAATTATTTACTTTACAAAAAGAAACAATCTTACCATAGTCTTGTTATCATAACACTGGAGTCCTACAAGAAATTTTGAGAACTTAAAAGTTCCTTCACAATGATAAGTTTCAAACCATTCACTGAACTAAGCAGTTTCAATATCTGTTACTGCTTCTGGTCCTTCTTTTCATGTGGGAATATTTACTACAAAAAAGTAAAGTTGAGCTATCTTAAATCCTTTCAATGATAACTAGATTCTAGCCAAATTTAATCTTTATTTCTTTCTTTAGCACGAATGTATTACCATTAAAAGAATAAGAAAGAACAGAGTGTTTTACCTATTAACAACCTTTCATCTAATCCCGTTTGTTCACCTGGTTTTTGAGTTCTTCAATATGATATGTTAAAACGTGTTTCCTTTAGATATTTTCTTTTGTCAAGTAAGTTCATATGCATTCTTTGGATATTTTTCTTTTTCCTTTTAGTGATAGTCTACATTTCCTTTGGCATCTACTCAGTCCAACCTTCCATGAGTGGCATGACTGCAACAGGCTTATTATCCATACATAATTTTAGAGAGAAAATGGCTATTTATTCATTTACACACGCGAAGTGGAAATCATTAAAAATATATCCAATGAATAATGTCAAAGCAAGAAAAGCAAAGAATAGATCTACTAGGCAGCTATGAACAGGTAATAATGTAGTTGTGTAGCACTTATCCATAAACACTTGATTAATGAGATCATCCACACAACACTACGATCAAAACCTGTTTACACAAAAATAAAAGAATAATTCCCTGTCTAAACGGCATAGCAGCACATATATATAGTAGCAAGTTTAACTAGTGATAAAACAAACTTCTACTGTCCAATTCTTGCATATGTTTTTTATTTAGGCACAAATATAGCTTTCCACAAACAAGACAATGCACAATTCTTTTCCAGAAGAACGGGCATGAGGAAACCTAATAATAAATGCAAAAAACCTAATAAATAAAGCTAGAAGAAGTAATCAAATAGGATTTCCATTCTTCCAAATGTAAGATCCTTCAAGATAAACTTCCACTCCTAAATCATGTTCAACCTGTACACTCACATAAGGATGTTTACAAAGATACATGATGGAAGAGGAAAGGACATGCTCTGTGTAGATAAAATCAACAATGTAGAAACAATTATCTTACATGCATGGTATGGGTTTTCCCGCTGCTCGTAACCCCATACGCAAAGATCGTGCCTGCAATTGAAAACATCGACGATGAATATCAGATAGTAAATGAGAACTATCAGCAACTCAAATTTCCACTAAAGAGGAAACTCGTTCCAAAAATCAGTAAAACTGTGAGATCTATATATATATACAAGAAAAGGAGCAGTATATATGGTAATGGATGACAGGCTCTCATAACAAATGATTACGATAGTTGGTCTCAGAAGAAAGACTAGGATGAAATTACAACAATTCTGAGTTAATCAAATAATGTTCTCAATATAAAGGTACACTCTAGTGGATCATTTATGTTCTCTTTTCCCAATTTACATTTCATCCAATACATTATACACAAACGATCAATTACTACTGCAAGAAGTAAGCTACATATACTACCACATATTTCTCCCTGTTAGCAATTCAGAGTGGTGAACACTGAACACAGCACCAGTTTATATGTCACTACTTGCTATGAATCACAACTCCTTGATCCCAGTCAAGTTGGTAAATCTTGTAAAGTAGTGTTTTGAATTTAGAGATATCTTACGCCTACATTACATACTAGGATTCTAGCATTCAATCTTTAAGCTTGACCTGATATTGCTCGAAAATCATCAATTCTCTCAGGTCACAGTTATTGATAGTTATTCTAGAACTGGACTTGGCAAAGCCTTGTTTCAATCCGTGTATCATTTACAGGAACCTTACTGCACCTTCAGCTCAAGATATTCTTTATTTACACTGCCTTTCTTCTTCTCTTTTTCTTTTTTTCTTTTGGTTTGATAAGTAAAGTTAATAAGCTATTGACTGTGTACTTACAGCACACTTAGGTTATTGTCATGGATGCTGCTTACGATTAAGAAGTTTGGAAGATCATAGATAAGAAGATCTTTTGGTTCAATCCCAGCGGAGGCAAAAAACACTAGGTGTTCTTCCTATCCAAGCCTTGATCGATGCAGTTACCGTGTTGGTGGGAGGTAGCAGGAACCCGTAGAATTAGTCAAGATGCATTCAAGTTAGCCCAGACATCATGGTTAAAAGAAAGATAAGGAGATCTTTTCAAGAAACTGAAATTACTTTTGGACAAGGAAAAACACCCTCTAAGGATTGGTTGCTACAGATAAACCAGCTACCTAACAGAGGTCTAACTACAGGTCAAATTCAATGGAAAAAATATCATTCCTCAACTAATTTTCTGGTAGCTTGCTCACTGAAAATCACAAGACATGCCATAGATGGCAAAGGTTTCATGCTGGCTACCACTTATCTTTAACACAGATATTTGCATTTGATAGGCACTTATTCAAAATCAAATGGGTATTCCACTATAACATTGTTAGCTTTCTGTATTCTTTTGAAGTATCTATTATCAGAAAAATATGCAAGCAAAATATGGTAGTGTTCATGAGCAGTAAATGCACATCCGAGGCTACATGAACTCCATTTACTTGTGTAAACATAATCCTTGATCATAAGATTAGAGCTACATACCATTTATGCCTTCCATGGAACCACCAATAACATGCTGTGCAGCAACATCATAGACATGACGTGTTGTGGTGGTAGGACCAAAAACCCTATCTGTAGAGAGTCAACCACATTTGTTAGTTAGCCTCTGAGAGTAGTTAGATACAGAAGGACCCAGACATTATAATGCACAAGACAAGCATGTCTCACAATCAATTATTGAACAATTGTCAGACACAAAACACAAAAAGAATTAAGACTGAATAATGATTATGGTTTTGCTGAAATAAGCAGTCTGGTAGTGAATAGTGAGCTCGAACAGTCTAACTACTGTGAAACACTAAAGCTGCAATAAACAATCAAACACCTGACTCAAACAATCAAGTCTGATATAGGATGCTGAAGCGTCCTTCTTATGCTAAATTTTCAGTCACAGACCAGTTCCTTGAGATGACCTCAAGTGACGAAGTGGCTCAAGTTTCAACTTCTTGTTCCTTCTAGCTCAAGGAACTCATATACCTTCAGCAGCATGCAAGATGAAGCAATTGGGACTTTTTTTTCGGAATCATTTGAAAATGTTATCACCGGATATATGATTGAGTTTTCCTTTCTACCATTGAATGCAAATTAGGATATCTACAATTTGTTGATTTGTCATGCTAATTTATCATTTGCTCAGGTATGTTAAAAACATTACTATTGCACTACATATATTATTTTATTTTATTCTTTGATAAGTACTACTGCACTTCATAATATTATGACGTAGTTGACAAACATTTCAATATCAGTAGAAAAGGTCAATTCTTTTGTTGATGAAGTAAATAGCTTCATATGATGGCATCAAGAAGATGCATGGCTGTACAAAAGACATTACAAAATGTAAAGAGTTAGCTCCATCATATGAGTGGTTATTTTGAACCAGGGAGCTAACAAAATTCAAAATATTGTCAGTTATGTAGAGGGGACGCATTCTGCCAACTAAATAGATACAAAAGACATGTAGCCTTAACAAAGTGATTTGGAGTTGATAAACCATCAAAAGAATATTTTTACTCTTACTCTAGTCATAAATTTAAGTTAACTGAATACCATTCTTGGTTGAATAATAGGGAAATAGAAAGATATGAACTAGTAGCATCCAAGCAATAAGGAAGCAAACTCTTATGTTTCTAAATAAGAGCAATGCATTGTCTATGTAATACACAAAGAATAGCACCATACATCAAGACATACCATATGCATAAGCAAGTGAAGGATTATGCTCATTTCTAACAATAGTTTCTCCATCTGCGTACCATGAGATTTCCTCCCCTTGTCGAATCTCCCTCGGGCTAATCACATTAACGACCAAATTAATTTCGGAAAAAACGATGCCAATTTCCAAAACTGATAGAGTAAAATCAATTCCACCTTAGAGGTCGGAAACGCACTGTCACCGTAACATTCTCTTTGGGTCTCTCCGTCTCTACTGACACACTCTCCGAGTAATAAAACTGCGGCTTACTCCTAGCTGATGAGGAAGCCGGGGAGCTCACGCCGTCTATAGAATGTTCTGGAAACTGCTTAGATGATGATGTTGTTGATGAGGTAGGCGAATTCGCTACTCTTGAGCTCAATTTCTGGAATTTCGAAGCTTGTTTAGTCGCCATTTTTTTCTACACAAATTTATCCATTAGAAACAAAACAGATAAATGTAAAATCTGAAAAAACAGAGACAATCAAAACCTACATTAATAGGCTTAAAAAATTAGCAACAAGAAAAGGTATAAAAGTGAAAATTGCTACATGCATTTTAGAGTTGAGATTGGGTAAAAATACCTTAATCAGAGTACATACATCTTCACTTTAGTTTAAGATCTAAAAGTAGGTGATGAAAAAACATCATTATTCTCTGAATATCACTTTTAGGTGAGAGGATTGTGTTTGGATTGGATAGTATGTTTCTCTCTCTAACTACTTTAGCTTGCCTTGGAAGCGATGCACACTTTTTCTCTCTCTCTTACTTTCATGAAAGCTTAAACCAACTCTCTACTGGTTAGCACAATGACACCATAACTGTGTCGTGTGTGTAGAGAGAGAAAAATGGAGAAGAGACAGAAAAAGGAGAGTCCCACACAATTGCGCTGTGTATGATAACTGCGTGTAGGTATAGAGTAGGCTAGAGAGAGAAAGAGGTAAAAAGTGCGACTCGTGAAGTCAATAGTAAAAGGAGTTGAAAACAGTGAAGGGGGAAACTGGCAGGGTGGATATGTTATTTTTACAAACTGTGGGGGCGGTTTGTTTCCCTTTTTGTTTAAATTGTGGGGGCAATAACAGCAAATTTATATTCGTTCACAAGATTCTTGTGTCAAAGATGGACGAGAATTATGTGGGCCGTTTGGTTATGAGGTAAGTTCAAAGTTATTCATGAATGAATAATTTTAGTTATCAATGTATTAATCTTAAAAATTATATGGTTAAATAAATAAATATATATTAGTTAATTAGTCATCATAGTTATAGTCTTAGTTAATTACCATTTGAGATCAATATTCAGTGATTATTATGTGGATTGGAGTTTCGAGTTTGTATAATTTGCACGTTTGTATAATTCGGAATTTGTATAATATAATTTGTATAATGTAATTTTGTATAATATAATTTTTATAACTGTTTAAATTTTAGATGTTTGCGTTTATATATATTTGTTATTTCAAGTTTATACAAAAATAGCTCAATTGTACAAATGCATTCGTAAATTATACAAATGAGACAGTTTAAACTATACCCACAGGCCATAAATATGCAAACTATAGCTATGGAGCATAATCAAGTTTATTATAGTGGCTATTTTCGAAAAATTCTCATTAATTTTATACTCCTTGTCCCATTTCATGTGGCATTCTTTCCTTTTTAGTTTGTCTCAAAAAGTAAGTTACCTTACTATAATTGGAAACAATTTAACTTTAAAATTTTCTTTATCCGCCTAGTGAAATGATTTACAGTCACACAAATATTCACGGATTATTTTAGACCACAAGTTTCGAAAGTCTTTTTTTTCTTAAATAATGTGTCAAGTCAAAATGTGTCACATAAAATGTAATGGATGGAGTACTATGTTTGGTTCGCAAATAGGATAAAAGTTATTCATGTATTATTTTTATACAATGTTTGGTTGGCAGGTTTCCAATTATTGTATAAAAGTTATTCATGTATTAATTTTATACGTTGTTTGATTGAGTTTTTTTTGTAATTTTACTTAATCTACGAGGAAATTTATGCTTAATTTATGTGGGATAGAAATGGAATAAGTTATGTATGTATCACTTATACATTTATTAAAATAGTAAATTGCATATTTATCCCTATCAGTTTACTTTTAAATGTAAAATATTAATTTACAACAAATCAAATAATTAATCGGAAGTATTTACACCTAAAGGTTATTTAAATTATGATAGGTAACTTTTCAATTTGTAATTATTTCTTAGGCATAATACATAAACATGACCTTTAACTTGGCGCCAACGAACAACTATGCCTTCCAACTTTGAATGTGCACAAGTATGCACTTAAACTATTATAAAACTGAACAAGTAGACACAAGTGTCCTACATGGCAAAATACACGTAGGATGCCATGTAGGATACAAAATTACCATGCATTGTGCCATGGAGGACGAATGTGTCCATTTGCTCAATTTTATTTAAGTTTAAGTGTCTACTTGTCCATTTGATAATTTTCACTTAACTGATACTAAATTAGTATCATATATTGTATTGGTATCGTTAAGGATGATAATTTCGTTTAACTAATACTAAATCAGTATATATATATATATATATATATACTGTATTGGTTCATTAAAACTTCTTGTTCAGAAATTACTCATTAGACAATGATACTATAAGAGTATATGTATATTGTTGTGGTATCATCAAAGTTTCTTGTTCAGAAATTACTCATTAGTCAATATAAGAGTATATGTATATTGTTGTGGTATCATTAAGGTTTCTTGTTCAGATATTACTCATTAGTCAATAGTACTATTAGGGTGTAACGACCTGATTCCATCGTTAGGGAAAAGCCAATGAAGAAAGTATTGGGGCCAGAAAACTTTTTCGTAGTAACTTGGAATTTCCCAACCCAGTTCAGATTTGGACGAAATCAGAGTCATTAAGGTGCAGGGAAATCTAGTAATGAATGAGAGATCTAATTGTGAATTTGATTACATGAGTGGATAGCTAAGACTATAAGGAACCCATACGACTTTACGGAATTGAATTTGGATTAGTAAATCTCCGAGAATTGATCTTAGCGTGAAAGGTACTTTCTGAGCGTCGTTAGTTAGAGGTGTGTTGTGAAATGGGGATTTGGAATTCCTTCAAGGAACTCTCTGTCTCGTTTTGTGCCGCTATAGCGGGACTCCTGCCGTTGTGGCGGGGCCGCTATAGCGAGATGGTGGCCGCTGTGGCGGACGAGACGGGGATTAAAATGGTAAGTTCAAGAGGAGAGCTCATTGGTCCACTTTGTGCCACTGTAGCGGGATTTGTTCCGTTGTGGCAGCGCCGCTACAGCGGGATGAGTGTCGCTGTAGCGGGACAGGCGCGAATTAAGTTGTTAATAAAACCCCTAAACGACCTTATTTGGCACTTTTCAACTTTTAGAGCTAAGGAACGACCCCTGAGCGATTTTTACTCGTTTTTCACCATTCTTAAGGCTAAAGGTAAGTTTTTAACTCCCCGAATTCATTCTTCGATCCGTACAACGTAATAGAATGGGTCAATATTGATGAGGGAGGGTTTTGATCTAGAATTTATAGTGGAAAAAGCCCTAAGTTGGGTATTAGGATCTTGGATTGGTCTAGGGTTATTGGGTTTGTTATAATCCGGATAATTAGACCTTTGATTGGTGATCCTTGCGTATATTAATTGTTTGTAGACCTAGAACAAGTGGAAAGAATCCGGAAAAGGAAGATTCAAGTGCCTTAGGGGATTCAAACTTGGATTCGAGGTAGGTGATGGTTGTGATTTCATGTTGGTGTGATATATGTTTGTAATTGCTTCATTATAATGCATGTATGTATGCGAATGTTGCATTATTGATCATCCTAATCGTAAATGAGGATGATTGAATAATTGTATGACATGAATCACCTTTTGTTGTATGATTGTGTTGTATATGTACTTGTGATTGTGATTGTGGTGCGTGAATGGGATCAGTTGTCACGTTCGGGCATAACTAACTTGGATCGCTTGCCACGTTCCGGCATAACTAATTTGGATCGGTTGCCACGTTCCGATATAATTATGGGATCGGTTGCCATGTTTTGGTATAAACATGGGATCGGCTGCCACGTTCCGGCACACTAACTTAGATCGGGTACCACGTTCCGGTGCACTAACAGTTTGGGTTTGGGTTCCATGAGAGGACCATTGACTTGTAATATATTGGCTTATTGTTATGAACATGAACATGGACTATGACTTATGACTTCTCAAAGAGTTCTACTTAGTGTGAGTGAGGGAGTGGGACTTCATTCATGCATTGCACAAGTGGATTTTAAGAGTGGTCGTGGTATGGTTCTCTTATGCTATGAAGATTGTGTTAATCAATGTTGTTGATATTCGGTATGTTATATGGTTATATTGTTGTGATTACTTATATGTGTTTCACTTAGTGGGATAGCCGCGTGATCCTACCAGTACACTGTAGTTGTGTACTGATACTACACTTGCTCTTATTTTTGTTGAGTACAGGGCATCTTCCAACGGCTATTGATAAACCTCAGTTAGGTGAATATTGAGCGTGAACGGATTCAAGGGTGAGCCAGTTCTTTCAGGCTTCCATGAATCCATCTTGTTTAAGTCTACTCTTTTCGGACTCAGACTATTTGTTAAGGTGTTGTTTAGTTTTGAGGTTGTACCCCTTATTCTTAGACTTGTCGTTAGTAGAGTTTTGGTACAATGACTTTCAAGTTCTAGGGGTTGTATTTCCACATTCGTGTTAGTTCATTTGTTTAGTTCCTTAATAAATAATTTAGTTATTCAAAACTGCTTTTGTAACTTTAAATGCCTAGTTTATCGTTAGGTTGCGCAGTTGGGTTGTAGTAATGGTTCTCCCACCGGAGGGTTAGTGTGGGTGCCAATCACAACGAACTACTACAACTAGAAGTAAGTTAGCCATTTTCTAAATCATTTTCCTGTTGGTTGATTCAAAATAAAATATTTTCAATAAATCAATGTAAAACAATAATCAACAACAACAAAAAACTTCATAAAGAAAAATCACTTAATGTATCAACTAATAATTTTACATTACAGTTGATACAAAATATGAGAAATGCTTATCAAAGTCTATCTGAAGAGCTAGGGAATAAGACTTTTTTCTTGGATGACTTGTAAGTCTATTCGCTCATTGATTTCATAATTGATAACTTTAAACAAGCTTTACTTTCAAATTACCTTATTTATATTTTTATTGCGGTCATTTGAAGGAGGATTGAGTGTGCTAACGAGACAAAGTAAGTCCATTTTCAAGATTATGTTCACAGTTGTGATAGAATATGTATACACAATCCTACACAAAATATAAATAGTTTATAATCTCCTAATTGGTAAGGAATTGTATTATAGTGTCTATAAATAGGGTTCTCTATGTAATAATTAAAGCACAATTTCAATAATATTCTTTTCATATATTTCTCAAATGGTATCAGAACAATTGTGAGAAAAAAAAATTGCAGTTTTTTTCGGGTAACCTAAGTGGTTGTCCGAGTAATTTTTTTTTTCTCACTATTTTTCGAAAATCAACACCACCACTAAGGAATGTTAGTAATTACTTATTGATTCCTTTCCTTCATTGGGTCCCCAAAGATTTTCAATTCTACCGGTTCAATTCTCAATTCATGAGTTCTTCTCAATTATGATTTAATTGGTTCTTTTCTATCTTTTTTTTATGCGTAAATTGTAGTATTTATATGATTTTGAGTTGAACTCCTGCATGATCCTTGATTTTAGACTATGAACACATGATGAAGTTTATGAACTATGATCTATGAATCTATAAAAAAAAAAATGCTTTTATGAAATTGATGTAAATGACTTGAGGATGCTTTTAGATGAAAGTATCAATGAGGTTGTGCAAGGTTTTCTCGCATACTACTGTGATCATGATTGTGAAAGATTTTCTCACATAAGGATTCATAAAATTGAAAGAGTTTCTCACCTAAGTTGAATCAAGATTTAAAGAGCTATAATAAGGACTCGTTTGGCCATAGATTTCCCAAGTAAAATTTGGGGGGAAATTTGCCAAATAGTGTTTGTCCATACAATTTGTCATTATCTGGCAAATATTTTAATTTCTCAAATACTAGAAAATACTAGTATTTGGGCCAAATTTCATTATTTGAAATCTTTTAAAAAATTTAAATTTTACACCAAACTTTTATCTTTTACAAAAACACCCTCTATAGTAGTTGTTTTCACTGTATTACATAATTTTTTACGTGAACACCAAAGTAGTGATGAAATATTCAGTGAATATAAAAGTGATGATATAGTTGTTAATGAAAATGATGAATAATCAGCTCAAGGTAACAAAGTCATGTGGTTTTTTTACTTTACGATGTATGGAATCGGCTCAAGGTAACAAAGTCTTGTTCATTCCTTTTTTAATTATTTTTTAATCTCTTATTCTTAATTAGGATATCAAGAATTCATACTTGAAATGAACTTACATTTTCATATTCTTTAAATTTGTATTATTTTCATAGTGGGTAGGGATAGGGAAAAAAGGTTATTTTCATTCTTTCTTTTGAATTTTGGGTATACATACGTGCATAGTTGCTTAATTAAATCATCTTCTATTGACCTAATTATTTATTAATGAATGTCGTTATTATTTTTCTCCTCTTTTCTTTCTTATTTAATTTGTCATTAGTTAAAAAAAATGATTTAAAAGAAAAAAATTACAATGAAATAGTTGAGACAAACTCAAAAATAAAAAGGAAAAAAAAACACCCTTGTCCGGGTATGATTTGAGAGCAAGGTTTCAAAATTTCATTAGGCCACATTTTGAAGAGTGGCAACTGTCAAGGGTTTTAAAGCTTTCTTACGCTACATTTTACAAGACGCTGAAGACGAAGAGGGTTAGCTTTTGGAAAATGGAAACTAGGGAATTAACTCAGGTACTTCCTCTAACCCTATTTTTGTTTTTTGTCACAAAAACAATTCGTAATGATTTAAGTTTCTTTCCACTTTTTTTTGCAGAGTTTGCATAATCTAAGAAGGTAGAAACTTGGGCGGAAAGAGGGGAGCCACCATGTAGGCTTAATCCACAACGTGAGAAACAACCCCTCAAATTTTTCAGGCCAAACCAGTACCACCATTTACAGGTTAACATAATATATAATATATTTATTTTAAGCAAAAAAAAAGTGCATTACTTCTGTTTCTTGAAGAATTTCGAACATTGCATATATGTTGTAACCTTCCGTCTACCCATTAATCTTGTGAGAGTTAGTCTACCACCCATCTAAGAGTTTTGGGCAAAATGAAACTACCAACAAGTATTCAAAACATCCAATTTTCACGAATTAATCACTAAAATGCCTTTAAGGATGTGAGAATTACTTGTGCACTAATTGTTTCTACTTTGCAGGGTATTTCTTCTTCTTAGATATGAGACATCAGATATGCCAACTATTTGTCAAAAAAGTATGACATGGTTACTTTATTTCAAGGCGATGATGAGTGCGTATCCAAGTTTCCACGTTGAAACACAATACGTTGATTATGACCCTGCGGTCATAGGTAATTTAACATTATATTGTAGTTGTTTTCATAAGGACAAAACATAATCATTACTAAAAACCTTTTTTTATTGGATGTGGTGGTTTCGCGTTTAGTGACAGTAGATGATCAAATTTATTATAACTTGGAGGATTTCAATAGTAGATCAGGACTCACACTGGATGTAAAGACAAGGAATTCGATGACAAAAGTGAAGCATGAATCAGTTCAAAAAATAGAAGACAGAAAAAGAATTGTGAGTGAACATCTCATGTCTCTAGAAGAAGCACTTATTTACGGGAATAGTTTGCTAGGGCCTCAAGATTCAGTGTGGACTGTTCAAAGTGTACTTG
This sequence comes from Solanum okadae, assembly GCA_036553675.1. NCBI lineage: Eukaryota > Viridiplantae > Streptophyta > Magnoliopsida > Solanales > Solanaceae > Solanum > Solanum okadae. The sequence continues at coordinate 27,907,583 of CM071680.1, forward strand.
ACATTAAACGAAAAATAGGGATTGATTCTGATGAACTACTACAACGAGAAGTAAGTTAGCCATTTACTAAATCATTTTCCTGTTGGTTGATTCAAAATAAATATTTTCAATAAATCAATGTAAAACAATAATCAACAACAACAAAAAACTTCATAAAGAAAAATCACTTAATGTATCAACTAATAATTTTACTTTACAGTTGATACAAAATATGAGAAATGCTTGTCAAAGTCTATCTGAAGAGCTAGGGAATAAGACTTTTTTCTTGGATGACTTGTAAGTCTATTCGCTCATTAATTTCATAATTGATAACTTAAACCAAGTTTTACTTTCAATTTACCTTATTTCTATTTTTATTGCGGTCATTTGAAGGAGGATTGAGTGTGCTAACGAGACTAAGTAAGTCCATTTTAGAGATTATGGTCACAGTTGTGTTAGAATAGAATAGATATACACAATCTTACACATAATAAGAATAGTTTATAATCTCCTAATTGGTAAGGAATTGTATTATAGTGTCTATAAGTAGGGTTCTCTATTAATAATTAAAACACAATTTCAATAATATTCTTTTCATATATTTCTCATATGGTATCAGAGCAATTGTGAGAAAAAAAGTTGCAGTTTTTTTCGGATAACCTAAGTGGCTGTCCGAGTAATTAATTTTTCATTCACTATTTTTCAAAAATCAACAGCACCACTAAGGAATGTTAGTAATAACCTATGGATTCATTTCCTTCATTGGGTCAACAAAGATTTTCAATTCTCAATTCATGAGTTCTTCTCAATTATGATTTAATTGGTTATTTTCTATTTTATTTACGCGTAAATTGAAGTATTTATATGATTTCGAGTTGAACTCCTGCATGATCCATGATTTTAGACTATGAACACGTGATGAAGCTTATGAACTATGATCTATGAATCTATAAAGAAATGCATGCTTTTATGAAATTGATGTAAATGACTTGAGGATGCTTTTAGATTAAATTATCAATGATTATCGCATACTACTGTGATCATGATTGTGAAAGATTTTCTAACATAAAAATTCATAAAATTGAAAGCTTTTCTCATCTAAGTTGAATCAAGATTTAAAGAGCTATAATAAGGACCCGTTTGGCCACAGATTTCCTAAATAAATTTGTGGGGAAATTTGGCAAATAGTGTTTGTCCAAACAATTGTCATTATTTGGCAAATATTCTAAATTCTCAAATATTAGAAACTTCTAGTATTTGGGCCAACTTTCATTATTTGAAATCTTTTTAAAATTTAAATTTTACACCAAACTTTTATCTTTTACAAAAACACCCTTCATAGTAGTTGTTTTCACTGTATTACATAATTTTTTACGTGAACACCAAAATAGTGATGAAATATTCAGTGAATATGAAAGTGATGATATGGTTGTTGATGAAAATGATGAACAATCAGCTCTAGTGTAACAAAGTCATGTGGTTTCTCTACTTTACGATGTATGGAATCGGCTCAAGGAACAAAGTCTTGTTCATTCCTTTTTTAATTATTTTTTAATCTCTTATTCTTAATTAGGATATCAAGAATTCATACTTGAAATGAACTTACATTTTCATATTCTTTTATATTGTATTATTTTCATGGTGGGTAAGGATAGGAAAAAAGGGTTATTTTTATTCTTTATTTTGAATTTTGGGTACACATACGTGCATAGTTGCTTAATTAAATCATCTTCTATTGACCTAATTATTTATTAATGAATGTCGTTATTATTTTTCTCCTCTTTTCTTTCTTATTTAATTTGTCATTAGTTAAAAAAAAAAATTTAAAAGAAAAAAAATTACAATAAAATAGTTGAGAGAAACTTAAAAATAAAAAGGAAAAAACAAACACCCTTGTCCGGGTATGATTAAGAGCAAGGTTTCAAAATTTCATTAGGCCACATTTTGAAGAGTGGCAACTGTCAAGGATTTTAAAGCTTCCTTACGCCACATTTTACAGGTCGTTGAAGACGAAGTGGGTTAGCTTTTGGAAAATGGAAACTAGAGAATTAACTCAAGTACTTTCTCTTACCCTATTTTTGTTTTTTGTCACAAAATCAATTCGTAATGATTTAAGTTTCTTTCACTTTTTTTTTGCAGAGTTTACATAATCTAAGAAGGAAGAATTTTTGGCGGAAGGAGGGGAGCCACTGTGTAGGCTTAATCCACAATTTGATGAACAACCACCTCAAATTTTTCAGGCCAAACCAGTACCACCATCTACATGGTAACATAATATATAATATATTTATTTTAAGCAAAAAAAAAGTGCATTACTTCTGTTTCTTGAAGAATTTCGAACATTGCATATATGTTGTAACATTCCATCTACCCATTAACCTTGTGAGAGTTAGTCTACCACTCATCTAGGAGTTTTGGGCAAAATGAAACTGCCAAAAAGTATTCAAAACATCCAACTTTTACGAATTAATCACTAAAATGCCTTTAAGGATGTGAGAATTACTTGTGCACTAATTGTTTCTACTTTGCAGGGTACTTCATCTTCTTAGATAAGAGACATCAGATATGCCAACTATTTGTCATAAAAGTATGACATGGTTACTTTATTTCAAGGCGATGATGAGTGCGTATCCAAGGTTCCACGTTGAAACACAATACGTTGATTATGATCCTGCGGGCATAGTTAATTTAACATTATATTGTAGTTGTTTTCTTAAGGACAAAACATAATCATTACTAAAAACATTTTTTTCTTAGATGTGGTGGTTTCGCGTTTAGTGACAGTAGATGATCAAATTTATGATGACTTGAAGGATTTCAATAGAAGATCAGGACTCACACTGGATGTAAAGACAAGGAATTCGATGACAAAAGTGAAGCATGAATCAGTTCAAAAAATAGAAGACAGGAAAAGAATTGTGAGGGAACATCTCATGTCTTTTGAAGAAGCACTTGTTTACGGGTATTGTTTGCAAGGGCCTCAAGAGGCAGCGTGGACTATTCAAAGTGTACTTGACATTAAACGAAAAATAAGGATTGATGCTGATGAACTACTATAACGAGAAATAAGTTAGCCATTTTCTGAATCATTTTCCTGTTGGTTGATTCAAAATAAATATTTTCAATAAATCAACGTAAAAAAGTAATCAACAACAACAAAAAACTTCATAAAGAAAAATCACTTAATGTATCAACTAATAATTTTACTTTACAGTTGATTCAAAATATGAAAAATGCTTGTCAAATTCTATCTGAAGAGCTAGGGAATAAAACTTTTTTCTTGGATGACTTGTAAGTCTATTCGCTCATTAATTTCATATTTGGTAACTTTAAACAAGCTTTACTTTCAGTTTATCTTATTTCTATTTTTATTGCGATCTTTTGAAGGAGGATTGAGTGTGCTAACGAGACTAAGTAAGTCAATTTTCAAGATTATGTTCGCAGTTGTGTTAGAATAAAATAGGTATACACAATCTTACACAAAATAAGAATAGTTTATAATCTCTTAATTGGTAAGAAATTGTAATGTAGTGTCTATAAATAGGGTTTTCTATGTAATAATTAAAACACAATTTCAATAATATTCTTTTCATATATTTCTCACATGGTATCAGAGCAATTCTGAGAAAAAAAATTACAGTTTTTTTCAGGTAACCTAAGTGGCTGTCCGAGTAATTAATTTTTTCCTCACTATTTTTCGAAAATCAACACCACCACTAAGGAATGTTAGTTACCTATGGATTCCTTTCCTTCATTGGGTCACCAAAGATTTTCAATTCTCAATTCATGAGTTCTTCTCAATTATGATTTAATTGGTTATTTTCTATCTTATTTATGCGTAAATTGAAGTATTTAAATGATTTCGAGTTGAACTCCTGCATGATCCATGATTTTAGACTATGAACACATGATGAAGTTTATGAACTATGATCTATGAATCTATAAAGAAATGCAGGTTTTATGAAATTGATGTAAATGACTTGATGATGCTTTTAGATGAAATTATCAATGAGGTTGTGTAAGGTTTTTTTCCGCATACTATTGTGATTATGATTGTGAAAGATTTTCTCACATAATGATTCATAAAATTAAAAGATTTTCTCACATAAGGATTCATAAAATTGAAAGATTTTCTCACATAAGTTGAATCAAGATTTAAAGAGCTATATTAAGGACCCGTTTGGCCACAGATCTGTGGGGAAATTTGGCAAATAGTGTTTGTCAATACAATTTGTTGTTATTTGGCAAATATTTTAAATTCTCAAATACTAGAAAATACTAGTATTTGGGCCAACTTTCATTATTTGAAATCTTTTTAAAATTCAAATTTTACACCAAACTTTTATCCTTTACAAAAACACCCTCTATAGTAGTTGTTTGCACTGTATTACATAATTTTTTACGTGAACACCAAAGTAGTGATGAAATATTTAGTGAATATGAAAGTGCTGATATGTTTGTTAATGAAAATGAGGAACAATCAGCTTAAGGTAACAAAGTCATGTGGTTTGTCTACTTTACGATGTATGGAATCGGCTCAAGGTAACAAAGTCTTGTTCATTCCTTTTTTAATTATTTTTTAATCTCTTATTCTTAATTAGGATATCAAGAATTCATACTTGAAATGAACTTACATTTTCATATTCTTTTATATTGTATTATTTTCATGGTGGGTAAGAATAGGAAAAACGGGTTATTTTCATTTTTTATTTTGAATTTTGGGTACACATACGTGCATAGTTGCTTAATTAAATCATCTTCTATTGACCTAATTATTTATTAATAAATGTTGTTATTATTTTTCTCCTCTTTTCTTTCTTATTTAATTTGGCATTAGTTAAAAAAAATGATTTAAAAGAAAAAAATTACAATGAAATAGTTGAGAGAAACTTAAAAATAAAAAGGAAAAAAACAAACACCCTTGTCCGGGTATGATTTGAGAGCAAGGTTTCAAAATTTCATTAGGCCACATTTTGAAGAGTAGCAACTGTCAAGGGTTTTAAAGCTTCCTTACGCCGCATTTTACAGGATGTTGAAGACGAAGTGGGTTAGCTTTAGGAAAATGGAAACTAGAGAATTAACTCAGGTACTTTATCTTACCCTATTTTTGTTTTTTGTCACAAAATTAATTCGTAATGATTTAAGTTTCTTTCACTCTTTTTGTAGAGTTTGCATAATCTAAGAAGGAAGAAACTTGAGCGGAAGGACGGGGGCCACTGTGTAGGCAGCGTAGACTGTTCAAAGTTTACTTGACATTAAACGACAAATAGGGATTGATGCTGATGAACTACTACAACGAGCAGTAAGTTAGCCATTCTCTAAATCATTTTCCTGTTGGTTGATTCAAAATAAATATTTTCAATAAATCAACGTAAAAAAGTAATCAACAACAACAAGAAAAAACTTTATAAAGAAAAATCACTTAATGTATTAACTAATAATTTGACTTTACAGTTGATACAAAATATGAGAAATGCTTGTTAAAGTCTATCTGAAGAGCTAGGGAATAAGACTTTTTTCTTGGATGATTTGTAAGTCTATTTGCTCATTAATTTCATAATTGACAATTTTAAACAAGCTTTACTTTAAGTTTACCTCATTTCTATTTTTATTGCGGTCTTTTGAAGGAGGATTGAGTGTGCTAACGAGACTAAGTAAGTCAATTTTCAAGATTATGTGCACAGTTGTGTTAGGATCGAATAGGTATATACAATTTTACACATAATATGAATACTTTATAATCTCCTAATTGGTAAGGAATTGTATTATAGTGTCTATAAATAGGGTTCTCTATGTAATAATTAAAACACAATTTCAATTATATTCTTTTCATATATTTCTCACGTGGTATCAGAGCAATTGTGAGAAAAAAATTGCAGTTTTTTTAGAGTAACCTAAGTGGCTGTTCGAGTAATTAATTTTTCCCTCACTATTTTTCAAAAATCAACACTACCACTAAGGAATGTTAGTAATAACCTATGGATTCGTTTCCTTCATTGGATCCTAAAGATTTTCAATTCCACCAGTTCAATTCTCAATTAATGAATTCTTCTCAATTATGATTTAATTGGTTATTTTGTATCTTTTGTATGCGTAAATTGAAGTATTTATATGATTTTGAGTTGAACTCCTGCATGATCAATGATTTTAGACTATGAACACATGATGAAGTTTATGAACTATGATCTATGAATCTATAAAAAAAAATGCATGCTTTTATGATATTGATGTAAATGGCTTGAGGATGCTTTTAGATGAAAGTATCAATGAGGTTGCGCAAGGTTTTATTGCATACTATTGTGATCATGATTGTGAAAGATCTTCTAACAAAAAGATTCATAAAGTTGAAAAATTTTCTCACCTAAATTTAATCAAGACTTAAAGAGTTATACTAAGGACCCGTTTGGCAATAGATTTCCCAAGTAAAATTTGAGGGGAAATTTGGCAAATAATGTTTGTCCATACAATTTGTTGTTATTTGGCAAATATTCTAAATTCTCAAATACTAGAAAATACTAGTATTTGGGCCAAATTTCATTATTTGAAATCTTTTGAAAATTCAAATTTTACACCAAACGTTTATCTTTTATAAAAACACCCTCAATAGTAGTTGTTTGCACTGTATTACATTTTTTTTTACGTGAACACCAAAATAGTGATGAAATATTCAGTGAATATGAAAGTGATGATATGGTTGTTGATGAAAATGATGAACATTCAGCTTAAGGTAACAAAGTCATGTGGTTTGTCTACTTTACGATGTATGGAATCGGCTCAAGGTAACAAAGTCTTGTTCATTCCTTTTTTAATTATTTTTTAATCTCTTATTCTTAATTAGGATATCAAGAATTCATACTTGAAATGAACTTACATTTTCATATTCTTTTATATTGTATTATTTTCATGGTGGGTAAGAATAGGAAAAAAGGGTTATTTTCATTCTTTATTTTGAACTTTGGGTACACATACGTGCATAGTTGCTTAATTAAATCATCTTCTATTGACCTAATTATTTATTAATAAATGTTGTTATTATTTTTCTCCTCTTTTCTTTCTTATTTAATTTGGCATTAGTTAAAAAAAATGATTTAAAAGAAAAAAATTACAATGAAATAGTTGAGAGAAACTTAAAAATAAAAAGGAAAAAAACAAACACCCTTGTCCGGGTATGATTTGAGAGCAAGGTTTCAAAATTTCATTAGGCCACATTTTGAAGAGTAGCAACTGTCAAGGGTTTTAAAGCTTCCTTACGCCGCATTTTACAGGATGTTGAAGACGAAGTGGGTTAGCTTTAGGAAAATGGAAACTAGAGAATTAACTCAGGTACTTTATCTTACCCTATTTTTGTTTTTTGTCACAAAATTAATTCGTAATGATTTAAGTTTCTTTCACTCTTTTTGTAGAGTTTGCATAATCTAAGAAGGTAGAAACTTGGGCGGAAGGAGGGGAGCTACCATGAAGGCTTAATCCACAACGTGAGGAACAACCACCTCAAATTTTTCAGGCCAATCCAGTACCACCATCTACAGGGTAACATAATATATAATATATTTATTTTAAGCAAAAAATAAAGTGCATTACTTCTGTTTCTTGAAGAATTTCGAACATTGCATATATGTTGTAACCTTCCGTCTACCCATTAACCTTGTGAGAGTTAGTTTACCACCCATCTAGGAGTTTTGAGCAAAATTAAACTACCAACAAGTATTCAAAACATCCAACTTTAACAAATTAATCACTAAAATGCCTTTGAAGGAGGATTGAGTGTGCTAACAAGACTAAGTAAGTCAATTTTCAAGATTATGTTCACAGTTGTATTAGAATAGAATAGGTATAAACAATTCTACATAGAATAAGAATAATTTATAATCTCCTAATTGGTAAGGAATTGTATTATAGTGTATGTAAGTAGAGTTCTCTATGTAATAATTAAAGCACAATTTCAATAATATTTTTTCATATATTTCTCACATGGTATCAGAGCAATTGTGAGAAAAAAAATAGCAGTTTTTTTCGGGTAAACTAAGTAGCTGTCCGAGTAATTAATTTTTCCCTCACTATTTTTTGAAAATCAACATCACCACTAGGTGCGGAAATCTCAATCGAGCAAAGCCTAGTCAACCTCACCGGAAACAACTGCCACACGTGCCCTCACGCACCGCCGAAATAAATTCTCCGACGAGCTTGTCAGGAATAAATTTTCTTGATCCGTCCATAATAACCCAAATTGAATCATTCTATCAACAAGTACGAGTTAAGCCAATAATGATTTATATATTTGAATCCTCTCACTTTTAAGTAAGAATGCTCATATCTTGAGCTAAATCTCCAGTGTTTTATGCTCAACTTTCATTTGTTGACAATTAGGGTACGTAGCCACAAATTCCACAATATGTTTCTTCATCCCATTTCACTAATATAACTCCCGTAAATCATGGTACATCTTAGTAGCTTACAGCTGAATAGAATACAGAGAACTGTGAGTTTCTATTAAAATCTTATGCCTTAACTCATCATTATTCGGAACACATAACCGACTTTGGTAACAAAGTACACCATCTTTCCCTCGGGAGAAAGTCTCAATGACTTTTTCAGAAATTGCTTTCTTCAACTTAATTATAGTCATATTAAGATGTTTGCTTAGTCTTCACATTCCAAACTGAGACAATTTTGAGCCATTTTGAACAATGATGCGACCCTCATCCAAATCAACCAAGTGAACACCCAGTCTAGCTAGTCTATGAATAGCACAAACTAACTCCGTTTTACCATCATCAATGTGAGTAACACTACTCGTTAAGAGCATCGACAACTACATTTGCCGTACCCGGATAATATAGCACACTCATATCATAATCCTTCAACAATTCAAGCCACATCCTTTGGCAAAGATTCAAATCTCTTTGTGTGACCACATATTGCAAACTCTTGTGATTGGTAAATACGTCCACATGGACACAATACATATATTGTCTCCAAAGGTTCAAAGCAAACACCACTATCGCTAATTCCAATTCATGAGTCAGATAATTCCTTTCATGCACCTTGAATTGCCTCAAAGCATAAACAATTACTTACCATGTTGCATTAACACACAACCAAGCCCGATCCCTGAAGCATCACAATAAATAACAAACCCATTGGATCCTTTCAGTAAGTTAAGATTGGGAATGAGTTGAGTCTATTATTCAAATCTTGGAAACTTTTCTCACAAGCTTCCGATTGTTGAAAATTTACCTTTTTCAAAGTCAATGTTGTCAAAGGTGAACCAATAGAGGAAAATCGTTCCACAAACCTTCTATAGTAGCAGACCAAATCTAAGAAACTCTAAATATTTGAAGCGAAATGAGGTCTAGGACAGTTCTTAACTGCCCCAGTCTTCTCAGTATCAATTTGAATACCCTCTTTGGAGACAATATGGCCACTGAATGCAATGGAACTCACCCAAAACTCAGATTTTCTAAACTTAACATACAATTGATGATCCTTGAGAATTTGCAACACAATCCTTAAATGATCAACATGCTCATCCTTACTCCACGAGTAAATAAAAAAACATCATTGTTAAATACAATCACAAACATGTCAAGATATTGTTTGGACACTCTATTCATAAGATCCAAGAAGGTCGTCAGGGTATTAGTCAAACCAAATGACATCACCAAAAACTCATAGTGATCATACTGAGTTTGAAAATCCATCTTCAAAATGTCACTTTCCCTTACCTTTAGTTGATTATACCCTAATAGAAAATCAATCTTTGAGAAGAAACTTGTACCTTGGAGTTGATCAAACAAGTCATTTATCCTTGGAATAGGATATTTATTTTTTATCGTGACCTTGTTCAATTATCAATAGTCAATACACATACAGAGTGAACTATCTTTTTTACGAACAAACAACACTGAAGCATCCTAGAGAGATACTCAATTTGATGAAACCCTTATCCAACAGATCCTTTAACTCCTTAGTTCTGTCGGAGCCATATGATAAGGAGGAATAGAGATAGATAGCGTATCTGGAAAAAGGTCAATATAGATGCATATTTCCCTTTTGGGAGTAACACTAGAAAGATCATCAGAAAACACCTTCAGAAACTCATTGACAATCAAAACTGATTCAAGAGTAGGGGTTTCAGAATTTGTATCTCTAACCCGAACAAGATGATAGATATACCATTTAAAGATCATTTCCTAGCCTTTAGGCAAGAGATAAATTGACCTTTAGGCGCTGAATTTTCACCCTTCCATTCTAAGATAGGTTTATTCGAAACCTGAAATGTGACCAATCAGATACAACAATCTATGGAAGCATAACAAGAATGAAATTAATCCATCCCACTAATGACATAGAAATCCTGCATGTCTAGCTCTACAAGGTCAACCAAAGTGACTCTGAGAGACTGAAACGGGGCAATTTCTATGAACTCTTCTAGTAATAATGGAGTCACCAATAGGTGTAGAAACTGAAAATGGTTCAAAAAGAATTTCGGGTTTGATATCAAACTTCATAACCATATAAGGAGTCACAAAAGACAAAGTAGCACTTGCATCAAACAATGCATAAACATCAAATTGAAAGACTCGTAACATATCGGTAACCACATGTGGAGAACCCTCATGATCATGTCGATTCTGAAGAGCATAAAATCTATTATGACGAGGAGCACCAAACCAGAAGAGGCACTAGGCTGAGCTTGTCGACCATCTTTACCCTTGCTAGCCTACAAAGAGAAATCACTCAATCTATGACCCAACTTTCCACAACCAAAGCATGCACCTGAACCGAAACATTATCCCCTATTGTTCTTCCCACACCTCTTACATGCAGCGAAATTTTGAGCACTAGGAGAACTACCTTGAGACTTAGGGTAAGACACTCTATCCTTATTGAACTTTTGAGCCAAAAAATTTGATGAATTATGTTCGGATAACTTTTGCCGAAACTGAGAACGTCCATGTCCACCGGACCTAGAGTGAGAGAAATCACCATTACTCGTTCTTGCCCTCTTTGACTCTCAAGCCCTCTCTCTAAGCTTTTACTCTTTAATTTGTTGGGCATGAGTCATCAAACTTGAGATGTCCATCTCCTTAGTCAAAATAACGGTTCGACATTCTTTGATCATCATCTCGGACACATCCAATACAAACTTACTCATTCTTGCCCTAGAGTCGACAACCATAATTGAAGTATACTTGAAAATTTGAGTGAACTTCAATGAATACTCTGTCACACTCATGTTTTCTTGCCTCAAGTTAATGAATTCTTGCACCTTATCCTCCCTCATCTCAAGGGGGAAGAAACGATCAAGAAATGCCCCTTTGAACTTGTCTCAATCCAAAGGACACACATCAATAGCCCTTTCTTCCTTCTATTAGTCAAATCAAACTTAAGCAATCCTTTTCAATTGGTAAGCAGTCAAATCTGCATTTTCTATCATATTTATTCCCATGATGTCCACAATCTTATTGATTCCCTTGATGAGCTATTTTGGATCTTCATACCCTTTAGATCTATAGAATTTCAGAGGATTCATCCTCGTAAAGTCTCTTACCGTTGTTGCCTTACATGAGCTACAACTTCCCTATTGGCTTTAGTCGTCATAGCTTAAGACAATACTTGACAAAATAGCCCTACACTCGGGATGAGTGACTTGCTCAGCCAAAGGATCACCTGTGCTCGAAGAACTTTGGGTTCCAAATGATCATTAGCATTCCTTCTCAACAAATTTTATCTTGGAGGCATATTCTGAAAAATCATTGAACAAGAGTTAGGAGGAAGACCTTTATAGAGTTCCAACTCTATTAGATGTATGTATATATATAGGAGAGGTGATAGCGCCTAGGTGTCAACACCACAAAAATAGACTTTTTAAATAATTAAAAATGATTAATTACATGTAATAGGGTTAAATAATAAATTGCTATTTTATTTTTAAAATTGTTTTTAATTTAAACGTGTGTGATTCCTTTTTTTTTTTTTGTGAAAAAATATTTTCAACTATCTTTCCACAACCTCTTTATTTATAGCAAAACAAATTTATATAATAATAATAATAATAATAATAATAATAATAATAATAATAATCTATCTATATATAATAGGAGAAGTAAAAAGTGTCACATGTCAGCACCATAAAATTCAACAATTTAAAAATTCAAAAAATAATATAAAAATCTTTAAATCTGTATCTAAAATTAACCAAAAAGCAAAAAAAAAATAGTAACCAATTAATTAATTTCATGTTTTTTTTTTTCCTAAAACTAAAAATTGATTTCGGTTTTCTAATTTTAATTTTAAAATTTCCTGTTTTTAAATACAATTTTTTAAAAATAATTAAAAAAGAAAACTAAATAAAAGGCAAATTGTACGAAGGACTCTATTTTTTTTGGGTGATTTAATAATAATAATAATAATAATAATAATAATAATAATAATAATAATAATAATAATAATAATAATAACAACAACAACAATAACAATAATAATTATCTTAACAATAATATAAAAAATTCAAACACTTTAATTATTTATTAATTGTTGATATTTATATATTACTTCTGACAAGTTAAGTTAATATTTGCGGTGTATGTGATATTTGGTTGGATTAAGGTATATACATTGAAATCTTAAAATAATTATATTGTTTAAATTATTGATTAGTTTATGTTGGTGTATTTCATACCAAAATAACAACCAAATTGTTATACTATTTCAATAGTTAAAGTTATTTTGTATAGCAATATGATTATCGTTTTAATATAAATACATCACATTGTATATCAAAAACTAAACCAATCTTTTATACAAAATTAAATTGAAAACACCATTTGTTACATTTATGATTGTGTAGTGAATATATTTAGATATTTAGTTTTTTTTTTTTTTTGGTAAATGTCTTGGTGTAGTACATGTACATCATTCATGTACACTATAATTAATGTGTAAATTTTAAAAACTTGTTTAATCAAATTTATTATACAAATAAAATAGTAATTCTTGCTTAGTTTGTGTTGTAAATGGTGGTGTATGTTCATTATATATCAGAGTGTACAACAAATTGTCACCATAATGTACACTTTTATTAAATTGTAGCTTTGCAATTTTTTAAAAATAATTTATATTATGATTTTACATATTGATATATTGATTTATGTTTGAATGTTTCTAACTATTTATGAAACTGTGCCGCAGGAATGTATGTGAATATCAAGATTGCAGGGGTGATATATGATGCAACGATCAAATATGATCTATATATTTGAGTTGATAATCAAATGTGTTATGCTAAGAAAAAATTTGGTACATAATTGATTAAATTACAGTGTTAGTCATTCTAATATTCAGACATATACAAAATATCAATTTTACAACGTATTGTAAATCATTTTAAATATATAGTCTATCATTATAATGGTATAATATATAGTGAACATCAATGTTATACAATAATGTACACCATTGTGTGGGATCAAATTATAAACTAATAAAATTGTCTTCAAATTTTTTTTAATGAAACCGGATTGTATATCAATTAACACCATAATATAATTTTTTTCTTTTTTACAATATTAACTAAAAAGATTATATTATCGATATATGAATTAGTCTGCAGAAATAATTATTAGGGTATGCAAATGTTTTTTTATTATTTTACGTACATTGGTATTTCACGTGATGAAATATAAATTGGTACTTTTTTTTACAAAAGAATTGAAATCGAATTGGAGAGAGAGAAACATTGCAAGAGTAATTGTATCAAATAAGGAATGTGTTTAATGGTAGGATTCTTATTAATTAGACAATAAATTCCCTCCTAAAAAAATTAACACTAGAATTCAAAAAATCAACCAAAAAAGAGAGAGAGCACATATATACCTTTAAAATACACTATTAAATAGTGCAGGGATAAAAGGTCCTCCATAAAATTTGGTATCGTAACATCAATTTTGGCCAAAATTGAACTATTTTCAGACCTTTTTCCCTATTTATACATTGTCATATTTGTAATAAAAAACTTAATGTTGTAAATAAAAATGAATATGTTATTATAAAGTAATTTAAAGTCTTAAACACAATATCCTAGTAATTTTCTCTTCTTGGTACCTTGCTTTAATTTTAACTTATTTTGTTGAGCTTTAATTTTTTTCTCTTTAATTATGCAGGTTTAATTTATTATATCTAGATTACACGTATAATGTACCAATTAAGTTTATATAATTTTCCATTATAGAAAAATGATTTTACCACTACGTAGTATAGTTATTTTTCGTAGTTATAGAATTCCAAGTATATAAAGTGCGCAATCATTATCTATTGAGAATACTATCGAAATTCTAAATTGACTCTATCTCTTTGATTGTAATGGTAATAGAAAATGCACGTTATATTATTATAATTATTATCAAATTTAGACAATGAACTAAGCTTATATATTGATTTGTTTACATAAATATTATATTATAGCATATCAAGGTGCTAAGCCTTTTCATTCTCTCAACAATATTATCTTATAATAAGTTAAATTTAAAATTATCATTAAATCAATATCTAGGATTACATTTATCAAGTAACCGCGCAACGCACGGTACGTATACTAGTAATAGCAATAATAATAATAATAATAATAATAATAATAATAATAATAATAATAATAATAATAATAATAATAAAATAAACTAAATTAATCTAAAATCTGAAAATAGAAATAAAAAACAAACATTAAAGAATGGCCTCAAGAAATATTAAACCAACTACCAAATTTACATGAACTTAAACAAAGATAAACAAATAATATCTCCTTTTTATTTTTGTTTAGTTAAATTATTATTATTATTATATGCATTTGTTTTGCAATAAATATGGAGGTTGTGGAAAGATAGTTAAAAATATTTTTCTACAAAAAAAGGAATCACATACATTTAAATTTAAAAACTATTTTAAAAATAAAACAGTAATTTATTATTTAATCTTATTACATGTAATTAATATTTTTTAATTACTTAAAAAAAATTATTTTTTGTGGTGCTGACACGTAACCTCTTCTATATTATTACTCATCATCTCATTCTTAATAAGTGGTGGTTTCGTCGGACCACCGGGGATAGTTCCGTCATTTTGCTCTAATCTGACCTATTAACAAGCTCCGCGTGCTTACGTATTGGGTTTCCACGTGGTTTCCTTTCCCTCTTGCCACTGTTGTTGCAAGTTTTTGCAAATGAAAGCTACTAACTTTTTTCCCTTTTCGCTTCCTTGTTTGATTTACTGCTTCTTCCTCGTTGTTTTTTCCTTTTGAATTTGACATCGTTCCGAATAATATTTTGCTACATTTTCTGTATGCATGTATTACTGTTTACTCCTTTTGATCCAGTTGTAATAATTTCGGGTGAAGATTGATGAACCAAAGGTGTTCGATGATATACCTGAAACAACTAAATCATTAAGTAAGATTCTTACTTCGGCTGCTGGATTTGCTTGCAACAACACAGGTTGCTATTTGTCGGGAATTTCGACGAACAATAGAAAAACAAAAGGTGTTGCTTTCTTACCTAGCTTGCTTTCCTTTCTTGCTTTCATGATCCTTTCTTCAGTCTTCAGAGGTTCTCTTTTGCGAACAAACAAAAAGCTAGAGTTAATCTTTTCAATTATGCATTTTTCGCTTGAGATGTTTATGTTTCTGCATCGCCTGATTTTTCTTCTGTAAATTCTTGGTGCTGCAGAATCTTTTTTTATTTGCCTTTCGATCATGTTGGATGACTTCTGTTCTTCCGAGTTAGTTCCTTTCTGCAAGAGCTTTAATTTATTGAGTTACTGATGACTTCTTTTCTTCCGAGTTAGTTCCTTTCTGCAAGAACTTTAATTTATTGAGTTGCTCAAGCAATTGACAAAACGTAGGAGCTGCAATATTAGAACCCTCAAAAACTTCATATAAAGTATAAAAAATGCTAACCAACAAAAAATAGAAGGGGGAAAAAGGATCCTCTTCTGACACAGAAAACCCCAAATATGTATTCCATAATAATATTGAGGTGTGGGATAAAGAAACTACCTATTTCCAACTTGAGTTCTTCATTGTATTTCAGTAATAGTTTGCTTGGAGGTTTACGTTTGTAACAATATAGTGACAAGTTTGTACTCTACAGGTAAGACATATAGTTCCTGGTTTTACCGGTTATACTTACTTCAACTTAAAATTACATAGTAGGTACGTGTAGTAATGAAAAGAAGTTTAGTGTGGAGTTGACGAAGTTTTGTTCTTTATAGGTTGTTATTTTAGGTGACGATAAACTACTCTCTGGTTCTCTCTATTTTCTACTTTATTGTCACTTTTATTGGTCTATTAGGACTCTGAGTCTCAGACATTGATGTTAATTTGATATGTAAAAAAAAGATAGTGAGAATATATTAAGGGGTGTTGTAGTACCATGCTTGTAGTTGCTCGCATTGTGGAAAAGGCGGATCAATCAGTATTGTTGTGTTGAATTTTGTCGTCAACGATACACCTACGTTAACTACATTAGATATTAATAAGTTTGAAGTCGGAGAGGAATTATCATTCAAAATAAGTATATTAAGACTAATCAGTCATTACTGAACTTAATAAACTATTAGTTGATCCAAACATGCATTGACATGACCATATTAGGCAAAATCAGCATCACAAACAAAGAGTATGTTCCATTAGCAAGGGGCAAGGGAAGTAAATAGCGTTCTATAGATCTAAAAGAAGGAGGATAGAGGGAGAACAAATTGTTCGCGGGTGAAACTTGCGAAAAAGCTTTGACGAATGATATGTACATAGTGATAATTCAAGTAGGAAAAGAAAAGAAGAACAACCAAATGTTCACGTATGAATCTCGCGAAAAAGTAATAGTTCAACTGTGTTTAATTATACCGAAGTTCTGCTCTTAGTAGGTTGTTATTTCAGGTGACGATATCATTCTGAGTTAGTTTTTTCTCACTGTAATTGTAATCAATAAACAACCCTTTAGTTCTCTCTGTTTTCTTCTTCGCTGTCACTCTTATTGGTCTATTAGGACTCTTGATTCTCAAACATTAAGTATGATTTGTCCAGCGGTATCCAGTAGAACATAAAAGCATTAGTATTTCTCTTATAATACATAGATGGTAATAGTATGGGTAGCAAAAGAAAAAGAGAACTTCAGAACAACCAATTGTTCACGTGTTAAACTGGAGAAAGAGTTATTAAAAGTGATACATAGACGTTGCTAGTTGAAACTAGAGAATAATTTATATGAACAACCAAATGTTCACACGTGTGACTCGCGAAAAAGTAATAGTTCAATTGTGTTTGCTTCCATTATCTCTTCAATTTACTTGTCAAATGTGGATCTGATAATCAAGGAACTTACGGACTGAAATTGTATGTAATTAGAGTAGAAAAAATTGAAGCTGTAATATTGACTGAATCATCTATTCCTCACTGTTTTGTTTTTCGGGGTTTCTTGTTTTGCTGTGATAGTGTTTTGCTCTATAAATAGAAATTGTCCTTTTTCCTGGATACCAATTTTATATGCCACAATGTTTGCTTGACCTAGATTATTAAGTTGTGATTGGTCCCTAGCAGCTGTCTATCTATGTCTATGTATGTTGAAAAGGAAGTTTCAAGTTGTAACCTCCAGTTTATGTGACTTCTATGTTGTTGGAAGTTCATTAAAAAAAGGCATGCTCAATACATGAGTGCAACATAATTCAACAAGAAAGGAGAGTTTTTTTTAAAATTTGTAGCACACGTTAAAGTGGCCAACCAGAAAGAACAACAAGCTCTTCTTCGTTAAAACCTTGTCTACTGAAGAGACAACTAGGTTGGGGAATCATCATAGGCTGTAAGATGTTAACCTAATGTGTCAACATATATATTTGTGTGTGCCATGAATCTATTATTTGCACTTTTACCTTTTTGCTATTTCTGTTGACCTGCCATTTGACTTTTCTGCTAATTAGAGTAATTTTAGAAATAGAATCTTCGTTTAAATTTTAGTTTTGACTGATATAATGGATGGTTACTTCACCTTCTGTAGGATTTTGGAGCTCACATTTCTCCAGCTAAGGAAACAAAGGCTATTCTCTTCACTGACAAACGTAAGTTCCTCCATTTCTGTGTTCTACATATTGGCTTATATTAATAGACTGTGTTGTTCTTTATTTTATCTAAGTTCCTCCATTTTTTTTTACATATTTACTTATATTAATATATTGTTCTGGTCTTTGCACAGTTTCTGCCATGCTACAAAGGTCAACTTTTCCATATAATCACCTTCTCAGGGACAGCTAAACTCTTGACCTTTTTTGGCAGATAACAACACTAGACCACTTTTGTTGATTCATTTCAAAATCCAACTTCAACAGCCCTACGTGCAACTGTAACATTAACATCTGTTTTTTCTCTTTCACAACAAGCTTTCTGTATAACCTTGCACAAAAGTTATGTAATATATTTAAAACATAATGACGCCTTCTTTATTTTCACGTCAATATCAAACTGGCACAAGCACTCACCCCCTAGTCTTTCTTTTTTTTTTGCTTACTCACCCCCTAGTCGTCATCATCATCATCATATCATCATCATCATATTTATATTTAGAAAAATGGGAGTTTGATGTACCAACACAGCTTTAACAAGTTGTACCAAAAGCTCTGTGGATGGTACCTTATACATGGGCCTTCATCTTTTCCCTGTTGACACGTGTATTGTTATTTAGTTTGTAAGCACACCACGTGCACTCCTGAACACAGCCACAAAAATTGTACTATGTGCTGGGATATTTTAGTCATTGAATAAAAATTTTAATATTCCAGCCAAGTTGTATGTATGTATCCCTGTTTTCTCTACTCTTTTCCTCTTTAATTTACGAAATCAAAATCAACCTCTTCCTCCAAAACTCTTCATCAAGTATTTATCTTTATTTGCTCCTGTTTGGCTTGGGCTTTGATTTATCTATTTTTTTTGTCGATTTATTTTTCAGAGGATTCAATTTTGGTTCGAATTTTTCTCTCTGATCACTAATGGGTAGGTAGTATTGCTTTGACGATTTTGCCTCTTCTCTCCCAAAACAATTCAATGGCTGAAATTTTATGTTTTCGCGTCACTACTAATTTAGTAACTTTAGAAGATATGAATTCTGTAATGATTATTCTACGATTAGTTGTGTCTACTCATGCATGTTTTGTTTTGAATATTTGGTGTCAAATTTCTTGATTCCTAAAAGGACATTTTTGGAGAGGTCAGCGAGGTTTCGGAGATCAGAGAAGATTGCAGTGGGTATTGTTCTAGGGTTTTTTGGTGTTCTCTTTCGTTCTCCATCATTTTGGCCTTCGGATTTTTTTAAACTGATTTTGTATATGCATGTACTCATTCACTATTTTGTGTCAATTGCATAGTCCTTACTAAGAAGAATCGAACATGCTCTCTGAGTAAAATTTTCACAAGTTAGTAATGGATTCATGTTGTATCAATTATTTTGATTGCCTTTCGATTAATTTGTAATCTAAATTATAGTTGGCTTTGCCCGTTTTAGTAAGGTAATTTATTCTAATTTCAAGGATTTAAGTTTACAGGGAAAAAAATATTGAGCTTGTAGTAGGGGAAACAAAGCTGATGAAACTCGAGGTGAGAAAGTGTCACTCAACACCATCTGTAAGTTAATGAAATTCTATGTTCCGTAATAGGAGAGAACATGTAATACGTTTATATTTATCAAGCTTCTTCTCGAGTATTTTATGCTATGATAAGTTCTTTTTTCCTTGTAGAAAACAAAAAGAAAATATTTGCTTATTGTTTCATTCTTGACCTTTAATATGATAGCTAGAGTTCTTCATTTTCATTTCCATTATTACCGTAATGACAACAATAAAATTGTAGCTTAGACTATTTATGAGACGCGGGACAGAGTTAATGCGAGGCTGGAGGTCTGGAGACAAACGCTGGAGTCCAAAGAGTTCAGGTTGAGTAGGACCAAAACGGAATATTTGGGGTGCAAATTCAGTGATGCATTGGATGAGGCAGATGGGGAAGTGAGACTTGACACACAGATCATTCCTAAGAAAGAAAGTTTTAAGTATCTTGGGGATGTAATCCAAGGAAGTGGTGACATTGACGATGATGTCACACATCGCATAGGGGCTGCTTGGATGAAATGGAGGCTTGCTTCTGGAGTCCTGTGTGATAAGAAAGTTCCACCTAAACTTAAAGGTAAGTTCTACAGAGTGGTAGTTAGACCGGCCTTGTTGTATGGAGCGGAGTGTTGGCCAGTCAAAAACTCACATGTTCAAAAATTGCATGTTGCGGAGATGAGGATGTTGAGATGGATGTGTGGGCACACTAGGAGCGATAAGATTAGGAATGAGGTTATCCGGGAGAAAGTGGGAGTGGCCCCTGTGGTGGACAAGCTGAGGGAAGCGAGACTGAGATGGTTTGGGCATGTGAAGAGGCGGTGCGCAGACGCTCCAGTGAGGAGGTGCGAGGGGCTGGTGGTAGAGGGTACGCGGAGGGGTAGAGGTAGGCCTAGGAAGTATTGGGGAGAGGTGATTAGACAGGACTTGGCTCAGCTTCACATCACCGAGGACATGACCTAGATAGGAAGGAGTGGAGGTCGCGTATTAAGGTTGAAGGTTAGTAGGGTTAGCGTGTTGTCTTTCCTTGCGAGGGTATGGGTTGGTAGTGTTTGTAGTAGTCCTAGCCTGGCACTTGTAGTTCTTGTCTGTGATCCTATAGTCATATGTTGTTTACTGCGCTTCGCCTCTCACAGTATTTTCTTGATGTTATTGTCTCCGTTGTTGATTATGCACTTTTTTTCTTATTGGATGTTATGTTTTATATAATGTTTCCTCTTCTCTTACTTGGTTTGGATGTACTTGAGCCGAGGGTCCACCGGAAACAGCCTCTCTACCTCCACGAGGTAGTGGTAAGGTCTGCGTACACTTTACCCTCCCCAGACCCCACTTTGTGGGATTTCACTGGGTATGTTGTTGTTGTTGTTGTTGCTTAGACTATTTACATGATTGAATAATTCAATACATAGCCCAAAATGGAGGACAAAAAAAGGGAAGGGAAATGACACTTCATGACAGTCTAATGATGTTGAAATTTTCTCAGTTTCTTATTTTTTTTATATATAAGGTCCTTTGGTTTACATTTCATTGTTGAATATTTATTTATTCTGCCAATTGCTCCAACAGACCTCAAGCAGCATGTTGATCTTCCATCAGTTAATGCTTCCCTATCTCGAAAATAGTATCTCTATTTCGGAGAAGTAGTGGTAAGGCCTGTGCACACTCTACCTTCTTTAGATACACTTTGTGAGATTCACTAGGTATGTTGTTGTTGTTGGTCACTTCATCACTTTTCTCTATTACTTCCAGTTCTTTTATGCATCTACATATGGGATGTATCATCTTACGCTCTCCATATGATGTAGTTCATTTCCTTTGTTACCACAACACCATCAAGTCTTCTGTCAAGGAAATAAGGTGGCAAATAAATTACATAAGCCAATGTCGGAATGTCACTGAATTGAGTAGTATAGGCAAATAGCAACCTATGAGACGACGCAACCTAATAACAAACACGGTTGGTCAACTATAAATTTTCAGGTTAGGTAGTATACACTGAACATCTTACTTTATTATTTTCTCACCCCGTTAAATTGTAATCTTTATCCATTATACCTCAACATTTTGATTAATTAGATCGAAGCATATTAGTTCATGTGAGATGTTTGATTATTATGTTTGAATAAGGTTAATATGTTGATATTCAAACATATTAAGTTATTTGAGATGTTGTTCTATTTGTGCATTTCAAGTTCACTTTTTCCGACTTAATTTTGATTTTTTTTGAGTATTTGGTGTAAATATGAGATTCATATGAAAAGTATTCTCTTCTACTGTATGAAAGACTCTAAGACCCGATGAGTCATCTGCTGCTTCAGTTTAGTAGAAATTCTTTCATGCTATTGCATGAAACATTTGCCTGGTCTCTTATTGCTATCTGAACTAGCTTGAAAAGTATGGTTGCTCTCTTCTTTTCTGTTGATCCTTATCGAGAATTTCCCCCTTTTTCCACTTTGCCCTGAAGATTACCTATATAGGCTTCACAACCATCCCTGCTTGCATTTTTATAAAAAGATCAATAGTGGTTGTCAAGCATCTCCCCAATACATTTGTATTACCCACCAAACAAGAAAATATTTCTAACATATTTATTATATTTGGTTTCCAATTGTCTTTGGCAAGGCCAACAAGTTAAATTAATTGATGATTCCTCTGTGGTTCAGCTTGATTCTCTTATATGAACCTTGAGTGAGATTTAATAACAGTTTTCCAATTGTCAACTTTCATATATGTTTCTTATATTCTTCTTTGTCCTGCTTCATTTTTTCCAATTGCAGGGAGAATTCTGATTTTTGTTACTCTAGGTTGAAACTTAGTGTTCTTGAATCTCACAAATTTAATAGGTATAGCAAATTAGTCATATGAATTGAAGCTAACATAATTATTGGTTTCTCTTTAGGATGATGATAATCCTTCTTTGTCAAATGCTTACATGATGTCCAAAAATTTTCAAATTCTGAATTTTATAGTTATTCTACCATCTATTATTGCGAGAGATGGGACTTGAGGCTCACTGCATTAAACATGAGAAGTGGCTGACATGTTTGCGCAAGGTGTGGCACCAAATGCTATATCGAGGATGTCACTAACATTGAAGAGTTCTCTTACTATTTTGGAGCTATTAATGCAAGGTAAACAAATGGATAGGAAACGTGGCAGAAGGCTGAAATTAGATATGTTACATGTAAATTTCTTTTTTTCCAGATTTAGGACAATGTAATTTTCCTTTTCCAATTTCTATTTTTGCTTGCCACATGTTTCCAAAAATCCACACAGTGGATCTAAAAACTTCCACATCTTTTATTCTCAAAATCCTACTTTTATGTTCCATGAAGAACAACAGCCTCATTTCATCCCAATTTTAGAAAGGTTTGCTCCTTACAACAACAAGGAAAGGGTACATCTCATTTCCCGTGTTTTCTCTTCATGGATATTGTGGGTTTTCTTTTCAATCTCAATTGTTGCTTCTTAGATTTGCTAAACTTTCGTACTGGTGGTGCGTTTTTGGCTTGATTTGCTGGGTTTATGTGTTATTCAATGTTTTCTTTTCTATCCTAAATTACCACCTTCTACTTGGAGTCAATTTTTATTTATTTTGTTTTTTAATTTATGTGTGAACGTCACTTGCTAGATATGCGTGCAACAACGCGAGCTGCTATTTGTTGGGAGTTTCGACGAACAATAGGAAAACAAAAGGTGCTGCTTTCTTTTCTAGCCTATTTTGCTTTCTTTCATGATCTTTTCCTCTAATATTAGAACAACTGGAAAACATTTGGTTGCCATGTACTTAGTTTACTGCCTTCAATTGTTCTAATCTATTGGTCTTATTTCTCCTCTTTAATTTGTTATATATTTTAAAAAAATACTTCAACGGTGCTATAAACTACAATAATTTAACAATTTAAAATAGAACATAAGTATGTATGTCAGTACATCTTATTTGTTTCTTCTCGCATATGTTACTTGTTATTTACTTTCCTTCTCTACCTATTGGTTAAATTTTACTTTCTCTTATTTATATGTGATCTGTGGATGTTTTCATATGCATAATAAATCTTTACAGCAATAACATCAATTTCCCAAAACAAATAGATAAGTATTGGAAAAGAAAATGATCAATATGCTATAGCTGAGAACAAAGAGCTTTTGCAAGTCTTTATTTTTGTCTTTTAAATGAGTTGATCTTTAATTTAAGTCAATAGCTAAAAGAACTTATACCTACATAAAATAAGTTAGTTTGTTGGATCTGGATCAATTTGTTGTCATTCAAGTGCAATTTGAACTGAGACAGACAGATCATTGTTCCCTAACTCTAAAGCTTCAAGTAAGAACACTCCCCTATGCTTGTAGAGATACTTCCTGTTAGCTTATTGTCTGATAGATTAATGACTTCAAGAAGAGTTACCTTTAGTAGTTCTAATTCATAAACAAGACTTCTAATCTTTGTTTTTAACTGTAGTAGTGTAAGTTTGGTTGCACTTTCATTACTATACCATCTTACTTTTCGTGGCCTACTATGAGATCATGTATCGCAAGGTGAAAGAAATTTAGACTCATATTTACTTTTAGTATTTTTTAATTCAAACACAAGACTTCCAACATTTAGCTTTAACTTGAGTAACTGTTTCGTTAGCTTTAACTGGAGTAATTGTTTCATGCGTGTGTAAAGCACAATGCAGTTTCAAGATTCAATACTCTAAATCAAGAAATAGAAATCTGGTAAAGATTAGCTTAAATGTTCATTCTACATCTATGAATGCTCTACGATATGCTATCCTAAGTTCTATGTTCTATCAATTGGCTTAAAATTGTATATATGTCTCGTGATATATGATAAAAGAGAGAACACAAACATAGACTTGAGCACTTAGCATCTGACTGTACCAAGTGAAGTTAATTACATGAAGGGGGTCTACTTGAAATATTTTTTAACTGGCAAGAAGAAGACACCTTTCTTAATTCTCATATTTACTTGTGTGACATTGTTACTCCCAGGAACTACTCGAAAACTGTAGTCAATAGATGGTGCTTCTATATCAGCAAGTATTTTCTTTTTAAACATTTTTTAATGATAATTTTAGTAGCTCTAAGTCCAATAAATCGGGAGCTTTTGCCTACAATACTCTTTTCTGATATAGGTACAAATATGTTTTTCGCACTAATGGTAAGATGAAGATGGAAACATGATTAGTCGACTACATTTTTTGCAATAGTACAAGTACTGGTATTGCGCACAATGGTTTAATTTGTCATTATTTATTTTTTCTCATTTCAGGTATAAGAATGACCCAGTTGCCCTAGAAAAATTTATGTGAAGCAAGATGTTTTGTTATTAGTGGACTGAAGTCTTTGGCATTAATGAAATGGTGAAGCATTGTTCACCAGTGTAGTGTGCACTGCAGACAATGTGGAGGTGACTTTTTAAGAAGTACATGTATTAGGTCTTAACCATAAAACACCCTTTCCTTTTGACATTCTGGTCTACCTTGTGTCATACATAGACCCAGTGTAGTTTTTGTTCACTATGCACCGTCTTTTGGTTATTCCCATATATGTATTTCTGTTCAGTATGGATAGAACGTTGCAGTAGATAAACTCACTACATTTCTTCTTTTGGTCTCTTGTGTTTGGTGTTCAAAAAGAACTTAAAATAAACCTATAAACATTACTATCTAGACAGAGAATATTACTGAAGTGTCTAAAGTTATCAGGGCAGGTTCAGCTAAAAGACAACTGAATAGAGATGTCAACTTAATTTGAAAACATGACTAATTCAAACGCGAAGTCAAGCTCTACCTTATAAGTAAAATGGTTATGGCATGAGGGCTGAAAAATTGCATATCATCGTTTCAAAATTAAGAATAATATGATACATTGAACTTATGATATCACATTAGTATCCAAGACAATAACATGTCAAAGAAATAAGGGAAATCTGCAGAGTTACTTTTAATAATCATGTTACGGGCCATTACCTATACTATATATATGCTAGATGGGCAAGGCACGGGCCCAACATCTATATTTTCGATCTGTTGTCAATTTAAAGATGTTTTGCATAGTTATGTAGTGGTGAAGGATAAGTTGTAAAAATTAGAAGAATGAAAATGCAACACATGGAGAAAACATAAAAGTTAAAATTGCATAGCTCATATATCTTAATATATTGACACGCTAGCAAATTCTATATATAAGTAAATTGCTTGATGTGTACTTCAGTTTTCACCTTAATTCCGCAAATTCTTCACTTTTCAATCCGTGTCGGATTTTCCAAAAATACACTACTTTTGACAAATCTGAAACATATCCCTGGGACATTTTTGAAGAATTCAAACAACATAGGTTTACACTAAAGAAAACCTTTTTAGGCATACATAGATAGACAGAATCCATCCAAGATCTCTGAAGCTCCATCGTTGATCATTTTTCTGTTTCCTCAGAACATAAATATCCATCTCAGTAATATAAAGCTTTAGAGGTCCAACGGAGCTAGAAAAGAGACGCATGACAATGATAACTCCACATAGTGTCATAATCCACTTGGTCAAGCATTTTACAAAAGCAACATATTTTACTATAACCTGCATAATAAGTAAGATGAGCCTTTCAAATTATGTTTCTCTCATATATATATAAGAAGATCTAACCTTTAAGGAAATGTATAGACCTCAAAGGTTGTTCTATTACCATTTATAGATTAGTTCAGAGCTATTTATTCTACATACTTTCAATCATCTGAAATGAAAAGGTTAGACTTCAGCATATCAAGCAATTAAATTTCCTTCTTGGAAGAAAGAAATTTATGAAACCTCGAGGCAAAATCATGAGAATCATATAATTGAACTTGATAGTCAAATATCACTGAGAAAATTCATTAAAAATAATTATCTTATGTATCAACATGGGTGGAGCATATCTTTTTTTTTAAAAAAAACTGGTAAGGTTGAATTCTTAATGATGGCTACCTCCAAAAAGGGATAATTACAGATTTCTTATCAAATCTATAATCTGATCTACATCATCTATACAAAGCTGTTTACACCAAAAAAAGTAGAGATACTATACAATTCCATTTAACATTGTGGATGGAATTGGATTTAAATGAAAGTGGAACATCACTTTCATTTATGTGTGAAGTAGTCGTAACCATCAACAATAACTTCTATAAACATCTTTGATAGTACAATACTTTTTAACTACAATATGAAAAAGATATAAATATATCACTTGGACAAAATACTCAAAATCATTGATATTGTTTGTACAGTTTCTAATTCATCACAAGAACATTAAAGTCATCAAACTTCTTTATTATTTTGAAAACAATATAAGGAAAAGTTTTGAAATACCATCCCAAAGAAGGTAAACACCAATCAACTAAAAGAAAATGAAATTAAGAAGAAAGTAAAAAATAAATATTAGTGAGTATTATAGAAGAGAAGCAGTGCATGCATAATGTTCATAATTGTTTCTTGCAGTTTTTGACAAAAGATGACAGTACCTGTAGAAGCATGAAGTAATTCCATTAGACGTGCTTAAGCTCAACATCCTCTGCGTGTGAGTCAAATATCAACACCTCTGTTAAGAGTATACCTATAAAGCGCTTCTCTGGAAAAGATAATTGCAGAAGGTGATGAAAATCAAGAATTAATTAGTCAAATACTTTATTGTTTGTCATCCACACATCAAAGCAATGAACATAGCAATTGCTTTGGCAAATACCACGAAAAAACTGCAAATTAAAATTAGAGGGCAGAGATCATATATAGAAAGAAATAAAAAGGAAATGAACTTGAAGTAGAATTGCTTATTTTGTGTTATTCTTTATATTGGCAGTTATTACTTATATTTAACAATTGGTTACATATTTAACTCCCCAGTACTATTAGGTTCTAAGCTGTCATATGCAAAGTTACTATCCGATTTTCTAGGTTTTTTCTTTTTCGTTAACCGTCAATCAAGTCAATTAATACTTACTTCTTTTGAATTGTAAATATTGTACACCATTTAAAGCCATTTGAAATAGAATCAGATAGTAGATCGAGGAAATCAATTCCAGATTAACTTCACAACAGATCCACTTCATCTATTCCAAATTAGCTAATGGAGATATTAACTCTTAGCCAGTAACGCGTAAACCATGTCAAACCAAGACCAATCAATATCTGAACGGAACGGATTCGAACTTCTCCTAGGATAGTTTCCGGTGCGAAATGAAATTCATAGGATGTATGAGTAATTCAAAGGAGAAATAGAAATATTTGATAGGATTCGATTCATTTTAGTAATGAACAAAACTAATAGGATTGATCATGTAACAGAAAAGCTTGAAATTAAAGACAAAAAGCACATCAAGTAGAAAATATTCAATTTGTGAATTTTCATCTTTCAATGGAAGTCTACAACTACTTAGATTCAACAAAAGAAAAAATGACTACCTTGTAATCAAGCAGACCAGCTAGAAAGTGCTACGATAAGATATTTCAGAAAGCACTATCATAAAACATTTTAGGGCATCAATGAAACAATCCAACATATATAAAATTGAGTAAGAGATGAGCATACCAACGGACAAATAAATAACGACAAAACATCTTCCAAGTGACTTTGATTTATAATTGGTACGATCTGTCATGTATGTAATGTCAAGTTTAAGATCTTAGAGCTAACAGAGGCCTGCACCATAACATATAGTCTTGTTGACATTACATTACAGCTTTACATGTCTTCTATTTTTTAAATTGACATAATTACATCCTTCTTTACTTAATATTATAACTTCTTAGCGCCTCGATTATAGTAATGTCTATTGTACATCTTCTTCGTCAAGAATACTCTATTTGTGAACATTTCTAAATATGCAAGATGAAACTTCAGGGAACAGAGGATCATTTTTATTTATGTACAACTTGCTAGCTCTTTGTGTACTATCCCTGCTTTACATCTTAATATTATAACTTCTTAGTGCCTCGATTATAGTAATGTCTATAGTACATCTTCTTCGTCAAGAATACTATATTTGTAAACATTTCTAAATATGCAAAATGAAACTTCAGGGAACAGAGGATCATTTTTATTTATTACAACTTGCTAGCTCTCTGTGTACTTTGTTTTTCACATAAAATGAAATGTACTACAGTAGAAATCCATATAAGAAAAACTAACTACTATTAGCTTTAGCAGGAGCTTAGTAACACAGAATAACATGTGTTCTGTAATAATAATAAACATGCTCATTTGTTCTAATTCCGTATGCAAATGGATATTGGAATTCACATAGCAAGGAAAAAAAGAAAATCACTTATCTAGATGACAAACCTCACCAAGCATAACACACTACATAGAGGCATTTGGAGTCGTAGCCTCTATTATTTCTCACGATCATACTAAGATGTAATGTCAAATCCGAATAGTTGTAAAAGTATCTACTAAGATCAACCAACATCATGTGGTTAAAGTAATAGTTGTTTCAGGTAAACTAACACATAGTACATATTAATTTACTTGTAAATCTGGAACGTTGAGGCAACAAAAGAGCTGGAGTAACCAACATACCATCTTTGCTAATTTATTCTCTCTACTCCCTAGTTCCTTAATTACCAAGTGAGATTGTTCCATTCATTCGGGAACCCAAGAAAATGTTCTTTTTCAATAATCGAATATCTCAAAAAAGGAAGATATTTTCTATTATGGAACAACATAAGAACAGTCAAGATTGTGAGGGGAAAAAAAACAAATCTCAACTGTAGGTAGTTAAGAAGACTCGCCTTTTTTTTCTGCCCTGCGCTTGAAGATTCGAATACAATTGCTACTTCCATTTCCTCCATAAGTAGCAACTTTCTCAAATTCCTCCAGCAAATCTTGGTCTCTTCATCAAAACAATCTTGGCTATCCGTATCCAGATCATGAGACTCTTTAGGAAGAGTCAAATGGAAAGCTCCATCCAATAAGGACCACTTGAGGTTGGTTAACCCCTACCTATTTAGATGAAAGAACAATACTTTTCAATTGTGATAAGAATGAAAGTGTGTAGCATTTATAATAAATCACGTATTTATGGGCAAGGCACAATGAGAAACTGAAAAAGAACAGATAAAGAATTCCAACCCCATCCATATTTCAATAATATTGATGCAACTAATGACCCCGTAATATTCCCAACATAAGTGTGAGCGTTCTAAATACCCATTATAAGTAACCTCTTCTTTGCAAAACTAATTCCCAATCATTGCAACTACTGCAGGACATCCAGAGGATTGGAATAATCCAGCAACCATTTGGATAGTCAGATAGTGCTAGAAACTATGGATGTTTGTCCAATATCCAAGTCCAAAAAGAGTTGTGAATAAATTTGTGCTCAATGTTTCCACTATAGAAAAAACTATTGAATCCATCTTATAGCCTACGTGCCCTGAGATATTTAGGACCAACCCCACAGGATCAGGATCAACTATCAAGTGCTTGTTTCACGATAGTCAATACTTGTGGTTTTCCAATTAGCATGCCCACAGATTCCAAGTTTTCTTATCACAATTCAACTCTAACTCAGTTGTACTTCATACATAATGATCCTAATAAGAAGATTGTTATAAGCTAAATCGATAGATTGGGGGATCGATTCATACTTCATACCGGCAGCCTCGTATTCTTCCATCTTCTGTGGCGCAGCCAGAATTTCAAAAATATGACACATCAAATTAGCGCAAGGTTCACAACTATGCACCTTATATTTTGTTGATAAATATGTATTTGTTGCAGTGGCTAGAAACACTACAACAAATTTCGTGATTATTTATAATGGTTGGCTAAGCAATCTCTAGATAAACAATCACGAAATTTGTTAATGATTTTTGACTGTCCAACAATTTCTTAGTCAATCGTGATAAATGTCGGAAAACACAGTTGTTTAAACAAGTGAAACATTTTCTCCTCTTTGTTGTGATAACAAACTTTTGCAAAGCCACTGCATTCTTTAGTAGAAACCTCAAAGGTTTGAAAAGCTTACTAAACTCTGCTTCAGACCACGCCTTCAGCCGTGTCATTAGGGAGCCGACAATTTTAACATTCTTGGGATTGGAAAACAGTATTTGAAATCCAACTCGGCAAATTGATGTGATCTACTTTGGCGAAATATCTTAGCTCAAGCTGGCAGACGCGACCTCTGCAAATCATTGTCCAATTATTAGCTCAGCCACATAGCTCAACTTTTGAAGATAGTCCAAAATAGGTTTCTGATAACTTAGAAGGGAGATCTTGAAGTCATAAACTATATGTATAGTTGACGGAGCATTAAAAAAAATCTCAATCTTTTGTAATAAACTTTCACCACCTCCATACAACAAGTACAAGAGTATATTATGTAGTATTAAATAAGTTGCTTGTAAAGTTTTAAAATATTATAAAGTCAAGATCCAACATTAAGCATTTAGAATTCTTTACACACCCATGAATATAAAAATCATGTATCACCTCTATGCAACCATAAGAAACGTAAAAGAGAAAGAGGAGTTAGGATAACAATATTGTACCTATATCTTAATACATGAATCATCTATGTTCAATTAAGGAGAACTAATCAGCCTGGTGATATAGTATGCTTATGCTATTATTAGGTTCTTAAAAGAACAATAAGATTTATTATATTTGGAAAGTATGAAAAGAACTGAAATATTTGTTGAGTTGATTGACCCTACTTTTTGTCTCTTAGGTTATTTTTCTTTAAACCTTCCATTCAATTCTTTGTACTGAATTTTGAGAGAGTAGAAAACGAATGCTAGAGAAATTGGGATTTGGGAGTGGTGGAAGGCCAAAGGAGAGACGAAGAATAATCGAGAACCAGAAATCCAGTATACTTATGCACGTGCTAACAGTACTACAAGTTTTGAGAAATCCCGTCAAATTAGTGCACTTATACTATTATTAGTTTATTATAAGAACATCAAGTGCATCTAGTATAATCACTCTCAAACTTATGCATAGTTAAATTGCCATACCTTAAAAAGTAAATCGCTTGCTACTTCATGGAGAAGCTTGGAGTCGAAAACATTGAGAACTTGACCACCAGTATATCCTTTTCCCGAGATGAACCTTGCACCATACCAGATAGCCAAAGCATAGCTGGAATACATAATAGCAAAATGTGATCAAAGACCTAATCCACTTTCCAGCCTTTCATTTGAATCTGAATGGTGATCTTTAATTAGGGACTCATTATAGTTAGCCACAACTTGCTTCTCACCTGTAAAAGATGCAGCCCGAGGAGGAAACAAGATGCATATCATCTACTGGTGGTTATTTTCTGAAAAGAGAGTGAAACAAAGATTGTTTTACTCCAAAATATAAATTTCATCAGAGCATGGGCATCACAATAATTTTAAAACATATGACATGAGCCAATTATTTGTTCCACCATTGCTACCTTGGCATAAGCATCTTTTTCACGGGACACCATCCTATATAGGATGAGGGGCATCACTCCACCAAAAATGGCGTTCAAGCCAGTGTTTGAGTACCTAACACTTACCTCGACAATGCATACCCACACAAGTATTTGTTAACTCTACCCACCAACCTTAAGAAAGAAATTACCTATAGTGTTTTTTAACTCCACTGAACCATTCAAGAGTAATATGTTGTTCAGTTTTTGGGACAAAAGAAAATAGCTTCTTATGTTTTTTCAAAAGAACAACCGAAAGGAAGTAATAACTTTTATTAACGAACACATACATATACCCAAAAGGAAAACAACAACTAAAACAGAGTATTGAAACAACAGAAGATAAATACCCTTATTTTCAGAGAATGAAATTCAGTTCATCCCAAAAGGGATGAAAATGAAATAAAAAAACAGAATTAATAAATAAAATATAATGAAAGAAGATTTAAAGCTTACGGAGCAAGAAGATTGATGGTGATGGAATCTGCCATTTTCTTTTCGGATTTTCTGTTAAACACCTCATAGGTATGACATCCATCTTCAACGATTGGGTTTCATCATCTTGAATGCTTCAGCGATAGCTTGTAGGCACCAACAATTAGAAGTGAATATACCCAATTTGAGCACAAAGGAGAAAGAAGAAAGAGAGAACTTCTAGAATTATGTTCTGAGTGTTTGTGCATAGAGTGAGTTGAAATCCTTTGGACTGAGAAAAATTGAAAGACCGATGATTCTAGAAGCACCGACATAGTGAATTTGTGAGCGTGAAATTATCTATTTTACCCTTGGTCGTCCTGGGGCTTCATGTTTCTAGATAGTAGATAGAAAAAAAATAATAAAAAATATATATATATATATAGTATTCACGACATATAAATACACGAGCATACTATGCATATTTAATTTATATAAAGTCAGATGTCTGCCATAGAGGCTATCAGAGTTTCTATTTTAGGTGGTATCTTTATTACCCTTTTTATAGCATCTGTTTATGATTCTATTTCTGCCTTACATACCACTACATTTTTATTCGTACTGATGTCTCGTTGCCTGGGGATGCTGCAGTTTTGTTTCGTGCGTGCAGATCCAGGTAGGGATTTTGATTGACCCCTCCGCTAGGATTCGGAGTTCAGCCGTGAGTTGGTAAGCTTCACCACTTGTATGAATATGTATAAACAACCGACTGGTCCTACAAAAACAGTAACTTGTAGAAGAGCTTGGTAGCTTTCTTGAAACTTTGACAAGAAATGACATATTTTGTCTGCTTCATATTACACAAGTGGAATAATGTGGATACCAAAGAATAATTGTAGGAATATACGAACTTTCAAATACCAACACAAACAATCCCCAATCACTAATTTAATCAAACAATACGAAATCAAGAAGACCCAATTTGTCTTATTCAACACTTTCTAAGGTCCAACAATGAAATTTTCGAGTTTTCAAAAGAAAATCACTTATTAAGTAGTGGATGTAACTGAAAATTTAAGCATAAATAATAAACATTCAAATGATTTTATAATAAGTAATTTTTTTTAGAAAAGTATAATTTAACACAAAATATTACGTTATGTATCATATTTTTAATTTATACTTTATACAATATTATACAAATTATACTTTGGAAGGAAATATTATACATAATGTGTCAACATTATATAAAAGAGTACAATAGTGTTTAAAAAAAATACTTGACATAAATATAGACTAAAGCAGGTACAACAACATACCCAGTAGAGTCCCACAAAGTGGACAGGTAGATAATACACAAACATTAACCCTAGAAGAGAGGTTGTTTCATATAGACCTCGGCTCAAGGAAAAAATATGGACTCAATCATATAACAAACTCAAAATATGGGCAAAAGTGTGTAAATATTTCTCCAGAGGGCTCTTTATACTATTCATTCAGTAACTTGTGCTTTCCACCACCAAATAAGAATTACAAGGTTTTAATATTGGAGAAGTATGGTGAAGAAGAAGCCTATTTTTGTAAAAAGTAAAAATGGAGACATTTAGCCAGGATCATTCCTGTGGGGACACATTGTGCGACTTTCTGAACAAAGTTAAAACATTAATAGCTAATAATTTGAAAATCTCCAATTCAAACCCCACCAGGGATCATTCATAAAGTTCCATCACTTGCATTGCAACAACCTTGCAATTTAGTTAATACAAAAGTTAAAAAGTAGCTAAAGGAAGGGAGAAACTTACTTATTCAATTGTGGACTCATTTTCATCTCTTTTTCGTTTTCCCTCTACCTTCTTCTCTATCTTCCTTAATCTATTCAAATTATTCAAATCGTCTAAAACCATCTTCATTGTTGGCCTTTCGCCTGGATCAGCACTCACGCAACGGCAAGCCAGAGACGTGATACCAAATACAGTTTGATCATCAACATCTTCGAAGCTTTTGTGAACAAAAGAGTCAGGTTTACAATTATCGAAAACGGACGGATCAGAACGAAGCTTCGTTTTGGTTATCAACTCCACCAGTAGAAGACCAAATATATAAACATCAGATTTCATCGTCCAACACCAACCTGCATTGGTCCAGGAAAATAAAAATACAACTGTTTTTCAGCAGAAAAATTATTTGTCCACAATATGAATAATATGCAGAAACACACACACTCCCAAAAAAAAAAAAAAAGTGGTGGGCTTTAATATAGGAAATCTGGAACCAAACAACAAAATAGATGAAGTATTACATATCTGCATTACGCAGACGATTATAGGAAAACTTTGCTGTATAATATGAAACATCCGAGATGATGATGATGGAGTGTAAGTAAACATGCCTTTTGAAACATCCTCAGGATATCTGCCAACAACATAATCAAGAGGAATTACAGAATCCTCGTTGACACGATTGCAAATGTAACCAAAGTCAAACACTTTAATATTCACTTCCTGCAATCAAAAAAAATAATATAGTAACTCATTAAGAATCTCCAGATTTCCAAAGGAAATATAAAGTCAAGAAGAGAGCCAAATGCTTTTAAACTGAACCTTATCTATCATAATGCATGAAGCAATGATACTGCCAACTGCAATTTTCTTTTTATGCAACCATACCAACAGATCTGCAAGTTGAGTTGCCACATTCATCCGCTTATCCCACCCAAAGTCATCTGACGAACAAGAAAAAGAAGAGATAAAGGAGGTGCAAAAGCATGCAAAATTCATACTTAACAGCCATCCAACATAATACTTAAGGTAATTAAATACCAGCCGGAAGCACATCAGACAAAGCTGTGGTAAGTTCCTCATCATAGACAACTGCAAGCCTCCTATCGCAACAGTACCTAGATAACTATGCCAAATGTGGATGCACATTTGCTGTTTCATATAACTCAATCTCATCCTACAAAAAAACTCTTGACATCATCCATTCAACCCAAAATAATAGACAAGAAAATCAAATTAAAGTGTATCTACACATACACAAAATTTAGATGGACGATAAGCATATGTTCTGTCCAAAGGAAGGAAAAAATCCCATGTTTTTACAATCACTGATCGTTTTTCAGATCCTCCAGTAATGGTTCCACGGAACAAGCTGCCTGATTGTGTATACTGAATCAAACAAGTCTCAAAGTTAGTAATATTTTCTAACTCGGAGTAGCTGCAAGGCTTCACCACACCATCTATCACCGGCAGAATTGGGAACTTGCAGCTGCATTTGGCAACCAGAAAAGACAGTCACAGAAGAACCCCTAGCATCGGAGACGGAGACGTGTAGCTTGAGAAGTACAGTCAGTCAAAGAGAAAGCTGGGGCAAGTAAGCATTGGTCTTAGATACTGGACAGGGTTCTCGTCGGTCTCTATATAAATTTGGTTGCATCGGTAGGCATGAAGATTTTGCACAAAAGGGACAAGGAAGAACTATTTGAAGCTTGAAAAGGTGATTCTTTCATCAAAGCCTAACTTATATCCTATTCACAGGTAACTTACTTTTAATTGAAGTGCAAGGACCAGATGAGACAGACTCTAATTTACTTATCTGGAAAAAAGAAGAAGAAGAAAATAACTCTCTGCTTGAGACCTATTATCAAGGCTGTTAAAAAAGATGAAAATATAGAAAAGTGTCATGGTACTTGGTGTTATAAGCACCCCTTGCTTTAAACTCATCGCATGCCAATATTATGCACATATAAATAAAAGTACTAGATTTATCATGAAATTTGCTAGTTTTATGTTGGCTGCTAGTGTGAAGCCCCAAGCTAATTTAGAGGGTGTTTGGATTGGCTTAAAAGTTGGTCAAACCTACTTTTAAGTTAGTTTTTGATTTCTTGAAGTGTTTGACAAATACAAAAATAACTTAGAATAAGGTTAAAAATAACTTAAAATAAGTTTAAAATGACTTAAAATAAGTTAAAAACCAAAAGTGGTCTCCCCCTTCTTTTTATTTTTTGACTTATAAGTCATTTAAGTTTGACTTTTTATTGTTGACTTAAAAGCTATTTTTTTAAGCCAATCCAAACGGACTCTTAATGCTCCTTAAAGTTTAATTAATACTCATTTGATGATCATTATAACGGAGGGTTAACTTCCTAAGTCTTAAGACCGCATATTGAGCTTACAAGGATATAAAAGCAATTGATAATTAAATAAGTTACTGGTGGGCCGAACTAATAATTCAGTATTTATCTCTGGGGAAGACTCACACTAGTAAATGCAGTTTAGATTCACTACCAACTTACATGCTATCACTCTTCGCGATTCCTTCGGGTGTTGTTTAGAGACTAGACAAGAGCGGGAGGTTCTTCTTATGGCAAGGAAACAAGGAAAAAAGAGCTCTCCACCTAGTCAAATGGAAGGACATTATTAGGAGTAACAAACAAGGGGGGCTTGGCATTAGGAATCTGAAACACCAGGGCTTTGCCCTGATGATCAAATGGCTATTGAGATATGCACAAGAGCCTCACACCCTACGGGGCAGTGTCATAAAAGTAAGTATGGAGAAGAAGATTGTTAGGTATCCAAGGAGGTCACCACTCCATATGGGGTCCGTTTGTGGAGATCCATCAGGCCTTCTGGCTTTTTCTTAAAAAGCACTCAATGATCAAAGTGCACAATGGAGTTAGGACTAGGTTCTGGAAAGAGAAATGGATAGGGACAAGGTCATTGCAAGAATTGTTCCCGGATCTTTTTGACCTTGCCGAATATCAACACAATACTATAGCTGAGATGTGGAGATCAGAAAAGGGATGAATGATTGGGAGATCCCAAGAGTGGTTGAACTATTCAAACAACTAGAGAGCTCTCAAGGGATGCAAGGAGGTGTAGATTGTTTGTGGTGGAATGGATACCCTAAAGGACTTTATAAAGTCAACTCAGGGTATAAGCTGTTGAATCAGATAGAACCAATGAATACTTTTTGGCATTGGAAACAGATCTGGAAGACCAAGATTCCTTATAAGGTTGCATGATTTACTTGGCTTCTAACTAAAGAAGTTGTCCTGACTCATGAGAATTTGATTAAGAGGAAGATATCACTATGCTAGATGTTTCTTATGTGAAAAGGAAGCTGAAACAGTAAATCACTTGTTCCTACATTGTAGTATCACAGATCAATTATGGAAGATTGATGACACTCTTTTTAGCCGGGTGGAAGCTGGAGCTGGAGCTAGTAGCTGAGAGAGATGGAGGATCATCCCTTCATGTATATGGTGGACAATTTGGAAAACAAGAAATGATAGATGTTTTGTGGGTAGGTGCAATTCAGTACAAAAGATTAAGCTAAATTGCATTTTGTTATTTTGCTTTTGGTGTACTAAATTGTACTCTGGGATACAGAATCAATCCTAGATGTGCTAGATACCATTTAGGTTTGATTAATTTTTGGCATACTCTGTATCTAGTCTCACTCTTGTAACTATGGTTTTTTAGTACTACCTAAGTACTGGCTTGAATACAAAATGTTACCGGATTAAAAAAAAATGTTGTCATGCTTTCTTTAGCATTTTGTCTTGGCTTCTTCTCTCTCATTATTTTCCTTATTAAACTATATTGTAATGTTTTTACTTGCACCGTGGGCCTATTGAAAACAACATCTATACCCCACAAGGCAAGGGTAAGGTCTGCATCCACACTATCCTCCGTTAGAACCCTCGTGCTCCATATATATGATGATATCCCCACATTATGTCTTCTTGCGCTCAAGTACTTAGTTCACACCATCATTCTTAATCAATATGACTGTATATAAAAACATGACAATATTATATGCTTATGTGTATCATTGTTTATTATATGCCTTGTTGTATTACTTATGTTCAGTTTCAGCATTCATTTATACATTCAGATGGAGAGCTAGTCGATCTCCCCTTGCGTGAGTGCCACAAAGGCCAAGGTTAACTACCCACGAGCTCGTAAGGACTATTGCGTGTTGGGGAGATAGGCCCACACTCTTCCATGTTGCTCGTACGTAGGGAATTTGATTTCTTTTACAATTTAGCTATGACCTTAAAGCTTCATGCTTCAATTATTCGCTTACATGTTCAGCTTATAATTTCAGTCTTCGGCCTATTATTAGATTTTCAGACTTTAAATTGCTTACATGTTTTATATGGATGTACGTGCTTGTTTTTGTTATTCCAGAAGGACTTGCTCGGTCTTTTGAGTAGGTAGCCTATGAAACTCTCTCGGCATGCTATCTGTGATACTTAGCCCATGAAGGCCTTCTTCTGTTTTTCTTGGATGCATATACAGTTTATCACATTCTAAACACTATAGGATAGGGCTAGCTTTCAACCCAGCATTTTCCTGCTTCTCTTCTCAATAGGAAATCAAAATCATTTATTTACATTG
Source organism: Solanum okadae (assembly GCA_036553675.1). NCBI lineage: Eukaryota > Viridiplantae > Streptophyta > Magnoliopsida > Solanales > Solanaceae > Solanum > Solanum okadae. The sequence continues at coordinate 27,946,448 of CM071680.1, forward strand.
ATTTAGCATTCTGGTGTATGCCCCGAGGACATATGCTCTTGTTGGCATTCTTTTAGAGGCTCGTGACTTAGCCTAGTGGATTAGGTTGGTTTCACATTTTAATTTTATGTTTTCATGGGAATTCCACATTTGTATTTCAATATCTAATGCATAAATCATTAAGCTCAGTTAATCCCTATTAGGTAGTTATTTCTAATAAATTTAGTAAATGCTTTGACCAAACAACTTAATTCACGGGTAGCTTAGGCCGAGTGCCAATCACGTCCTACCCCAGTTATGAGGTGAGACAGCAAGACTACCACATGCAAAAATAAAAGTAAAATGATGCAAGAAAAATAACAATAAATATGAAGAATAATTATACGGACAAATGAATTAAAAGATAATAGTTGAGAGAAGTAAAAGTCATGTGAATCAAGTTCAAAGCCATTTTAAACTCCTAGCTTCTCAGATGCAGCTATAAGCTCCTAGTTTTCTCAAACTAAATAAGTAGTAGCTCTATTCCAATTTATGTGACATAGTTTGGGTGGATATGGATTTTAAGAAATACAGAGTTTTGAAATTTGTGGTCTTAAATATACATAACATTTGTATAGCTATAAGAGCTTCTCATTAAGGTAAAATGGGAAGTTGTAGATAAACAAATGTATCATTCTTTTGGGAATGACTAATAAGGAAATAGTGTCACACAAATAGAATGACGGAGTGCTGTATTACCTATAGCTTTAATTAGAGTATCAATTTATTAATGAAATATTTGCTTTAAGTCAAAGCAAGACAAATGTACTACATCTAAAAGTGCCTACAAACAAATCTAGCAAAATTGGTTTCCAAAGAGAAAGGTATGAAAATAAAAGTTACAAACACAAGACAAATTGACAAATAGCACAGCTAGATAGAGAGGTGTATTGACCCATATACCAATAGCATCGATTCTGGACAATAATATATAGCTAGGAGCAAGCTAAGAAAAACCTGGAGTACTCCGGGGAGCTCTTAACGTGAACCCGATAGCAAAAGTGATTTAATTGATCTGAATACTTAGGGTTACGCCAATGTGGAGACTCAGTTCTGTTGAAAGTTTGGTAAAAGTAAGCCATAAAATCGAATTCCTTCATCTTCTCCCGAACGCCGCTCACTTTCATCTCCTTCTCCTCCTCCATCATCATCTCAGCGTCTGTCATCTTCCAAATTTTAGGGCACACACCGCAAAAGGGAATTATATTTCCTCAACTTGTATATAAAAAAATTTAACTCCCCACAATTTTACGGATTTGGCTCTCATCCAGTAGTGAGGTATTAATTTTACTATACGTGTCTTGTTCAGATTATTTGCTAAAACGAACCATTTAACCATAGTCAAACATTATCTTCCTTCTCTCTCCACAGATTCCCAACCCTCTCCTTTCCCTTTCAGATCTACAAACTGAAAAAATCCATCAACTTAAAACTCAAATCAGAACTAGCGGATCGGATACTTTTGATGTGAAGATTTGAAATATCTCGAAAAATATTATGGCTCTCATGACAATGCTAATAAGTACGGAAAAATGGAGAGAAAATGATCAAAATCATCCTTAATGTATGGACTTTGATTCCATTTGGTCCTTAATGTATTGACTTGATGGAAATGGTCCTTTATGTATAATAAATTGTGATCAATTTGGTCCTTAACCCTAAAATTTTAATGGCAGCGATTATTTTAAAAAAATTTTTAACTAAAATCGCTACACGTGGAGCGATTTCCCATTATTTTTTAAGCATTCCTCGCCTCGGGAATTTTTAATAAAAAAAATTTAAACTTTTTAAAGAAAATGGCTGCTATAGCAGCTATTTCTATTTTTTAAACGCTGCTGGGGCAGCGTTGTTAAAAAAATAAATTCACAGCAGCGATTTTAAAGAAAAAAGATTTTTTTTTGAACCGGCAACGATTTTTATGTTTTTTAAAGGAGTAACAGCGTCAATTTTGTCAGAAGAAAATCGCTCTGCCAGGAGCGATTTTGCCCTTTTGGTTAAAAAAAAATGATGTGCCATTTTGGAATTTTTGGAAACAGGGAAAGGAAAGTCTTGAACGAGCGCATCTTTTACATATTTCGTGTATTTTGACGGCAAAATAAAATAAAATATTAATTTTAGGGTTAAGGACCAAATCGATCACAATTTATGATACATAAAGGACCATTTCCATCAAGTCCATACATTAAGGACCAAATAGAATCAAAGCCATACATTAAGGACCATTTTGATCATTTTCTCGAAAAATGGAAGTTGATGGAATTGAAACCCAAAGTAGCCAGGTGCACGACTTGAAGCTTATTGGGAATTACGAATGGTGTATTAACTTGGTTTGATATATTTTCTTAAATTTTCATATATGAAGAGGAGGATAGAGTTGGAAAATGAAAAAATGAAAAGGATTATTCTTTAATTTAATTGAGATTCTAAAAACTCATAACTTTACATTTCTCTGGTGATAAAAAACGGTTCTCTTTTCCTTTTTTTTTAAAGTAAAAAATAGAGAAAATACGAAGCATAGTATTTTTGCGTTTTTCTTCACTTTATTTTGCAAAAAATTATAACTTGAGTTGCTCTACTTTCCTTTTCTAATATTAAATTATTTCAGCGGAGGAAAGTGGATTGTAATGGAGAAGTAATATGTAATTATTGACCATAGTTAAAATGGTTGGTTTGAGCAAACACATCTGAACATCTATTAAATTGAAGAACACGTGTAACAAAATTAACCCCCAACTGGAGAAACTGTACAGATGGGCCACTAGAGGTGAGCCGAATCCCAATTTTACATTATGAGAGAATGGTCTAAAGCCCTTCCAATTTATACCTGAAATCCCAACTACACACTCTAACTTCACGGGTGTCCTATCACCCCCTAAACTGTTTAAAACTGATATAATTTACTCCCTAAATGCTTATGTGGCACCGTGAGTGTATTTCACTCTCTCAAAGAGAGTGAGGACCAAAACAGATAATAAAGCTTTATTTTTAAAATTTCTTTTCATAAATATGTGTATTTTTCATTATGGAAAAGGGTTATATTTGCCCATGTACTCTTAGAAAAGGATCATATTTGCCCTTCGTCATACTTTTTTGATATATTTGCTCTTGCCATCCAACTTTAAGGCTATATTTACCCTCCAACCGTTAAATCTCCATATTTTTCATAATATTATTTATATTGTGTCTATGTGGATTTTATTTTTATCTAGTTAAATCTAAACATTATTAAAATCATTTTAAACCACCCACATTGAATTAAACCCCATCACTAATGAACACAAGACCAAGTCCTTAACTATCGTGGGTTTGGGTTTTATATTTGTATGGGAGAGATGGGTTAATGGAATTGTACAGAGGAATGAAATTATCGGATCTCCATCACTATCGGAAAATCAAAACACCATCCTGAACCATCGAAGCAGATCCATCAAATAAATATATTCCCGAACAACATCAAATAGTCTAGATATATAGAAGTTTTCTGATAGTTGCTTCAAATTTAGTCTCATCTCCTTCCCGTTTCTCCATCGATAGCCACCGGAAACCCACTTCAATCATCCATCTCCATTGTTGAACCTCACTTCACATTTTTCACCGTCTAAAACCATCAAAAAAACAGAACACATGTAAAATGTTTGTAATTCTACTTATTTTTTTAATAAAATGCTAATTAATCAATCTTATGCGTCAAGATTAAAGATGAAAGTTGGCTTTAATTTACTTAACAAAAATATTGAATTGAATGCTAAAATCTATATTAGTTCTAAAGTTGAGTGTTGTCTAATGTGAAAGAGGAGATATATAATTTTCTATATTTGTTACAATAGAAATGCACATAGAGAAAACTTACGCAGAAGAATCAAGTTGGGTTTTATTTTGATTAGTGGAATGGGTTTAATGTATGGAGCAAGTTAAAATGATTTTAATAATGTTTAGATTTAATTAGATAAAATAAAATCCACATTGGCACAACATAAATAATATTATGTAAAAATATGGAGATTTAACGGATGGAGGGTAAATATGGCCTTAAAGTTGGATGACAAGGGCAAATATATCAAAAAAGTATGACGAAGGACAAATATGATCATTTTCTAAGAGTAAAGGAGTAAATATGACCCTTTTCCGTTTTAATTATTTTTTTTCTTATTTATTTCCTTTCTTCTTCACATCAACATAAACCAAATCTCTCCACCACTCACCTTCTCTAAACCGCCGCGACCATCACTTTCATTGGATTAAGCATGAAATTTCATTATTCCTCTTGATTCTAGAAATTTGATTTTTCAATTTGTGCATGAAATTAGGAAATTTTGAAAACCAACTTTTTATTAATATTATTAAAATTGTTAATCATCATTTTACATGTCTAACCACATGGTCAAATGGGTTAGAAAATTCTTATCTTGATTTTTGGTGCCCTAATTTAATAATTTAAATTCAAGTTTAGAAAGAATTTTGGGTTGTCAACGAAATCCATATGCGATTTTGAAAATAGAAATGAAAAGATCCATTGTTATGTATCTATTACCTCAAATTGAAGAATTCGACAAATTCATCCATGAAAATAACTTGAGTATCAATAAAATGGTGGATGAAACGGTTAGGAATAAAATTCTCTCCAGATTTTACCCTTCAAAATTGTTGTTGCGGTCATCGATGATGAAAACATGAAACATATCAACTCCTCCAAAAATTGAGTTTTTTTTTTATATATATATTAAAGGTTTAAGACTTGATAATATTAATGGTAGGAAGGAAGAAGTGCGTTTGGTTGATTGATAAACTTTGAATGTTTGCAAGGAAGATGAAAATGGTGGAAAAAAGATTAATCGATGGCAAAAAAGAAAGATTATCAAAGATTTGTAACTTCACCTTTCAATAATAAAACTCGAAATTCATAACTGCATATTTAATCTTCAAATGGGCATATCTCCCTCATACGAACTCGAAACTGAGCAAACTTGGCTGCGTTAGAAAGATAATTCAAAGATCTTCCTACGGTGTCTTGTAGCACACCTAAATCATCTTGTACTGAGAGTTATGGTCATTTGAAGTTGACCAAAAACTCATACTTAGCTTAACTTTGAAATCCCACTAATAATTCATTTTGTGACATTTTATTCTAACCCCCACAATATAAATATATTTGTGGTAGTTTTATTAAGGAGGTTAAAAGATTGCCACAATTTAATATTGTTTATCGCGATTATCGACCCCAAAAATTTATCAAATTCGTTACTTTTAGAAACTATTATATATATACACACACAAATAAAACTTGAAATTTTCTCTTCCATTGCAGAAAAAGTTTCATCAAACAAATGTCAAGAAAAAAGAAAAAGAAAAGAAGAAAGGGGCAGGAAAGAGAAGAAATAAAATATAAAAGGAAAATAGAATAAAGAAAAATATAATAATTTTTTTAATTAAAAAATAATATATATTATGTGGCAAGGGCGAGTGCATTCACTTTCTAACACAAATCTGGGTGTGACCTTTTAGGGGCTATATATTCCATTTTAAAAATGTATAGGGGGATAATAGGACCCACGTGAAGTATAAGTGTGTAGTTGAAAATCTGGTAATAGATTAAGAGGGCATTTGACTATTTTCTCTTTACATAATAGATATTTTGTTCCATTATTTTATGCAATATCTATTTTATATTTAATACTTTTAGTCATCTGTCTATATATAAAAAAATTATATTATATATATAGAATATTTATCTTTTAATCTATGTATTTCTAGTGAAAGTCCTATGTCTTTGAATAGTTAACACATGAAAAGATTTTTCTACGTTAAATTAAAAGGAATATGTAACATGATTAAGTGCAAGAAGAACCACGTACTGGACTAGTAAAACTGATCAATCTGGAGAACAAGTTAAGAACATATAAATTTACTTTCAAATATTGAATCGGTTTACATTGTTGCATAAAAAAATGATTACCTGTTGGAATTGAAAATTTGATTACCTGTGTATAAAAAAATGATTTTTCACCATTCACAAAAAATGAATTTTTGGAAATTAGAAAACTCTGATTTTGGCAATTTTTATGGAGTTTACTTTGTATCGAAGTGAGGACAAGATTCTAATCTTATCTACAATTGCTCATGATTACTTCAGTTTATTAACATATTATTCATGATTTGGTCATATAAAGTTGAGATTTTAAGCCCTAGAGTCAAGAAAATGAAAATCTATGATTTGACTATCAATTCATGGATGAAATTGGGTGATTTTCAGATGGCGCCTCAAGATTGACTTTTTGGGCCGGAGATAAAAGTATAGAAGCACTATGGGTATCAATAGACTTGTATACTGATGCAGTGTATGTAGTTAATAAATTAAGAGTATTATTCTGAGGATGTTAATAAATGAAAGGTGCACTTGTACAATTGTAACTCATGGAGTAAGTTTTGCTCCCAAGTGCATTGACAATTGATTTATACTCTGTCTCGGTGGATGAGTGAGTCACATCATGTTACTTTCATGATAATCATTGACTAGATTACGTCCGTACAAAAGGATGTAACCTGATGTAGAGATTCTGTCATTCGGATCACCGGTCCAGTCTGCATATACATACATATACAAATTAGAGACAGATCAGTTGCATAGGATGTTTGAAGTCCTGAACTCGTTATTTCTTTGAGATACCATAAAAGTCCTTTTCACAAATTTACAATGGTCATTAGTTGGAACACACATAAATTTCAACAATCTATTGATCACTATATAAGAGATGTGAAGTTGAGTAAAGGAAAAATGAAAGTTGATGGAATTGAAACCCAAGAGAATTTCTGGCCTAGTAGCCAGGTGCACGACTTGACGCTTATTAGGAATTACGAATGGTGTATTAACTGGGTTTGATATATTTTCTTAAAATTTCATATATGAAGAGGAGGATAGAATTGGAAGATGAAAAAATGAAAAGGATTATTCTTTAATTGAGATTCATCAATAGTATAAAAACTCATAACTTTACATTTCTCTGGTGACCAAAAACGGTTCTCTTTTCCTTTTTTTTTTAAGTAAAAAATAAAGAAAATACGATGGCATAGTATTTTTGTGTTTTTCTTCACTTTATTTTGCAAAAGTTTATAACTTGAGTTGCTCTACTTTCCTTTTCTAATATTGAATTATTCCAGCAAAGGAAAGTGGATTGTAATGGAGAAGTAATATGTAATTATTGACCATAGTTAAAATGGTTGGTTTGGGCAAACACATCTGAACATCTATGAAATTGAAGAACACGTGTAACAAAATTAACCCCCAACTGGAGGAACTGGACGGATGGGCCACTGGAGGGGAGCTGAATCCCAATTTTACATAATAGATATTTTGTTCCATTATTTTATGCAATATCTATTTTATATTTCATACTTTCAGTCATCTATCTATATAATTTTTTTTTTATATAGAATATTTATCTTTTAATCTATGTATTTCTAGTGAAAGTCATATGTCTTTGAATAGTTAACACATGAAAAGAGTTTTCTACTTTAAATTAAAAGGAAGATGTAACATGATTAAGTGCAAGAAGAACCACTGGACTAGTAAAACTGATCAATTTGGAGAACAAGTTAAGCACATATTAATTTACTTTCAAATATTGAATCGGTTTACATTGTTGCATAATGTATATTGTTTAATGTTGCCTCGTATTATTGTGAGCCCTTCAAGTCAATAGAAAAGGAGAAGAAATATGATAATGCAACATGTACACTCACGAAAAGATCATAAAAATATTGTTATGAATATGTACAAACAATCGATTGGTCCTACAAAAGCAGTAACTTGTAGAAGAGCTTGGTAGCTTTCTTGAAACTTTATCAAGAAATGACATACTTTGTCTGCTTTATATTACACAAGTGGAATAATGTGGATACCAAAGAAGATTTGTGGGAATATACCACGATTTGAGTTCCTACTTATAAGTTTTAGTGTAATGACTCTCAAGGTTATTTTCTCCTTTCTCCTTTCTACATTCTTTTCGTTGTTTCATATAGTAATCTCAAAATGAGTTGTTTCATATAGTAATCTCAAAATGACTTGTTGGAATTGAAAATTCGGTTACCTATGTATTAAAAAATGATTTTTCACCATTCATTAAAACTGAATTTTTGGAATGTAGGAAACTCTGATTTTGGCGATTTTTATGGAGTTTTCCTTGTATCGAAGTGAGGACAAGATTCTAATCTTTATTTACAATTTCTCATGATTACTTCAGTATATTAACGTATTATTCATGATTTGGTCAGATAAAGTTGAGATTTTAAGCCCTAGAGTCAAAGAAACGTAAATCTATGATTTGACTATCAATTCATGGATGAAATTGGGTGATTTCCAGATGGCGCCTCAAGATTGACTTTTTGGATCGGAGATAGAAGACTAGGCACTATGGGTATCAATAGATTTGTATACTCATGCAGTGTATGTAGTTAATAAATTCAGAGTATTATTCTGAGGATGTTAATAAAGGAAAGGTGCACTTGTACAATTGTAACTCATGGAGTAAGTTTTGCTCCCAAGTGCATTGACAATTGATTTATACTCTGTCTCGGTGGATGAGTGAGTCACATCATGTTACTTTCATGATAATCATTGACTAGATTACGTCCGTACAAAAGGATGTAACTTGATGTAGAGATTCTGTCATTCGGATCACCGGTTCAGTTTGCATATACATACATATACAAATTAGAGACAGATCAGTTGCATAGGATGTTTGAAGTCCTGAACTCGTTATTTCTTTGAGATACCATAAAAGTCCTTTTCACAAATTTACAATGGTCATTAGTTGGAACACACATAAATTTCAACAATCTATTGATCACTATATAAGAGATGTGAAGTTGAGTAAAGGAAAAATATTGCAATTTGCCAATAGTGTGCCGATAACGAGTGGCGTCTATAGGTGGGGAATCATCGTCGTCATGACTCAATTTGTGAGATCGTGCGGGCACCATCTGGACTCTAATTCGATAAGAGAATCCTCACCATCCATCCCTTTTATAAAAAAATATAATTTCAAGAGGAACCTTTTCACAATTTTATTCAACTAAATTGCAAATTCTTAAGCTATAATCATACTAAATTCATAAAATCAAACATTTCCCCAGGACCTAGTATAGACATGTACAAAAGCATCTAATATAGAGTAATGACAAAGAAATAAAAGACACGGCTTCCTCCTGATCTGAAGAGAATACTTAGAAGTTGATGATGAATATACACCATTTCAACAAATACTTCACCAACCTGAAACACACATACACCCCAAATGAGTGTAGCAAGGATAGTATATGTACGCCACACATAGTGATAGGCATCATGGACCGACTAAGACTTGTTTATGCAACATATTATAAAGTTAACAAAATCAACAAACATGAAATGCAATAACTTCAATCAATCATGTTTCACTCTATTGCCTAAAAATTCACAAGGGATTAGATTTATCTTTCCATGACCTTAGGTCAATCTCTAGCCATATTATTAACATTCCTTTTTTCGTTCAAGGATTACCAATATAGTTACTAATAACTAGATGTTAAAGTAAAAAGTCCCACATTGGTGATTAATGAGATGGGTGGACTACTTATAAGGTTTGGGCAATCCTTCTCCCTTTGAGCTAGCTTTTGGAGTGTGAGTTAGGCCTAAGACCTAATTTAACATGGTATCAGAGTAGGGCCCATTTCACCCGATGTTGGGGCCCAAAAAATCAAAAATTGCCCAAAAAATGCCCACGCACCAGATGCCAAGCATTGGGCGTGAGGTGGGTCAAAAATTGCCCAAAAATTGCCCACGCACCAGATGCTAAGCACTGGGCGTGAGGTGGGGTGTTAAAGAAAAAAAGTCTCATATTGGTGATTAGTGAGATGAGTGGACTCCTTATAAGGCTTGGACAATCCTCCTCCCTTTGAGCTAGCTTTTGGGGTGTGAGTTAGGCCTAAGACCTAACGCTAGCATCATCACAATTACACATACATCCGCCTTTCAATTGCCCAACAACTAACAACAACAAATATATGGCCATATTCCTAACGTATCAATATAAAAAAACCTAGACATATAAATCACCAAAATAGATATAATAATTATCACTTGAAATAGAGAAATACTCAACTAAATCTAACATAGAATCCACAATAACGATTCAATTTCTCAAATACTCTGATTCCAATTGGTTCGTCCAAATATCATGACATACTTAATACAAAATGTTATCACTAATGGCACCTAAGACATGTTGTTGTAGATTCTGCATATGTACATGACTAGGTTCAAGTTCATGTTACGCATACTCATGCTTGTGATCAACTTGTTGATACCTTCACTAAGCCACTATCTAAACCAGCTTTTACCAAGTGTTGATCCAAGTTAGATATTGTTGCACCATGCCTAGCTTGAAGGTGTATTAACCATATTTGTCTTATGGTTATTTGACTAAGTCATAGGATGTTATCTTGCTCATCTCTTGTTCCTAGTTTAAACAAGTCTCCTGGTGTTTTGGAGCATATTTAGGAATATTTACTCCTATTGTTTAGGAGCTTCTTTAGTGGATATAATTGCCTATAGTTTAGTTTCATTTGATTGTAGTTCATGTAATTAAAGCTTGCTATCACATTAAATAAAGCATCATTTGACTTCCTTAAAAAGACATCTATAAAAAGCTGGATGATGCTAATATCAAACAGTTCTCTCTCTACACAAATTCCCTCAACATACTGTTGAGCATGTTACTTTATCGTTTTAATCTTTAGTAGTTTAACACTGTGCATGTTTTTTAATGATAGAAATTTAGAGATAATCATAGTTAGAAATTAAGGTATGTGTTAGAGATGATTAAAATATTGTATTTATCCAAAATGTTTTTTTTCTAATTTTAGATTATAAAGCAAAACAAAAAACAGATAAGGTAATGATCATCATGTATATCATTTAGTAAAGAAAATTTTAAAAATAATTCGCTACAACTTAAAATTGTATTATATCACTAATTTTAAATTCTTAAATATATGTATAATGTTTAACTAATAGTTGGGGTCCACAAAAAATCTTTTTAGCTCAAATAATATATAAACTTAATTATTTATTTTTAGAGAATTTACAATAGATGTCCATTTTGGTATAGAGCCTTTAATCCTTATTATGGATCGAAATTTTAATTATTTCATACTCATATATTCATGTTACTTTCTTGCAACAAATCTATCCTTTCAATATTTAATTATTTTAAATAATTTTAAAGGTTGTTTTCAATGCTTTTAGTTTTTCTATTGAATCAAGAGATTGTCCAAAGAAGCTTCATTGGGTTTGTATTTGATGTAGCTATCAATTTTCTCTTATTTTCATCGGTCCTACCATGTACGCACAATATCTATCGATGGTAGACACATTTTTCATTTTGATGCTTATATTTATGTATCTAATAAGGTCTATAGTTTAGAATATCTATTATTTTCTATACAATTTTGACTTCCAATTTGTTTTTGTTGCTTTATTTTCTTTTAACGTTGTATATAATCATGAGTGTTGCAATGGTGTAGTGTTGTCACGAGCATGAACATTGAAGTGGTTTTGTTCAATAGTCAGTAGCATATTCACAAAACTTGAACTTAACGGTCAAATAACTAGAAAAGTGTGTCACATTCATGAAACTTTTTTTTTTAATTTGTCTTATTACTCAATATGTGTTGCGATAATCTTAGATAATTTTGTAAAATCTTATTCAAAATTACTTGGAATCCAGAAACTAGTAAGGAAAATATTGTTGTTCATCTTGTATTCCTAAGATACTTAGAACAAAACTTTGAAGAACTTGATAAGAACCAACAAAGTTTAAAGACTATTTTCAAACTAGAAAATTTAAACTAGTAGAGAAAATAGAATCAGAAACAATATAAAAATATTTTTCTCAAAGAAAGAAAATCGAGCCCACTGAATGCACAGTGTCCCCTGAAGGAAATTATTCCCCTTAAGTACCCAAGGTTAATGGAATATATCCTCCCAGGATAGAACGATCTTACTCACCGGTGTATCGGTACCTAAAACCACGGTGTCAGCGATCCACTCAACGACAGTAAAGTACACTTAGAATACAAGATTTAGTAGTAGTAGTAGAAGAAGTCCAGAAAAATTCTTTCAACTAAAATGAGAGGAATTCCCTCAATTTATAGAAAATAGAGGGTAGTGTGAAAAGGTTCTTATTGTGCCACTGGAAAGGTCACAACCCATTGGAAAAGTCACAATCTTTCATAAAAGTCACAACCTTTCATAAAAGTCACAACTTTTCATAAAAGTCACAACTCTTCATAAAAGTCACAACTTTTCATAAAAGTCGCAACTCTTTATTTTCCATTCGCACCTTTTAAAATCCAACAATCCCCCGCATGAATGGGGAATGACTCCAAGACAAAGAAACGGACAAGTATGTGTACTTTACAAGCAAGAATTAATTGCATCTGGATAAGTAGGTTTCCCTTTGAACTTTCCGTAGCGAACATATGTCGGATATACTTGGTCAATCGGTAGATTTGATATCTTTGAACTGTCAAGCTTTGGTATATACCTAGACAACCATATGTCACACAATCAACCCTTTACCGTTTATGGTTCTTATGGTTGTGTTCGTTTCAGCCATGAACACCTCCTGGTTTCATGAGTGTATAGAGAGATGGGCTTTTGACAATCATCCTCTTTGAAGCGGCTTACATTTCACACTCACATAAGTGATTTCTACTCGTATTATCGCGTAGATACACTATTTGGTCAAATCTGTCAAACTTAGCAAATCATTAAAAACATTAAGCTTTATTAACTCATTAGCAATCCTTAATGTTGTATCCTTGTTCGTGAGCATTGTCTTCATCATGAGAATGGATTGAGTTGGTTGACAATGCCGAACCGTCAGTCACAACTTTGTTTTTCTCCTTGAATCTAGCTATTGGGATCTCCAGTTTGCTAGATAGAGTTACTACCATGATGACTTGTCCTAAGCTGTAAACCCATTCCCTTAGATGATCTTTCAACTTTCTCTCTAGATAGGCCTTTTTGTAAGTGGATCCGACACATTGTCCTTTGACTTTACATAGTCAATTGTGATAATTCCACTAGAGAGTAGTTGTTTTCTAATGGTATTATGTCTATCTCTTGTATGATGAGACTTTCCGTTATACATCATGCTCCATGCCTTACCTATTGCATCTTGACTATCAAAGTGTATGCATACTGATGCCAAAGGTTTGGACCAAAAAGACATGTATTCACCGGCCTTATCTAGAGCACCTAGCTCAGAGATCATTGTAGAGCTAGCGATACATGTCTTTTTGGAAGATTTCCAAGTGACTGCTTCTCCATCAAGCGTAAATACATATCCACTCATGGATTTTACTTCATTTGATCCCGGTGATCCAATTTGCATCAATATATCCTTTCAATACTGCTGGATATTGTTATAATGCAAGACATAGTTTTGATTATGTTTTAAATACCCCAAATCTCTTTTCATTGCCATCCAATGAGTTTGATTGGGATTACTCGTGAACCAACTCAGTTTACTAATAGCACATACTATAGTTGATCGCGTACACTTCTTGATATACATCATACTTCCCAATACTCTAGCACAATCCAATTATGAGTTACTTTCGTCTTCACTCATTTGAAATGTAAAGCTCACATTTATTGGAGTCTTGACAATATTGAAATCCAAATATTTGAACTAGTCAAGTACCTTTTCGATGCAATGAGACCATGACAATGCTAAACATTATGGAGTTCTAAGAATACTTATACCTAAGATCGCATCAATAACTCCAAGATCTTTCATATCAAATTTGCTTTTTAGCATACGTTTAGTAGCATTTATGTCATTAGTGTCTCTATTGATGATCAACATGTCATTAATATACAAACAAACAATGACCGTGTGATTTTAATGTAAACACATTTATCACTTCCATCATTCTTAAATCCATTTGCCAACATGGTCTGGTCAAATTTCTTATGTCATTGTTTGAGTGCTTGTTTTAGTTCATAAAGTGACTTAACAAGTTCACTCACTTTCTTTTTGTAATGACCCGGAAAAATCATAGTTGGAAATTTTCATTATTTGTTAATTACGATTGTTTAGTTGGCAGGTAATTTTTAAATAATTAATTTTTAGTTGGTGGCTAATGGGCTAAGTCTATAATTTAGTTAATGGGAAAATCACTTACCTGTATACTTTTTTAAAAATATTTACTATATTTTTCAACATTATTTTTTTAACCATATATGACAATTTGGTTGAATTAAATTAAATTCACTTCGTCCTTTCCATCTTTCGCTCCCAATTTTCTCTCGCCGCTGCAATTTTCTCTCGTTGGTGCGATTTTCTCTCGCCACTTCTTACTCACAATTTTCTTCACAAATACGGCTATACTACCTTCAGAGATGTGTATTCAGTGATCAGGTTTGAGACGAATCAAGTCGAGCAGAGAGTTGAATTTGAAGTTTTTTGAAGTTTGAAAGGTTAGAAGCTTTAAATTCGATTGCATGTCTTAGTTACTTGTTTAATTCATGCTTAATTCTCTATCTCGACTATACTAACCTTCAGCGATGTGTATTCAATGATCAATTTCGAGATGAATCAAGTTCGGGCAGAGAGTTGAGTTTGAAGTTTGAAAGGTTAGACGGTTTAAATTCGATTGCATGTCATTAGTTACTTGCTTAATTCAAGATTAATTCTCTTTCTCGGCTATACTAACCTTCAACGATGTGTATTCAGTGATCAATTTCGAGATGAATCAAGTTCGGGCAGAGAGTTGAGTTTGAAATTTTTTGAAGTATGAAAGGTTAGAAGGTTTAAATTCGATTGCATGTCATTAGTTACTTGCTTAATTCAACCTTAATTCACTCTTCTAATTCAACTTTAATACATTGTAATACACTTTTAATACAAGTTTAATTCATTTTTGCAGTTTGTTGGTTGATTTGTTATGATTTGACGACTTGTTTAAATATTTTCTTAATTCACTCTTCTGATTGATTTTCTTGGTTAATTCATAATAGATTCAAGTTTAATTCAATCTATAGAACACTCTCTCGTCGTTTTCTTAGTTATTTGTTTAAATTTTTTTCTTAATTCACTCTTCTAATTCAACTTTAATACATTGTAATACACTTTTAATACAAGTTTAATTCATTTTTGCAGTTTGTTGGTTGATTTGTTATGATTTGACGACTTGTTTAAATATTTTCTTAATTCACTCTTCTGATTGATTTTCTTGGTTAATTCATAATAGATTCAAGTTTAATTCAATCTGTAGAACACTCTCTCGTCGTTTTCTTAGTTATTTGTTTAAATTTTTTTCTTAATTCACTCTTCTAATTCAACTTTAATACATTGTAATACACTTTTAATACAAGTTTAATTCATTTTTGCAGTTTGTTGGTTGATTTGTTATGATTTGATGACTTGTTTAAATTATTTCTTAATTCACTCTTCCGATTGATTTTCTTGGTTAATTCATAATAGATTCAAGTTTAATTCAATCTGTAGAACACTCTCTCATCGTTTTCTTAGTTATTTGTTTAAATTTTTTTCTTTTATTCACTCTTCTAATTCAACTTTAATACATTGTAATACACTTTTAATACAAGTTTAATTCATTTTTGCAGTTTGGTGGTTGATTTGTTATGATTTGACGACTTGTTTAAATATTTTCTTAATTCACTCTTCTGATTGATTTTCTTGGTTAATTCATAATAGATTCAAGTTTAATTCAATCTATAGAACACTCTCTCGTCGTTTCCTTAGTTATTTGTTTAAATTTTTTTCTTAATTCACTCTTCTAATTCAACTTTAATACATTGTAATACACTTTTAATACAAGTTTAATTCATTTTTGCAGTTTGTTGGTTGATTTGTTATGATTTGATGACTTGTTTAAATATTTTCTTAATTCACTCTTCTGATTGATTTTCTTGGTTAATTCATAATAGATTCAAGTTTAATTCAATCTATAGAACACACTCTCATCGTTTCCTTAGTTATTTGTTTAAATTCTTTCTTAATTAACTCTTCTAATTCAACTTTAATACATTGTAATACACTTTTAATACAAGGACACTCTCTTGTCCTTCCCTTGTCCACACTATTCCTTTGCCATTTTGGTGCTTGTGCTTGCACTACAATTTGGATATCACCAGGCACTGGCAGGGGAGTTGTTGAGTCTGGCATCTCTAGTCATCTGTTCTATGTGGTATGAGTTTTGCTTCTGGCACTTTAACTGTTAACTTATTTTTGTGCTTGCCTTCTGGCACTTTAGCTTTTAGTCCAGATTCTTATGTTTTGCAATGATCCAACTAGTGAGGACTCTTATGGGTGTGGATATCTGGTATGTACTTCCTCAGTTCTGGATCTTTTCACACCCCAATAAAAATGCTCATCTATCTTTTGTTTTCTTGCTGCTCATCTTTGTGGGTTCCATTTTCTTTTTGCTTATCACACCAGTTTGAGTTTTGTGTGTTGGAAGGATGTATATACTCCCCCATAGACTTTTATATAATAGTATTAATATCTCCCAGAAACATTGACATTGTACATTTGCTGAACTGAACTGAACAATAATTGAATTAGATACAGTTGTAAAGGCTAACCTGAGAATTCATTACATAAGCAATGAAAAATAAACTAATCTGCACACTTTTTAATAATGTGCAGAAAAAATATGACTAATCTGGCTGTGCTACTTTACTTCAATGGACGATGGGATCCTAGCAACAAATATATTAATTACTTGGCAGATGGTGTGTTGATAAATACAGAATCAAACTTTGCCACCCTCGTTTCTATAATTGCTACTCAATTGTCAATAGACACATCAACAAGTAAAGTTGAAATCAGATATAAAATTGATGAAAGGTCTCCTCCAATTCAAATTCATAATGATATGGGGGTAAAAGTATATGTTGAAACCAAAAAGGAACATCGAGATATGGCAAGATACCCTTTGTGTGTCACAACAACTGATTCAGTCAACTTGGAGACTAATTCTACACTCATTCCACTATTATGTTCAGACACTTCAGAAGATATGAGGGTTCTACACAATTCATACTTATCTAATACATTTAATGGTATTGGTGAAGCAATAGGGTTAATTGGCTTTGGATCATGTGAGGAAGTTGATGAGCTAGAAGAATTAGCACCAGGCATCATTGTTAATCCCAATCACTCTTTATTTGAGAAAGATCAAGTGTATAAGAATAAATATGTCCTCACCAGTGCACAAAAAAGACATTCCATTCTTAAGCATTTTCAATTCAAGACAACAAGATCAAGCTCAATCAGGTAAGACCTAAATTTAAGTCACTTTAAATTATTGATTGTATATTAATTTTCTTTCAACAGCTATTCGATACAGTGCTTAGGTGAAAACTGTAGTTGGAGTTTACGAGCTTCAAGCTTGAACAAATCTCAAATGTTCAAGATTAGAGAATTTGAAAGCGAACACACATGTTTGTTGCTACGTAATTCATTATCGGAAAGGCAAGCAACTAAGAGTGTTGTTGGGAGTATTATTGTCGGTAAATGTGCTGAACCAGATGTTATTTACACACCAAAAGATATACAACATGACATGTTAGCTGAATATGGTGTGCGACTCACATATATGCAAGCATGGAGAGCTAAAGAAGCAACTCTTGAATTAGTCCGGGGTGATCCAATTCAATCACATGCAAAGTTGCCAAGCTACTTTCATATACTAGAGACAACTTACCCTGGTTCCCATATAAGATTGCACAAATCAGAGGATGACCGTTTTCTATATGCGTTTGTAGCTTTGTTCACCTCGATAAAAGGATGGGAATATTGTAGACCAATTGTAGTTGTTGATGGAACTTTCTTAAAAGGAGCATACAAAGGGACACTACTAACTGCTAATACCTTAGATGCAGCAGGTGAGACTTTCGAATATGATACTAGTATTTTCTATATTGAATTTCTGAACTATGAATTAAAAATGAATTATAATTGCAGTAAAAATGTATTAAAATTGTATTAAACAAATTGTACATGATGCAGGGAGTATATTGCCACTTGCTTATGCCATTGTTGATTCAGAGAATGATGCATCTTGGAGGTGGTTTTTTGAGCAATTCAGAGACGCATTCGGTCAAAGATTAGAGATGCGTATCGTTTCCGATAGGCATGCAAGCATTATTAAGGCAACTTCGAGAGTCTATGATGAAGTACCTCATTTTGCGTGTATGTGGCACTTACTGCAAAACATAATGAAAAATTTCAGAAAAAGTCAGCAAAGGGTAACTGAGTTGTTCTACTCTATGGCAAAAACATACACCATGACAGAATTTAATCAATGTATGACAATAGTTGAGAAAATAGATAAGAGGATCAAAGATTACTTGCTGAACATTGGATACAACAAATGGTCGCGTGTGCATGCTGAAGTAAACAGAACTTGGATGATGACATCAAATATAGCAGAATCAGTCAATTCAAGAACAAGACATGCCAAAGTTCTTACAGTCTTGCACCTCTTGGAATTCATGAGACAGCTTGTCCAGAAATGGAATAACAATAACAGATCAAAGGCGACATTTTCAGGTTTTCACCTTGGGAAAAAGTATGAAAATATATTGCGGCGCAATAAAACTGCATCAGAGAAATTAAGGGTATGCTTGATCTGTAAATTATTTTTGCTAATATTTTTTCTTCTGATTCATATCTAACATCTCTCTTGATTATATTTTTTTTCTTTTCATAGGTTGTAGAGACAAATAAATATGTGTCTATGGTACTTGATGGTATTACACAATTCACAGTTTGTCTTCACCAACGTACATGCACATGTGGGAGATTTCAATTGGATGAGTTGCCATGTCCACATGCTTTGGCTGTTTTAACAATAAAACACACTAGTTATGAGAAATATTGCTCTGATTACTATACAAGAAAAAATTTATTGCTGACATATCAGTTTCAGATGGATCCTTGCAAAAATGTTAGGCCTTATGATCAAGAATAAGAATAAGAAATAAAATTTGTTTTACCATTTTGTTTAGAACCTCATTGGTTTACTATACAAATTTGGATCATATCTGTTTATATGGTTGATTTCCTTAGTTCCACAATCTCGTGTTATTCAGTTTAGTGGAATGCTTTCTTAGTTGTGCAATCTCATGTTATTCAGTTTAGTCGAATATTTCCATGTTTATAGTTAGATGTGATATGATATAGTTGAAATGATATTCGATAAAATGCAACTTAGTAATTGTTTAAAATTTCCATTGAATGTTTAGTTGGAACTGCATCTCTTATTTTAACTATTGATTACCTCAATGCTTAGTTTCCTTATTGCTGTTGAATCTCTGTTGAAACACCCAAATACGAATTGGTACAATCTACACCTAATTACGAGATCCGCAAATACCCAAATACGAAAAAAAGAAACATCTTTCATGCAAGCAAGTACCATTGCATGCCAGCACATATTTGTTCAATAAAAGCTAAGCAATCAGAAAGTGAATAATAGACCAATATAGTTTTTCATAGCCATACTAACTACAAACTGTTTTTACACCATATAGTTTTCACAGTCATACTAACTAATATAACTATATTTCTTTATCTTTCCGGTCTTTCGTCTTCACTTTGAAGGTCACTCGCTTGCTTCTTACTTGCATATTCCCATAATATAGCTCCAAATCTCTTTCGGAGAATGTCTGCCTTTACTTGTTGATTTAGAATATGTTGGCCATTACTTACAAACTCCGCAAATGCAGCAACGAAAACTCCACAGTCCCTAAAAAATTCAATATAAAATTATTATCAAAATATCTACTTAATACAAAAAAGAATACCTATTTGATAATACTTACAGCGAGTCATCTTGTTGTCTGGGAACACCTTTAGTTATGAAATGAAACTCAATTTTCTCGAACTCATCTATCCCACTGTATTTTGGTGTTGCCTTCAATTCAGGACACTTATCATAGAACTTGACCACGCTCAAGTAATATGGTAAAACAATTGAAAGCATCTCAACAATATTTTTAACCTCAAAATTCACCCCACCCCTTGCCGAAAATGAATCATATACCTCCAAAGACCTTTGCCCAATATCAAACACGACAAGAATCCAATGACAACCTTCTTTAATGTTTAGTGGAAAAAAAATATAATCCACTTTATCCCACGAAGTGCTTGCCAACAAACGACGTCCATATATATACCGGGCAATATCATCAGAATCTTTTACTTTATATTTCTTCTTATTCTCATGAGCATCACAAAGTTGAAAGAAAGAAGTAGTAATTTTCGTCTTGAACACACAATCAGTAGTCGTAAATCGAACATTACTGTTGACTTCATATTTTCCTTTCTTTCTTAGATAATAGAAAATGACATCAATAAGCTGCAAAAAATTAGAACTAAAATGTAAAAAAGAAATAGTCTCAAGAAACAAACATTCAATTAACCTCAAGAAACTCAGTAGGTGATATTGCAACACACAAGATTCACAAAATTCTCACAAGATTCAATTAGTCTCCAAGAAGTTGTCAGTTAGTCAGTGTCAACTACTTATATATAAAATGTTGGGAAAGATAAACACGTGGATAGTAAGACGTTATCTTACACAAGGAGACTACAGTTGGTGTAATGTGTCCTAACCTCTATCCAAGCATTCTGGTCACAAATATTTCTCTTAATTACCTAAAGAAGTGTTGAAAAACAAGGACAGGTCGGAACAATATGGAATTCATAGTGATTCAATTTACTCACTATATAATACAGAATCTGAAACACATCAGCACCTGTTTAGCCTAATGTGATTTGGCATAAATTATTGAACTAGCTATCCATCAATAGGAGCAGCTAGCACAGGATACACTGAATAGCTGGAGTGGGCTACAATGCATGCTACAAGTAAAGCAATAGAAACTTAAGTGTATAAAATGACACAAGCAGTAGCAATAATCTACTTCATATGGCAGGAGAGAAATTACAGAATTTTTCAACCCAAGGAAAGGAACACAAAGGTGCTCACTAGACAAATCATTCAGGAACTTCAACAACATAGGTAGTATGACTCCTAGAATGGCAAGCGTTATGAATAACAAATATTGACGTCCAATTAAACTTTATACAACTAACCTCATCACACCATTCTTGTCTAGAATGTGCCAATTTGAAAAACCAGTGTCTTTCTGCTACATTACAAATACCTAATTCAAATGCTGGACTGATAACATTAAGAGCATCTGTATAAGGTTTCTTTCCCCTATCAAAACATAAAAAAGTTAAAACATAAATACTCAGAAACGGGACAACAACAAATAAAAAAGAGGTAACTAAGGAAACTAAAGAAGAGTGAATTAAGAAACTTGTATCTATTGTGAATTAGAGGTAACGAGAGAGTTCTATAGATTGAATTAAACTTGTATCTATTATGAATTATGTAAGTTATTCAATAGTAACAAATTAACCAACAAACTTCAAAATGAATTACCTCTTCTTTGTACCCATATAAAGCCACTTAATGAATGAATCGATCAAATCCGATTCATTATCTCCTCCAGTTGCATATGAAAAAGGATGTTTTGTCTCAAAAAACTGACGTGTTACACATAAAGTTCCTCCAGATTCGAAATGTTGTGTGTAGGGAGATGTTATTAACTTTCCTGGATTTTTCTTTCTGCCACATTTCTTCGGTGTCACTTTCTTTTTGTTTTGATCAACAGGGGCTCTTTTCTTTAGATAAGATTCTTCAGTCCTATTGATCTGAGAAAGATCTTCATCAAGAAAAAAAAAATCATCAAGAGTATGCAAAGGTTTTTGACAATCCTCTGTTGCATCTGCATACAATAGACATATTGATTTATTTACAGTCAACAGATGCAACACTTATTTATGTTAGCTTTGTTGACTACATTACCATAAGGTTGCGCCCCAACTGTATTCACATCAGCAACCTCTTGGACTGTAAGCAAAGTAAATATTTTAATTATGTTATTAAAATAAAATGAAAGACTTTTATTTGAAGTGAAGAAAATTAATACCATTTATATCAGCAACAACCTCTGACAAAACTTTTTCAATAGCAATTCCTGCAACATCTTCCTCTGTACATAACAAAAACATTTAAAATAAGATAGTTGAATTAACATATATGAAATATGTAATATATTTGTATAAAACCCTTCATTACCTATTTTACTTGATACTCTTTCAAAATTTTCAACATCAGCAAATCTAACTGAAGTTTTAAGCACTTGAGATTCTTCATTTTGATTTGATCTCATAACATGAGCATCGTGCCCTCTTGATTCATTTACAGATGCATTAACATAGGGAGAGAATGCTATATATGTAATTAACACATATTATAAGAAAAACATATTAAAAGTATATTATGACTATAACAGAAATGTATTGAAAATATAAAGAAACCGCCATTGAAATCTAATCCACCCGAAAATGTCTCGCCAGCCTGCTTCTTAGATGGTTGCCTGACTTCTCTGATAACAGAGCTGCTACCACCATTCTTAGCAAACAACAAAGAAATATCCTCCAATAATTGCTTGTTAGAATTCACCACAAATTCTTTGATTTGATTAAATCCTAAATCAATCTTCTCTTCAAGTGCTTTGTTATTTTCATTCACCTAGTAGATATTAAACCATAACACAAAAATTAAAATATAAAAATTTTGAAAAAAAGAGCCTAAAGTCAAGTTTGTATATACCTTTACAAGTTCTTTTCTCAATTCAATAACTTCATTGGTCAACATCTCTAGACCATGACTTGATCCTTTAGGCTCCAATTTCAAAATTTCAGCATTGTAATCACGAGGTTCAGGAAGCCTGAATTTAGATACTTCATCTTCACTAGCCACTATGTTCTCAAATTGAAAAACCAAATAAACAAAATAAAAATAGATATAGTAACTTGAGTTGAATTAAACAATGCCATAAAATGTATTAACTTTGTACAAATACCTTATTTTTTGTAGGCATGAAGCGACATTTCTCAATATATTTTTGCCATGGACTTTCGGCAATTGTCTTCCAATTCAAGATTCTTGGAATTGAGTTAGCAACCCGAATAGCTATATCTTCATCAACTTTTGAACAACACTCAAATATCCAAATTTGAAGAGCAAGAGGCAAGCCACCCAATCTATAGTATTTATGGGTTGACTTAAGCTCATGTCTCACAGAATCAAACAACTTTTTGTAGACATCTAAACCCCACGGATATGAATTGAATTGTCCACTTTCCACAAGGTAAAAATCTCTATTACTAATTTGGTATTCGTTGTCCTCATATGAAAATAAAAAATCATTAATGAAGAAGAGAACAACCAATGAAACAGCTGAGTCATCATCTAGGAATTTTTTAGCTAGAAACAACGCACGTAGATGACTCTTTGCAACAGTGATTTTTTCCGGAAAATAACTACTCAACAAACTACATTTAGAATCAGGAACATTGATAGGAGTGCCATCACTAACACAATTTAAGCCGGTAACTATTCCAAATTCTCTAAGACCAAAAAATAACTTTTTGTTATTTATTTCAATAGCAAACACATCATCCGGTGTGTGTTTTAACTCTCTATTTATAAGGCAATGAATAACTTGTAGTTGTGTGCTCGCTTTTGGAAGGTCAAGAAAGTAACCAAAACATGTATTCCTGAACAACTCAAGTTGTTTATCAGATAAAGATAGTTTGATTTGGTCAATGACACTATGATTAGTGTAAGATGACCACCTACCCGAAAAATACACAACATCCGGATGTTTCCAGAATTTACGATCCTGCATATGTATTAAACATGAATTAAAAATGTGTTACTACATACTAAAGTTGAATTAAAGATGAATTTCACATACTATGTATCAAAGCAAGGTAGTAATAAGTTGAATTAAAGATGAATTACACCGATGATCACTTCTGGTTCCAAAATACAGACCCAGAACTTATCAACTTCAACACAAGCAGCCTAAACAATGATCTAGTTGTCATACACTTAAAGCTCTATTTTATATCGAAAAACCAACTTCGAAAGCAATGTAAACCTACATTTCCACTTTATCCATTGGAACAAAACATTCGAGTGCGGGAGAAAAGATCAGATAGAACATGAAACAATGTTACTCCAAAATATATGATGTGTCCTCTCATTTACACATCTTTTCCATCTGTTTTCCAAATTACCACAAACAAGTGTTACCAGCTATTTGACAAGCTCCCACTAATTCTAGACAAAACAATGGACAAAGAGGAGATATTTTGCAATTAAGCAAAACATAAATGTCAAATTCAAAGTGACTGCTAGCTTCCTGCTATAGCACTGCTCTTCATTGGAAGAGTATTGAAATAGTCATGTACATGATTCCCACACACCCCGCCTCCTTCAAATATATGATGAAACATTTGCTCATATTGCTTCCTGCCACTTGTTAAGAAGAACATTATGAGCCCGATATATAACCTCCTAATATATTCAAGACACTAGGACACTCAATCCCAAACTAGTTAGGGTCAGCACTCAGAATCCTATTTATCCCTCTCCTTTATTTAGGTGAACCTATTAATCAAACAAATGCAAAACCTGCTCTATTCACTTCCTGCCATTTCTTCAGATGACAATCCCTTAAACCTGAGATATAAAGCTACTAATAGATTCAAGACATCAGGACTCAATCTCAAACTAGCTAGCATTGCAACACTATGCATCCTAACTTGATATCTCACATTCATATTTGAGTGTTTAAAAAAATTATAGTACTACATACTAAAGTTGAATTAAAGATGAATTCCACATACTACATCTCAAAATCAAGGCAGTAATCAGTATACAATCATTCCTAAAACAACAACTAACTAGGAAAAATACTATCACATACCGGATATCTCCTCTCTGGTAGAATGACATTTTTGGGCAATCGATTTCGTGTTATTGCATCCTTCACTGGCTTCTTCTTCTCCGGCCCATCTTTATTTTTCAATTTTTTTGACTGAAATTGAGGAGGTAAATCCTCAAAATCGTTATCACAGTCCATGATTTTCTTCGACGTAGATGCTAAAGCAACGCATCTTTTTTTTTTGATTTCTTCACATTGTTCACCTTTTTAACTCGTTTTTTACCTTTGTTCTGCTTCTCGTTCTGCTCCTTGTTCTGCTCACCCTTGTTTTGCTCACCCGATACTTGTGAGATTCCCAAACTAAAATTGGGACAGTCATTAACTTCATCAGTAGGAGATGAAACTTGACCCCTCATTCGACTCCTTCTATAAACTTTCTGATTCGAAGTACCAACATCACTAAGTATCCGTGGACTTCTTCTAGGCGATTTTTGTGCTCCTCCTTCTTCTTCCATTAGAATTCTGTGCTGAAAAATGGGGAAGAAAGAACAACAAAACCCTAAAATTTTCGGACAGAAGAGTAGAAAGAAAAGAGAGAGAGGATATGATCGAATGGGCAACACTTTTTTTCTTAGTTTAAAAATTACATGAAAAGGAACAAATTTGTTTTAAAATTGTTTTAAGTAACTATTACTAAAAGTTGACAAAAATGGTAATAAATTAAAAGTATACTTAAAAACAGTAATTATTAAATAAAAGACCTTCACTTATGTAATTTTTCCTTAGTTAAAACCCTATACTATTTGGCCCATATATATCAAAATAAGATAGTGAATTTGTTACTTTTAAATAAATAATTAATTTAGAAAAGAAAGGGAGGCAGAAACTTACCTGGCGGATGAACAAGAGAGGAAAAATAGCGGCCGTACTTCATGTTTCAGATAGGTACGCCTTTAAATAATGAATTGAGTATATGCATAAAGGTTACATTTTGTTAATTTATTATTACTATATGTTAGAGGTAAGATATTAGTTTTAATATTTTCTTAAGATCGTTATTCTTATTGGTGGGTGTGTCATGTTGGTGGGTTAATGTATGCAAGACCTTGGTGATGTGGAATATGATATTAAAGGCTAAGGTGTTCAGTGGGTATAGAATGAGGAAGTGATAATTTTGGTTGCAGTTGGTGGTGCCCAGCGAATGAGCTGGTGATTTTTGTAACACTGCATTCCTCGATGAGATTTAATTTATTTACGAATC
This sequence comes from Solanum okadae, assembly GCA_036553675.1. Taxonomy (NCBI): domain Eukaryota; kingdom Viridiplantae; phylum Streptophyta; class Magnoliopsida; order Solanales; family Solanaceae; genus Solanum; species Solanum okadae. The sequence continues at coordinate 27,972,619 of CM071680.1, forward strand.
CTTTGTATAATTATGACACTATAATTCAAGTTTTACTATATTGAAATAGGTAATTAAATATTAGGTTTATTACATTTTTATGAATATTATTAATGTTAGGTTACTTGGAGGAATGAAGACTTAATCCTAGGCTTGAAATTTGGAAAAATATTATGAAAGTTGATATATTAATTGGCACCAAGATTAGGAACTGGATTATAAATTGAGTGGGTTTTTGGGTCTAGGCTAGACCTATAGTAATATGGGTGTTGTTAGTTTCAAAATCTTATTGTGATTATTAATGTGAATAGATTGCTTTGAGTTGGAAGTACAATGAAAAGGGAAGGCTCAAGTCCTGGAGTGATTGTTCAATTATTTGAGGCAAGTGGATTTCTAAACCCTTGTTAAGTGTATGAAATTCGTGTATTTCCCTGTAATATGTGTTTGGGGGTAATGAGACTTGGTGATGGGTTGATTTGTCCACATTGATTAATTCTAAGGATGAAAAAGGGGTAATAAAAGGCAATGTGATTAATTGTTTGGGTGCGATGTGTTGAGAATGGTTTGAAAGGCTTGTTGAATCATTGTTGATGTTGTATCATGATTGTGTTGTTGTGAATTCTGCAATGTTATGAAAATGGTCATTTCCTCATTATTTGTGTGAACATGTCCTTTGCATTGTTCTGAGACATGGTTGTGACAAGTGTTATGTGCATTGAGAAAGAATAAGAAATTAAAGAGGATGTACCATTTCGAGGGACGTGTCGCGCGCCGCGACGGATACTATATTTCGAGGGACGTATCGCGTGCCGCGATGGTTACTATTATCGAGGGTCGTATCGCGCGCCGTGATGGATGCATGGACAGATATGTCCCCCATGGGTCCCAGACTGAGAGACAACGGGTGTGTATCACTAGGTCAGACATGCATCACTATACTTGACATTGCATTACATTGCATTGCACATATTTATCATTAGTGAACTTGATATTATGTTTTGCTGTTCTTGTGAGTGCCTTTCTGTGGAACTTTGATTGATGAATACTGAGCTTGTTGTTGAGGATATGTAATTGTTAGAGTGTTGTTGTTGAGCTGTGTGCTATGTGAATTATGAACTGTTAGGTTGGGCTGGTTTTAAGCAGGTTGTAGTTGTGGAGGTTGTAATTGATGAATATTGAGCTTGTTGTTGAGAATATGTGATTGTTAGAATGTTGTTGTCGAGATATGCGCTTGTAAATTGTGAACTGTTAGGTTGGCTGGTTTTATGCAGGTTGTAGTTGTGGAGGTTTGGTTGGGGTGTAAGGAGTACCCGTATTTTATCCCCTTAGCATGTGTTTAGAGGTTTACTTGCTGAGTACCGTGTGGTTTGGTGCTCACCCCTTGCTACTACATTTTTTTTGTAGGTTACTAGCCCGGACGTTTGTGATATTTTCTCTTCTCCTTGTCTGAGGCTTCTTGTGGAGGTTTGTGAGGTAGCTGCTTGTCATTTCAGCGGACCTTCTTACTCCTATTGTCACACCTCTTTTTACGCACGGCGGCGGAAGGGTTTTGCCAATTTAAGTGACGTTATAGATTTAGGGATTATTTTATTTTTGTTTTAGAGTCGCCACTTGGAATTGAGTTGTGGTGTTCCAAGTCACATTTTCAAATCTCTAATCAATAGGAAATGACTCTTTTAGTTTTGGTCTACGAACTAGAAATTCGGGTAAGGAATTCTGTTGACCGAGGGGAAGGTATTAGGCATCCCTCGAGTCTCGTGGTTCTAGCACGGTCGCTTTTATTGACTTATACTTATTTTAATATGTTTTTGAATAATTTGTGTCTACAGGCCATGGTTTAATTTTTTTTTTATTGAACTTTTATTTGGTCTCGACTTAGATACGTAACCGTATTCTTGGTCTTCACAACTAGAGACATAACTGTCTTCTTTGCATCACACTTAATAATTTTTGTTTATAAGTTTTATTTTTTAATTAATGAAAGTTAAACTATATTATTGGACAAGGTGCGCCACCGCATCCTTGAGTTTATTTTTAATTGTCTCAAAAAAGATGTGCAACCGCATTCTTAATTGAAACGAATATTTTTAAAAAAGGTGTATAAAAGTTTGTTCAACGTTAAAAATAATTATTTTCCTTTATAAATCCAAAACAACTTATTCAAAGCAAATCATTATTATCAACTCCGACTAAATTTGTATGAGGTCCAACGAGTTAAATTTATATAGTAAACAAAAAGATGATATGACTTATAATATAAGCTCCTTTAGATTAAAATTTGGAAATGTTAACACCAATAGAATTTGTATAGCAATAGTAATTCAATTAATGATTCAACCTATCTTAAGCCAAAATTGTCATTTTAAATAAAATAAAACTCAATGTACTAACTCTAAATCCTTAATTAATTTTCCATATTCAATGAAATTCTACATGACATTAACTAGAAACCTATTCAAAGCATCAAAATGTACAACAATAAATAACAACAAATATATTTAATTCCAATTTATTTCAATCAAATTATGAATGAAACAAGACTATATAAAAAAAAGTATCATAAAATTACATCACATTCCATAGATAAATAAATAAAGAGATAAGATAAAGTTGAATACCGCAAAATCTTAACTGAAGCTTGATTGGAACACTCACGAATCTTTTGTATATTGTATGTAATGGTATAGGTGTTGTATTTATATGAAAGTAATGAAAAAGGAAGAATAATTTTTGAAAGAAAAATAAAGTAAAATAAATATGAATATGTTTTTTCTTTTTTTTCTTCCTACAGAAGTGTGCGTCAATTCTTTTTTTTTTTTTGCTGATTGTCTCCTCCCTTTTTTTTTCTTTCAAGTTCTTGTGTCGTGTATATATGTTGGAGTAGTGTGCAGAGGGGTTGGGTAGATGAGGGTAATGGGGGTTGATGTGGGATTGTGGGGTGAGTGAATGGGAGGAAAAAAATGGGATGAGGGAAACGTGCTGGTGGGGGGATAGGTAGTTTTGTTTAGATTATTATTATTATTTAATAATTAATATAATAAATATAATATAATATAATATAATAATAAGAGTAATAATAATAATAATAATAAAACTTACCACAAAATATGATTATGTTTTTTGTTGTTTTCCAATCCTTTAAAATAAAGTTAATAAAATAAGGTAAAAGTCAAAATATTTAATTTAGATTTTTATAAAATATTTAAGCTCTAAAAATGGTGTAAAACTTAAGTTCGGTAAAAAATTACGTGTCTACACCTATTTATGATCTTGTTCTATTCTAGAAACAAGGTCATTTGAGACTTGTGTTTTTCTTTTGAATCAATTGTAATATTTTAGAGGCTTGTACACGTGACAACCAGATTTTGGGGGTATTTTTGAGTTGATTATAAATTTTTTGCATTTTATTGTAATGGTTGAGTTTTAGGCTGACTTGTTTTGGTGGGATAAAACGAGTGCCATCACGTCCATTTTTGGGTCGTGACACTTTTTTTTACCAGGAATCACAAAACCCTCGGGTTGTTCCATGTAAATTTCTTCCTCCAATTCTCCATTTAAGAAAGTTGTTTTCACATTGATTTGATGGATTTGGAGGTCATATACCGCAACTAATAATATTAACATCCGAATGGATGTAATTCTAGTTACTGACGAGTATATATCGACAAGATCAAGACCTTGTTTTTGTCTAAAGCCTTTGACAAAAAGTCTTGCTTTTATATTTGTCAACATGTCCATCTACTTTCATTTTCCTTCTGAAGATTCACTTTGAACCCAAATGTTTATTTTCTGGAAGAAGATCAATTAACTTCCAATATGGTTGCTCAAAATTGCATCAATCTCACTATTGACACCATGTTTCCAGAAGGATGAGTCTACAGAAGACCCAATAAATGTTACAAAATCATATTCGAAGGAAGTAGATGTCCTTTGACATTTACTACGCCTTTGAATCTCTTTGTTAAGTATATATTTTTTTCCTTTCCAAGGTCTTTTAGATCCTGCACTAGACTACTCAAGTCTAACTTAACAATCCACAATCATAGGTCCTATTTTAATCCTTTTAGAAATAGGAACTTAGACTTTGGCTAGACACTTTGAAGTATTTCAAGTTGGATTTCCTTCCTTTCCATTTCTCATATGGAATAGATTGTGTCCTGAACAAACAAATTCTTTCTGAAAAGACAAAACTTTTTGTTGTCCCCTTTTGCAGTAAGGATAGTTCCTCCACACAAGTCTTGTGGTAAACCTGAACTTATAAGCAATGCATCCATCATTTTCTTCAAAGTTCGGTTATTTTTTTTTTCATTCTACAATTCCATTAGATTTAGGTGAATAAGACAGTAGTTTGATGGATAAATCCATTTTCCAAACATATTTCAGCAAAAAGAGATTTATATTCTCCATCCCTATCACTTCTTATCTTTTTCCACAGAAACTTGACATTTTTATTTATTGCACTCAAAGTTAGACCAAACTTCTAAGTTGATCAGTTTTCCTTACAAGGTTTTGTAATTGACATGCTCCAAGTGTTCATATCACAAACAATTTGACTCAAGCAAGTAGGAACAAATACAAATATTGAGTTTGAAAAACTCTCCGCGAGGTAGCTTTTTCTCACAAATATTTTGTTCTTATTTCTTACAATTTTGTGTGATACAAACATTGTTTAGAGTCATCACCTTGTCAAATGTCCTTTTCGGAAGGACCTTTCCATAACTTTCAATTTGATTGTTATAGAACTACTCATGAACAACGTTTTCTCGGGTCCAATAAAGGCAATATAGTCCAAATGCTTCTTTTACAAAACATGACAAATGACTATTCACCAATATTCATGTCTATACAAATAGTTATATTTAATAGACATATCTTTTCATGAAAAGGCACAACATTTTAAGTGACACAAAGAACTCAATCATTTTGAACAAGTATACATATAATTTGGTAGTTTCATACTAGTCATACCATATACTAGTAAAAGAGAAACTCAACAACCACAATATCAAATATACTCCAAAAATTTTGTGGGTCTAACATAATACAAAAGTATCATTGAATTTCATATCTTGTGCTCCAAATTTAAATTAGACACTAAGTCTAATTTTATCTTTGTCATTAGCATAGAACCCCCCACATTTTAAATATGATCTCAAAAATATTTTTCAAGTATTTGAAAATAGTTTTTTCACATATTTTTTTTCTCATGCTATCAAAGTGTCATTGACAACATGAAACCTCTTTTGAAAATATTATTCTACAAAAGAATTATAGTGCTTCAATTCTCTTTGACAATCTTTACATAATGTCAAAGTTCATTCCATAGAGGCACAAAATCACAAACTCTAAGTCACTGGTATTTTTCCTCTATCACAAATAGACATACCACTTAGTATTTAGAATACTTACAGTAAAGACAAATTTTTTTGTACAATTTGTTTCTATATAACAGTGAAGTTTATAGAAAGTCAAAAGTACAACATTGACTTATTATGTGAAGTTTTCATATTCTTCAAACCAATAGCATAGTCTAATTTATCCAGAGTAGAAAACTACAAAATTTTTTAGTCTACAAAAAGCAAATACAATCAAATTTCACATGGAGTACAAAACTACAAAAGTTTTTTTTAGTCTCAAGACATAATTAAACATATTCTTAGATTATCACATAGATGTGCTTTTCTTTTCAAATAGCCTTCCAACTATAACATTTTGACATACTATTTTATCAAACAAAAATGTGCATCTCTCATTCTGCAAACTAAATAATTTTAAAGGCAACACTTTTTGCCTAGGAAAATTCATTCAAAAATCATATGGTTTGCAGATCTTTTTCCAAAGACATACATGATAAATGTTAAAACTGTTAACTTTTAGAAACTATTTTCCTCATTAGATAAATAATAAGAAGGTTACCTGGTGTAATTTTAAACCGAAATACCACCAATTCTTCTAGTACACTCTCACTTCGACCTTGCTAAATAAAGCACCGAATTTTGGAGAAGTAATGAATTAATCTTCTACTTCCATGATATGTTTCTCTCAATCAGTAGAATACAAGAAATACCAACAGTATAATAATTTCCTTAAGATTGTTGTTCATCTTGTATTCCTAAGATACTTAGAACAAAACTTTGAAGAACTTGGTAAGAAACAACAAAGTTTAAAGAGTATTTTCAAACTAGAAAATTAAAACTAGTAGAGAAAATAGAATTAGAAACAATATAAAAATATTTTTCTCAAAGAAAGAAAATCGAGCCCACTGAATGCACAGTGTCCCCTTAAGGATATTATTCCCCTCAAGTACCCGAGGTTAATGGAATATATCCTCTCAGGATAGAACGATCTTACTCACCAGTGTATCGGTACCTAAAACCACGGTGTCAGTGAACCACTCAATGGCAGTAAAGTACACTTAGAATACTAGATTTAGTAGTAGTAGTAGAAGAAGTCCAGAAAAATCCGTTCAACTAAAATGAGAGGAACTCCCTAAATTTATAGAAAACAGAGGGTAGTGTGAAAAGGTTCTTATTGTGCCACTGGAAAGGTCACAACCCTATGGAAAAGTCACAATATTTCGGAAAGGTCACAACTCTTCATAAAAGTCACAACTCTTCATAAAAGTCGCAACTTTTCATAAAAGTCGCAACTCTTCATTTTCCATTCACACCTTTTACAACCCAACAAATATGTGAAGGATCTCTTTTACTCATCTAGCAAATCATGGGGTGTTTCTATTTGATGCTATTTGATTTTTATTTTTTTGATAAGCAAATGCTATTTGAATCTTCTTTGAAGTCTCAAAATATTTAGCTGAATGACATAGAAGGTTCGTTATACACCTGGTGACAATGATTAGTTTATTTGTGTTCTTTACAAACATATGTTTTTGTTGAGTGTTTACTATATTATGGGCTTGGACTTGGATGGTGCAAAATAGAAAGATAATAGCAAGAGGGAACTGCACAAGTTCAATCATCCTTTCCATATATACTTGTGATGATAATTGCAAGCTGATCAATCATGACGAGGGCTTCTACTTTTTCATTCCTCTTGTGGAACACTGTACATGATTTTATGCTTTGAGCTTCACATATCGCTTCCAAGTAGTGAGAAAATTGGGCTTCAACTTTAACAAAGACTGTATTACTGTTAAGGTGATCTGTCACATACATTATTTCTACTATTATTATTTTGCATCTTACTTACTTTTTGCACAGAGTTTTTCTTGAAGGTTTGACGAAAAATAGATAAAGTGGCATAATCATACAAACCATTGAAGTAGAACAATGGAGAATACACGTGAACTAAAAACATTGCAAACTTTGTTTCAGCTCGAGCTGTCAATCTTCAGAAGAAATTGAGGGGTGGTGAAGGCATTTTGCTCCTGAATTTTCGGTGCCTTAGGTAAAACATAGTTGCTAGTAGTGCTAAGATTTTGAAAGGTGTCACATATAGTATGAGTGTTGCAATAAGACATAAGACTATGAAGATGTTAGTTGCCATATCCCCTATAACCATTTAGATTCGACCAACCACACTGCGAAGTCTATCATACCTCATTTTAACTGTCAAACTCTTCAGCTAGTTCATCTGAGATAATTGCTTCGGACCAAGATAGTTTTGTGTCCATATGTGGAGAATGCCTAGCTCGGTCTGGAACGGTAGTTCCATATTCCAAAAAGAAACATATAAAGGAACATAGTTGTTAGTATTAACTCTGGGTAGCAGATCAATATACAAAAGAGAAGTTGAAGCAGAATAATGGTAATAGGGTTTTTCCATTTGCAAACTTCTCCAAGCCATTTTCTCATTAGAACAATTCTGAAGAAGTTAACTTTACTTCTTCTCATGCTCCACATGTGGGAGTCAACATCTAGGATGTACTCCACAACCTCTTTAATTTATGCAGTGGTGACTCAGCTCGTCTGAGCCTCACCACAACTTTTAATATTGAATCATCGAAAATGAACTGGTCGTTGATCCAATCGCTTCTCAAATGTGTTAAGTGGCAAGCTTAACCTCCCAGCAATCTCATCTTTGGGAGGTCCGGCTTTGCATTCAACAGTAAGTACCAATTGCTCCTTAAAAGGCTCTGCCGCCACAAATCATAGGTCTTCATTCCAGAATAGATTAGCTATTCGTGTTTGGCATACTTCGGTCTTTAGTACTTGCTTCCCAACTTGAGACTTAACAAATACCTGTATGGGTTGGGTTTTTTCCAGGGATTCTACATCCTGGGTTTCAATGATATTGACTCTCAGGTACCACAGTTTAGGCGAACCATATACCTTTGATCTGACACTATGAACACCTTCTCCCTGAACTAAAGCAGTCTGAAAAGGCTTAGTATGCTTGGGTTCCCTTCCACACTGCAAGCATCACCTCTCCCCTTCACCGCGATCCTCTAATTTATACCACTGAAGTGCCAAAGGGCAGTCATGTGGAACCCTTGTAGGCACTTCATTCATGTCAAACACCACTTTCCCTATATAATAATATTTATGCACCATCTCTTTGTCTCTTACAATAACTTATAATTGAAGACTGAATCTTCTCTCTCGAAAAAGCACGCATTTGCTTCCACTCAGGGTTTTACCTTCTTATCAAAGTGCTATATTTTTCCTTTATAGTTTCTGAGGTCTCTTGCTTTCACAACTGGTACATAAAGAAAAAACATCTGTTCAACAAGATCATAAGTGCTTGTGACTCTGTCACTGCTAATCCATCCACCTCCACCTCGAAATCCCCCATGTGGCCTCTAATTTCGAATTCACGCAGGGAACCCGATCAAAACCTGTAACACCTCGAATTCAAGAAAGGCTAGAAAGGGTTAAGTAGGCAAAGACACAAGCCCAAAACTAGACCATGGGACCCGTCACGGAGCCCTAGATGGGTCGTTAAAGGGACCACGACCCGTTTTGGTGCTCGTGAAGATGTTCCAGAACTTGCCCAAAAAGGTTCCCCTCCCACAACCCCTTGGACGGCCCGTGGTGAGCATCATAGATCATTAAACTGGTCGTGATGAGGGTCAAGGCAGCATGGGTCCTCCCCTAGCCACTGTTCAAGGACCACGGGAGTCAAAACAGCTTGTGAAGCTTCACACGAACCGTGGAGTTGCCCGTGAAGGGTTTTTATCAGACTTAGAGTGTAGGGTCAACTTCAAATGATCATATCTTTTAGCACAAAATGAATTAGGTGGCCCATGACATATCAAATTAAGGATCTCTGAGTCCTCTTTCCAACGCCAACAAACTTTCCTAATTCCAAGATCGAAGTAAAAGTTTATGCCCAAAATAGTGAAGCCCTGTCAGGCAAAAATTCTTCACGACCCGTTTGATAGGCCATTGTAGTGCATGACGGGCAGTCAAGGCCTCCTTGATGCCAATTCGACAGTTTTCAGTCAGGGACTTTTGGGTCTTTTTCCCAATTATTTTAACTCAATATTATGTCATTTTTCCTTTTACCCAAAGCCCTATATAATGATTCTAAACCCCAAAATCACCCAAAACTCAATTCATTCTCTTAAATTTCCAAAAGAAGATCAAGCTCCTCCTCTCAAGTATTTCTCTCTCTAGAAGTTGAAGAAGAAAGCTAGGATTTCAATATCAAGCCTCATAATCCTCCATTTTTTCCAAGCTTTTGGCAACAAGGTATGATAGTTTTCATCCATGGAGCCCTTTCCTCCATGGAGTTCCTAAATTCTTCAATTGAAGTTAGGGTTTTCTTCCATGTCATAGGTTCCTTTCAATGTTGATTTATTTGATTGATTTATAAACTTTTATGCATAAATTGAAGTAATTGCATGTCACTACTAAAAAACTACTTAAAAATGACGGACAGAAAAGCGACGGATGGCGTCGCTCCAAAAAGCGACGCCTTTTGCCACACTGTCCGTGGCTTTTTAATAAAAATAATTATCTTTTAAATTATTTTACAAAAAGCGACGGACGACATCTCTTAGTCCGTCGCTTTTTTTCATGGATTTTTGCGCTAAATATATATATATATATATATATATATATAGACGCCGTCCGTCGCTTTTTATTAAAAATAATTATATATAAATTAAAAAATAACCACCTTGGTCAAAATGTTGGTCAACTATATTTAAAAGAAGCGACGGACTTAGAGACGCTGTCTGTCGCTTTTTATTAAATATCTAAAAGACATATTGCCATTTTCTTATTTTCCTCTCTCTCTTCACTCTTATTCTCTCTCTTCTCTCTCTCTCTATATATATTTATATCGATCTCCCTCCCCATCGTCATCGCTGGTCGTCGTCCTCTCCCAGTGCCGCCCTTCCCCGTCACCTGCCACCCTTCCCTTTCGCCGGTCGCCGTCGCTGCAGGTAGGTTTTAAATTTTTGTTTTTTTTTCAATTCTAGTGGTTATAATTGATTGTTTGTTAGTATATTATTGTTTTTGTTTGTTGGGTTGTGTTATTCAATTGTTAATTTGATTTGATTATTGTTAGTTAGGTATAGATAATTGAAGATTTTTAGTTTAGGGGTTTTTTTTTAAAAAAAGGGGCATTTTTAAATTGGTCATTGTTAGTTAGTGAAGAATTAGCATTTTTGTATTTTAGGACTAGTTTAAACTTGAGAATATGTAATTTGAGGTTGAATTGGGATTTTTTTTGGATTTGATTTTAGGACTAGTTAGTAAAGTGTTAATAATTTGAAGTTAGAAATTAGTAATTGAAGTGTTATGAGTAGATGATGAATGTTTGAATGTCATGAATTTAGATGATGAATGTCTGAATGTCATGAACTTAGAACTTGAACTTAAAATTAGAACTTCAACTTGAATTTAGAACTTGAACTTGAACTTGAACTTAGAATTTGAACGTGAACTTAGAACTTGAACTTGAAATTAGAACTTGAACTTGAACTTAGAATTTGAAGTTAAACTTAGAACTTGAACTTGAAATTAGAACTTGAACTTGAACTTAGAATTTGAACTTGAACTTGAAATTAGAACTTGAACTTGAACTTAGAACTTGAACTTGAACTTAGAACTTGAACTTGAACTTAGAATTTGAACTTGAACTTAGAACTTGAGATTGAAATTAGAACTTGAACTTGAAATTAGAACTTGAACTTGAACTTAGAACTTGAAATTAGAACTTGAACTTGAACTTAGAACTTGAACTTGAAATTAGAATTTGTACTTGAACTTAGAACTTGAACTTGAAATTAGAATTTGAACTTGAACTTAGAACTTGAACTTGAAATTAGAATTTGAACTTGAACTTGAAATTAGAACTTGAACTTGAACTTAGAACATGAACTTAGAATTTGAAGTTGAACTGAGACTTGAACTTGACATTAGAACTTGAACTTGGAACTAATTAGCTTGAATATATAACTAATTAAGTTTAGAAATTAGATATGAACTTGAAGTGAAAACTTGAACTTATTAAAACTTGAATATATATATATATAAATATATATATATAAAACTAATATTCTTGGATTTGAAGTTTATATTTAACTAATTTTAGAACTTTTCGTGCTAGGCAACTGAGGAAGCTCAACATCTAAAAAAGTTGATACAAGACTAGATTGCTTCTTTCATCAAAGTAGGAGATAAGGTTGGTGCTTCTAAATTTCTAAAGTTCAAGTACAATTGTTTTCAATAATGTGTTTGTGTCCATCTAGTATTGATACTTAGCTTTAATTTTGTGATAATTTTTTTGTGTCCATCGATTGTTTGTTAAGCGTAAGTACTAACGCTAGTTGATTCTATTGATGAAAAAAATGATTTTTTTGTAAGATCGATTTGTGTCCATCTAGTGTTGACACTTAGCTTTAAATTTAGAAATAATATATTTGTTAAGAATAAGTACCAACACTAGTTGATCCTATTGATGACAAAATTGATTTTCTTGCAAGATCGATTTGTGTCCATCTAGTGTTGAGACTTAGCTTTAAATTTAGAAATAATATATTTGTTAAGCATAAGTACCATCCAATTGATGACAAAAATTGATTTTCTTGCAAGATCGATTTGTGTCCATCTAGTGTTGACACTTAGCTTTAAATTTAGAAATAATATATTTGTTAAGCATAAGTACCAACACTAGTTGATCCTATTGATGACAAAATTGATTTTCTTACAAGATCGATTTGTGTCCATCTAGTGTTGACACTTAGCTTTAAATTTAGAAATAATATATTTGTTAAGCATAAGTACCAACACTAGTTGATCCTATTTATTTAGTTAATTGGTGGATTTAGTTAAAGTTGTTATGTTGTTTAAATAAATTAAAATAAATAATGTGATTTAGTTAATTGGTGGATTTAGTTGTTTGAATTAAGTCAATACTAAATAGTTAAAGTTATAAAGTTGTTAAGTTGTTTAAATAAGTTAAATTAAATAATGTGGTTTTGTTGATGGATTTAGTTGTTAGAAATAAGTCAAAACTAAACTAGTTCAAGTTAAAAAAGTTGTTAAGTTGTTTAAATAAGTTAAACTAAATAATGTGGTTTAGTTGGTGGGTTTAGTTGTTGTATTAAGTCGAAACTAAACTAGTTAAAGTAGTTAAGTTGTTTAACTAAGTTAAAATAAATAATGTGGTTAAGTCAATACTAAACTAGTTTTAGGACTACTACTAGTAAAATTATTATTAAATTTTATTTATAATATAATTGAATATCTATATTTTTGTAGATGGATCATCATTTGTGGATGTATAATATGCATTATGAAACTGGTGCTGGTTTGAAACCTGAGTTTATTGACGGTGTTAGAAATTTTATTGAACATACAATGACACTTGACATTTTCAAGAATAATGGATTGGTTAGGTGTCCTTGTAGTGCATGTAAGTGCTTAAATTTTTTTAAACCAGATAGAGTTATGGTTCATTTGTACCGGATTTAAGCCTAGATATTTTGTATGGATTGATCATGGAGAAAGTGATGGATTGGATGGTATGTTTTATAATTCGATGCCTGTGGATGTCTATAATATGGTTGCACCACATGACCAAATAGGGGTTGAATAGGTTAGGGTTGAACATGATAGGGTTCATGAAATGATCAATGATACTTTCGGGGTTCAAGGTGGGATGGAACTGGAACAATATTTTGATGAAGCTCCTAATGAAGAAGCAATACACTTTTATGATCAATTAGAAGAGTCTAGTCGTCCACTATGTGAAGGGAGTCCGCATTCTGCCTTGTCAGTTGCAGTTAGATTAATGAATATTAAATCACATTGGAATGTTCCTAATGCTGCTACGGACTCAATGATTGATCTTTTGGGTGAACTAGTTAATCCAGAGTTTAACATACCAAAGAACTTCTATCAGGCAAAGCGTTTGGTGTCCAAATTTGACGTATGATAGAATTCATTGTTGTGTTAATGGCTGCATTTTGTTTTACAAGACTGATAGTGAATTAGAAAATTGTAAGTTTTGTGGACATGCTCATTATAAGAGGACTTCGGCTGGAAAGATGGTCCCAGTTCAGGCGATGCATTATCTACCTCTCATTCCTAGGTTAAAGAGGTTGTATGCATCGATGAGGTCTGCCCCACATATGAGATGGCATGTGAATATAGAAGGCCGCCGGGTGTCTTGTCTCATCCATCTGATGGTGAAGCATGAAAGCATTTTGATAATGTACATTCTGATTTTGCTAGTGAACCAAGAAATGTTAGATTGGGGTTGTGTTCAGATGGCTTCACACCATTCTCTAATAATGCTTCGTCTTATACATGCTGGCCGATATTTCTTACTCCGTATAATATTTCTCCTGAAATGTGCATGACCAGTCCCTACATCTTTCTAAGTTGTCTTATTCTAGGTCCCCGTAATCCAAAAAGTTTGATTGATGTCTATCTACAACCATTGATAGCTGAGCTCAAACAATTGTGGTTTGAAGGCGTTTTGACTTATGATATATTAACTAAGCAGAATTTTGTTATGCGTGGTTCTTTAATGTGGACTATTAATGATTTTCCTGCATACGGGATGTTGTCTGGTTGGATGACAGCTGGAAAGCTAGCATGTCCATATTGCATGGAAAATAGTAAGGCATTCACTTTAAAGCATCGCAGAAAAAATACATGGTTTGATTGTCATCGCCAGTTCTTGCCAATGGACCATGAGTTTAGAAAGATGAAAAATGCATTTAGGAAAAATAAGGTTGAAAGTGACCCCCCACCTCCATTACTCACAGGGCATCAAATTTGGGAGAGAGTTTCTCAATTACCTAAAGTTACAGAAGCTTCACCTTCTAGACTTCCTGGATATGGTGTTGAACATAATTGGACCAAACAAAGCATATTTTGGGAGTTGACGTATTGGAAGGACAATCTGCTACGACATAATCTAGATGTGATGCACGTTGAAAAAAAATTACTTTAACAATTTGTTTAACACAATGATGGATGTTAAGGGTAAGACAGAAGACAATCCAAAAGCTAGAATGGACATAAAGGAATATTGTAGGAGAAAAGAGTTATGGCTGCAAGAATTACAGAATGGTAAATTAGTTAAGCCCAAGGCCAACTTTTCATTCACATTGGATGAGAAACGTGAAATTATTGAGTGGGTTAAAAATTTGAGGATGCCAGAGGGCTATGCTTCGAATTTAGGAAAGCGGGAAGATATGAATGAAGGAAAATTGATAGGTATGAAAAGTCATGATTGCCATGTGTTCATGGAAACTTTAATTCCTATCGTTTTTAGCCATCTACCCGAAAGGATATGGGAACCAATCACAGAGATAAGTCTTTTTTTTAAAGATTTGTGTTCTGGAAAGTTGTTGGAGAGTAGTTTAGACAGGATGGAGGAAAATATTCTTGTTACTACTACTAAGTTGGAGAAGATATTTCTATGTGGTTTCTTTGATGTGATGGAGCATCTTCCAATTCACCTTGTACAAGAGGCCCGCCTCGGAGGTCCGGTTCAAACAAGTTGGATGTATCCATTTGAAATATTCACTAAGTTATATATATATTTGCCAACTCTTTTATATATTAACATATATATACATATATACATGCAAAAAAATTGGTAGTTCGAAGCAAATGATTAAGCAAAGGGGAAGGATCGAATGATCATTTGTTCAAGGTCATATTGGGAGAGAAACTGGTGATTTTTATTCTTATTACTTTGAATGATGTGTCATGTAGGAGAAACAGGCCCAATCACAATGATGAAGGCGATATTGATCCTTTATTTCCACCGATATAAATTTTTAATAAAAAATGGTCGAGGATCTAAAAAGCGTGGAAAGCGAGACTTCACTGATATGGAAATGCAATCAGCTGTGACACATATTTTGCTTAATTTTCCAGAGATTCAATCATATGTCAAGTAAGTGTTAAAAATATGTTATTAAATTACATACTAATAAGTGATCATTAACTAATGAAATACTTAAATGTAAAATGATCAGCTTGTTCGTAAACACATGGGGTAATGAAGCCATCTATACCGAATTTTCCAAATGGCTGAGGAACTATGTAAGTGTGCAATCACTAAGTATATAATAATATATTCATGTTATACTAAATTATATTACTTGAAATAACAATCACGTAGGTTTACGATGAATACTCAAGTGTCCAACATTTGCAATTAGTGAAAGAAGTAGCACTTGGACCTGAATCTCAAGTACTGACAATGAATAAGTATTGTGTCAATGGTTTTAAGTTTCAAACTAAAGAAGTTTCTAGGAACAAGAAAACAAATAATAGCGGTGTCTACATACAAAGTGATGTTGATGGTACTGGTCAACCTATTGAATATTATGGTGTCATTCAAGAGATTATTGAAGTGAGGTATTTAGGTTGGCCTAAGAAGAAGATTGTATTGTTTCGATGTGAGTGGTTTGACCCATCACATAGAGGCACAATGGTGGACCATCAACATAATATAATTGAAGTTAAGCACACCAGGAAATACAAAAGTTATGATCCTTTTATTATTGCACAAAATGCTAAACAAGTGTATTACGCTTCATATCCATTGCGTAGAGACAAAGCTGATTGGTGGGTTGTTATAAAAAGTAAGCCTGTGGGAAGAATTGAAATTGACAATGTCTTAGATGTGGCGTATCAAAATGATGTTGGAAGTGTTCAACAACAAGTTGATGTTGAATTGGAAACCACACTACAACATCCTCAACACATATTAGAAGAAGTATTTGATGATGAGATACTAAATGTTGAGGAAAAAATATCCGAGAATGAGCTCATCACATAAGCATTAACACCAATGTCAAACAAGACTCCACACTTTCGCTAGTGTGCAATGTTCATCACAAGAGACTCAATTTGATAATTGACTAGTCACAACGAGATGCAAAAAGTTCACATATTGTCTATGCAACTTCATTTGGCCTCATCATAGCTGCACATTCATTTTTGTTCGATTATGTGCACTATTCAAGTCATCGGTATTGATCAAGACTGATACTCAAATTTGCAAGAGAACAACCACATTCAAACGCGATTAAGAGGTGGCACCAAAAATTTTGGAAATGTCCAAAAATCAATTGCAATTAAAAACAAGGAGCCACAAGCTCAAAGATCCATAAAAAACAGTACTAAACACAATTTACAGCTCAAAAGCCAAGATATATACAGAAAAATAGGTCTCACCCCACCACAAATCAAAATCTATTTGTCCTCAAATGCAAACAATAAAAATATCCAAAAGTCAAATAACCAAGACAAAGAGGGAGGTAAAAAGGAATCCTGTCTAAATAGTCACTCCATCTGTCTAGGCATCAGTGCCCGGTGCATCAATATGGACTAGGGTCTAAGTACCCGGAGCCATATTAACAGTACCACCAACTCCACTAAGATCAGCTAAGGGTGTATCTACCAAAGAAGCGTATACATCCGCATCTACCATGTCCTTCTCAATCTCTGTACGACCCTTCTAAGAAGCCTTCTCAGCAACCCCAAGCATCTCCTCATCCGTCTCAGCCTCAGACTTAGGATTAGTTGCCTCCTCAACTCTAACATCATCTTCGATGGTAGCTGGAGGCATATCTGGCTCGACTGGCACATCTGGGATCTCCACCGTCCCGAAGATCATAGACATTTCGGTGGACTTCAGCTGGTCCACATCACTCCTCAGTGCAACAATGGCGACCTTTAGAGTCATCACCTCTTCGGTGGTCCCTTGGCCACGCCTACACACCGCTATCCTAGATGCAAAGGCATTAGTGGTAGCACTCAATGGTGTCACATCATCAGCAAGGGCTGTCTGGATCATGCCCAAAATGGAGGCCTCAAGTTTAGACGATCGGTAGAATGGGCTAGGTGCCCCATCCGGAGTAATGCAGCCTGAGTGAGCGGGGCCGGGAAACAGCAACAGTAGATCTGGGAGGAAATGTAGAACAGAGGAACCTTGAGCGTCAGAAGGGATAACACTAGAAGTACCTGAAGGCCTAGGGGTTGGAGTAGGCAAATGTGCCTCTGTAGGTAATGCGTCTGTGTCCACAACCGGGGAAGACTCCATCGGGGCTGCCTTCTTCTTCTCCGCCTCATCATTTAAACACTCCGCCTCGATTCTCCAGATATCAGTAGAAGATGTGGGAATTATTTCCACATCTTTCTTCGCATCTCTAGGAACCCAAGCTCATCTGCAAAGCTCGGTGATCAATACCTAAAAGGGGGCAGAAGTCAGGCGCTGCTTGGCCCGCATGAGCATCTCCTTTGCAATGATCATCCCAAAATTAAGCCTTGTACCCGCAATGAGGCAGCCTAGGTAGACTGCTTTAGTGTGACAGAGAATAGACTCATTTTGAGAGTGAATGATTGTGCTGCTGATGAAGCCAAACCAATACCTCGCTACCACATTGAGGTCCTTATTTTCAATAGTCACCCTAACCTCAAGCCACTTGGGAGTGTCGTCTGATATCAACGAAGACAACCACTTCTTCATGTTCTGCAACGTCGTTGTCCTGATCTTGTACTGACAGTCATCTTAAAGTCTAGTGGTACATTTTAAGACGACATTGATGGCATCAAAGTCACATTGCACCCTCTTACCCCTGACAACCACGTAGTCAATCGGCTTGAATTTAGATGCCGACTTCTTCCCTTATGGTATCAATGTACTGTAAGTGCTGTAGAACTATCTGACCCAGCTTGGAATGTACGGGCTACGGGTCTTGGTGAAGATCTGGAAATGTGACCTCAGACCGCTCATAATCTCTGGGTACATGTTAATGACCCCATCAGTAGACATACGCTTCTCCTTGATGATTGTCCTCAGTCCCTCAGTTTTCAGTCTATTCATAGACTTGGGAGGAGGACCCTGTACTAGTGGTACTAGGACCACATCCTGTGTTGGAGCTGGAGGAGGAGGAGTGGTGGCCTGAGGAGTCTTGATCCTAGATGGATCATTCATCCTCTTAGATCACAGCTCTGGCCTTTGTGCTGCTAACAGTTCATCATCCTCAGGCTCCGAAGCTGCAACCTGATGCTCTTGGTGCTCACCCTCACTCTTAGAAGTGGTGAGGTGGGTGGCGTAGATGCCCTCACTATCGGAGCTGGCCTCTGGTAATATAGGTGCCTTCCCTTTGCCTTTTCCTTTCCCATCAGTTGTGGGAAGTTTGGTGGCTTTGGCCCTTGATACAATTGCATCCTTATTGAGTTTTATCCCTTTGACCCTCTTGTGGGGCGGCATGTCCCTAGCAGCAACCTTTGGTCTAGCCATGTCTGCAAAATCATCAAAACGAGTTAGAAACATTTCAAGCAAAAGCACAAAATGAATTGCAGACGGACTCGCCGAACCAATAGACGAGTCACCGAATCACTTTGGCGGGCCAGATCGAGCTCGCCAAAAAACTTGGCTCAAAAATCTCAAAAAACTTTGGCAAGTCGGCGATGTGAAGGGCCTTTCGGCGAGCAATAACTAGCCTGCCAAAAGTTACAGTGCAATTAAGGGTTAGGGGACAGACGAGGGGCAATCAAATAAAATTTTCGGCGAGTTGTCGAGTGCACTCGGTGAACTCAGGCTTCTCTTACAGAACCTTTTTCAAGTTTAGAATGAAATTAAAGGCGACACAGGGAACTTTGGTGAATCGAGGAGTGGTTCGGAGAGCTCGACCCAGCTCGCCAAACGACCCAACGTGTCTACTTTTAACCCATCTTCTCAAATGCAACCCCGCAACCCCCAAAAACAAAATCAAAACATGCACTTCCACAGTTAAACTAAGACCCATTACACCCATGCCCCTGGGATACTCAGACTTATCTCAGTTTTGCCAAATTTAGCCATTTGATGACTTCTGCCCTTAAGAATGACGTCACTCGCTCTATCATTGGGCATATTACGTCATTTGACAAAAATACGGGTTACTTATACTTCAGCCGACCAGACCCAACAACATGCAAGCACAAACCCACTACTTAACAAATTTAATAGCACAAAATCTCGGGAAATTAATATTATAGGCATTACGGGCAAATTATTTGAATTAACACACAAATTCTAGCATCCAAACATTATCAGAGAGGCCCAACACACATCACTACGATATAAATCACTTGCAAATGAGTAAAAGTTTCTAAAAAATGAATTCGGGGTTCAAAAAACCAACCTTAGATGCCGAACAATCAAGATTTGAAATGCTAGGAGGTAAAGTAATCTAACTCCGAGCACACAATCAACGACTCAAATACGATAACAATGCAAGAAATATGGAAACTATAGTGTGGGTGTGAGTTTGGGAAGTTCAAAACTGAAGGAAAGTGAAAGAGTTTGAAAGTTTAAACCTTTGGCCTTTAAAAACCGTCCGGTTCTCACCCATTCAATGACATTAGTTGTGCTCGCCGAGAGGGCACTTACCTCACTGAGTTTTATTGAACCTCCAATTATCGTGGGGGTCCAAACGGCGGTCTATGTTAGGATCGTTGACCTAGTCGACGATTCGCCAATATGCTCCTGCGCTCGCCGAGTTTTACAAACTCCAATTCAAAAATGTCTTGAGTCCACCGGCTGACCAAGTCGGGCTCGTAGACCTCTTCGGCGATGTGCTAAATGGACTTTTAGCTCGCGAACCTGCACTTTTCAAACACTTTCCACACTTTGACCTGCGCAATCAACACACCATTATTTCAACTAAAAAAGAAAGCAAATAAAAACTTGGGTTGCCTCCCAAGCAGTGCCTTAGTTAACACCGTGGCACGATGCAAGTTCACACTCAAACCTCATTCTTGAGGTTGGCCATAGTATCACTAGGCAACCCCCCCTTGCTGTCTCAAGTTTAAATGAGATGAGATATGACCCATTT
This sequence comes from Solanum okadae, assembly GCA_036553675.1. Taxonomy (NCBI): domain Eukaryota; kingdom Viridiplantae; phylum Streptophyta; class Magnoliopsida; order Solanales; family Solanaceae; genus Solanum; species Solanum okadae. The sequence goes on from CM071680.1 coordinate 27,992,867, forward strand.
GGGTCTCCAACTGCTTGATCGATACTGAATGGGAGGTAACCGTCTGGCTAAGGGTTGACACATCTTCTTTCACTTCTTTAAAAATCTTGTCTCACCCCTCAACTTTGTTGAGGATACGAGAAAACATATCCTCCGACCGGCCTCCTTCGGAATCCTTTGGCTTTTGGCGCTCATGGGAAGGGGCATATCTATCTTTCTCCCCCTCTCTCTCTTTCCAATTGGGGTTACAGTCCCTCCACTCTCGATTACAATCCTTCCAACCTTCATCCCTGCTCTGACCTTGGTTACCACCCGTCCTTGGGTAGTTTGAACGATAACCACCTCCTTGGTTGTACAAAGCCTCAAACTTGGCCTCTTCAGGATTAGCACACCCCATACTCATGACATTGACACTTCGAGCACTAGCTCCCATGACAGTTTTGGTCAAAATGTCAAGTTTTGTCATGATCTTGGCCATGTTCTGGTCTCTCTCTTGGTTTTTCTCCATTTGCTCCTTGGTCAATTTTAATGTAAGAGAGGGGATCTGATCTTCGCGGGTGTACCAAGCCCGATTTATCGTGGTCATGCCATCCAAGAGCTGAGTTGCTATCACATAAGGTTTATGTATTAAACCTCCCGGAGAAAGTTGGTCAACAACACCCTTGTTTACCGAGTCAGGACTTTGGTAAAAATACTGCAGTAACACATTGTCAGGCAATCCATGGGTTGGGAATTGGAGCACCAACTTCTTAAATCATATCCATGTTTCTTGAATTGGCTCACCCTCCAGACGCTTGAAGCTCAGAATAATGTCCCGAAGAGTCATCATCTTTGAAGAAGGGAAAAATTGAACATTAAATGTAGTAACCAACTCCTCCAACGAAGTGATTGATTCACGTGCCAATCCATCCAACCACTTATACGCTTCTCCCATAAAAAAGAATGGGAATAACCTCAACCAGACCAACTCTTGAGATATATTCTTGAAGAAGAACGGTCCGCAAACATCCACGAAATTTCTAATATGCTTATGGGGATCCTCATGAGCCAAACCACTGAACAACCCCTTCAATTGCAAAAGTTGTAACATAGTACTTGTGATATGGAACATTGTGTTCCCTTCGGACGGAGGCAAGCGAATGACACCAATTCCACCCATAAGATGGGGGTCATTAGCATTAGGCTCGTTAACATCATTGAGGTTTCCGATGTCATATTGATGGCCTACTTGGCTACCATTGTTGCCCTTCACACTCATACTTCCTGTTTCAAAACACAAACAAGCAAAACAAAAATAAAAACAAGTAAGTTCAACTATGACTAACAAGAACATAATTCAACTTAACTAAAAATTCTCAACCAACAACACTACCCAGTAGCGGTGCCATTTTGAGTAACATTTCAAAGACACTTAATCCAGTTCTAAGAGTCAACGGTCACTGGTCAGTATATAACCCAACCAATTAGGTTGGGATCGTTCCCACAGGGAGTGGTACATGTTTGAGAATCAAAAGCAAAGTGTGAATATGATCAAGTCAATCATAGGTAAAAACATTTACGAATAAAAGCATACTTCAAGTTAAGGGGTGACACAAGTGTCAAATAACAGGGGGGTTTAGATTGTAATTATCAACTACAATAGCAGCAAATAACACGAATTAACAAGCAAAGAGACGGGTTCTTGGGATGTGATTGTATTATAGGCTAAGGTAGACAAATGGGTAATTGCAACTAATAGTAAATAGCTGTAAATCAGTGACTAAGCTAGACTTTAGTGGGGATAAACTTTCTCTCCAGTAATTTACCCCGAATTAAGTTGGTTTCTCTCGAACACCAACAAGAATCAATTAAGAACAACTACACTTTAGTCCATTCACTCTCTCGAGCTGAATGTGTGGAAAAAGGTTTAAGATTCACTCTCTCGAGCTGAGCCCATGACAACCTAATATCCACAGACCATCAAATCAGTAATCTTGGTTTTAAATCCTCTCTCTCGAGAAAGCAAAAAACACAAAGGATAATTGCATTTGCAAGTACAACCCTTTAAATTAAACCACAATTACTGATTGAAATCACTTTTAAACAATATTTACACTATCAATTAGCAATACCCATAAGCTAAATCAACCCATAATCAGATAATCACACCCCAAGAATTGGGTTTTAGATAGACATCATAAAAAGATAGATTTCTTTACCAAATTGTGTTTCCATCAATTGGTAAGATTAATTTCGTCTTTACAAATGTCAAAGTTGAAGAATCATAAAGACCCACTTCCAATTTCTAAAAAATGGAGAACTTCTATTCTTCAAAGCTAAGGAAAATACTGTCTCAATACTCAGAGTTTTAACTCAAAAATTACTCTCATGAATGTTCGGAATAAAATTTGATTGCGAAAAGATAAAAGACTTATACTAAACCAAATATTCAAAAGTGTATTTATAGCACCAAAAATATGTTGCGAAGGACCATTTGGTGCAGTAAGTCGAGATCACCGATCCACTCGGCGATCCGCCCTTTGGTCAGTTCTATCGCCTTTTTGCTTTGGCCTTTAACATCTTCAAGTTCTGTAACTTTGTGTGATCAAATCACTGTATTGCGGAACCGTTCGGCGACTCGCCGACTGCTCTTTTATCTCACTGACTTGATTTTCTCCTTCAGGGCTTGGCCCACTGGAACTTTAGGCCAGGTAATAGCCACTCAGCGACTCGCTCAATGGATTAGGTGATCAACAAACCTTTTTTTCTTTGTTCTTTCAGCTGCCTTATTCCTTTTTGCTCATTGGTGTCCATGCTTTGTTCCTCAATCCAAATACCTGGAAATCAAGGGTTTTACATCATTTATTGGCACAAAATAAGCATTTGAGGACACTAAATCTATCCAAATAAGGCCCTAAATGAGTCCAAATCGTGGACTCATCACTCATCAAGCCTATAGATTCTAGCACATTTCACATTTTTTGGACGGGTATCAATTTCATGCTCTGTATGCCATCATACCTTTATTCTTCTACTTACTTCTACACATGTATTCCTAAACATGCTGGTTCAACATAAATTAAAACACTTTCTTGGGGAAAAAGAATATAGGCAAGAAAACCCCAAGAGAGGATTATGAGTTGAGTTACTGAAACTTCACTCTATTACTCACAATCCATTTACCCCACCCCAAAAAAATAAAGTGCAATTGTCCCCAATGTACACAAAAACAAAAAGTAAAGCATAGGGTAAAGGTGAAGTAAACCAGTGGCGCAAATGTGCCGAAGACCTCTCAACAAGGGGGTGGGTCCGATTTCTTGGAGCCCGCTAGATCAATACTCGTGGTGCCCTCAGTAGCGCCTGCATCATTTATCTTAGTAGTGCTCACATCAACAATCTCAGCACCCTCAATAGTGCTCACTCTAGCGGAAGGTCCAACACTTGCCTCTCTAGCGCGCTGGTGTCGCATCTCTTCCTTTAGTAATGACGCTCTCGTGGTCTCCTCCAACTGTGGGCACTCCTTTTTTTCAATATGTGAGCCTCAACATTATCAGAAAAATGACGGGAGCGGGGGCGCTTTCCAGCAGCCTGGGAAGAGTCGGTGGTGGCATAGAGTTGCCTAACAAGGCAGATATCATCACATCGCCAACCCCCTCTGTAGGGGCAGCCTCTAGTGCAGACTCAGAAGAGACTATGAGGGAATCCAGATTGGCACGAAGGCTGGCCAACTCTACTTGGAAGGTAGATAAATAAATTGTCGGGGCTGGCCTTTCTAAGACTCGCAGTTCAAACGCATCCAGGTGTTTATGAACGACTTGATTCTTCTGGTCCATGAGTTGCTCTGTCTTAGCGTCAGACTGCTGATCGACCGTTGTATCCACGACCTAATATGTTGTATTAGTGTGGCCATCTGTGTCTCCATCTTGACAACTCGAGCTAGAAGGCCCTGACGAGAGAGTGGATCTGGATGAGCTAGGAGCCCGACCGGTGGTCGTTAATGGAGGCGTTGGGGCATCTGCTGTAGTGGCTGGAGGGCAGGGTCATCAACCCGCATCTGATCCATATTTGCTACAAGATAATCTCCCAATGGTGGCACCTTAACCTGTGGCTCCCTGCAAGGTGATGCTACATTGGCCTCATCCCAAATCAGGCCGATCTAGAGTCTTGGTTGTAACATATCGTAATTTGAAATAACTAGGAAGAAGCTAAGAATTGGAAATAGTGATTTTGGAAAGAATGAAAATATGGAAATTTGTTTAAGTTAGGAATAGTTGAGTTTTGGTCAATTTCAAACGGCATAACTCCTAGCTCAGGATGAGTTAGGTGTACTAGAAGATATGGTTGGAAAGATCTTGGAATGATCTTTCCAACGTCGAGTTTGTATGAGTAAGTTATGCCCTTTGGAAGTTGGGATGTTCGAATAAGGAAAGTCCAATCTGGATTTTAAGAAGGTAGTTTGGTCTTTTCCTTACCCTTTATTTTAATTCTTTTTTGGTGATTAATTAGGGGTCTAAATTAAATTAGATCAGTTTACACTTTTACCAAAATAGTTAGGGTTTTGAGAGAAGAGAAAAGAAGATGAGAAAAGAGGAGAAAAGAGAAGAACGTTTAAGATTCGTCAAGATCGTCGCTTATGGATTTCGTCGGGGGGGGGGGGATCCTTACAAGGTATGTGATATCACATAGCGTTGGGTGTTCACCCACATGACAATCATGATTCAATTTAGTGAAATATGTTTGATTTGAAAGTAATCCTTTGAGTTCTTGATGATATTCGTTTGAATTCTTGTGGGTTCTGTTGTTGGAGTTCCTTGTGGTTTCATTCATGTTTCCAGGTGTAATTTCGGTTTGAGTATATCATATATTGAGGTTATAAGTGATTCTAAATGTTTGGGGAAAGAACCATTGAGGTTTAGATGGTTTAGAGTTGAAAAACGAAGAAGTAAAGTCGAGGAACACAAGGGGAGGGTCCTGACACATCGCGCCTCTCAGATCCCTAAAAGAGGCTCTCTATTTGTATGGTGTTCATGTTGATGTATTCATTGATCACAAGAGCCTTCAATATGTGTTCACTTAGAAATAACTTAATCTCAGACAAAAGAGGTGGTTAGAATTACTCAAGGATTATGACATGAGTATTCTTTATCACCCAGGTAACGCTAATGTTGTTGCTGATGCCTTGAGCAGGTTGTCTATGGTAGTACCACCCATATTCGGGAAGAAAAGAAAGATTTAGCGAAAGATGCGCATAGACTTGAACGATTAGGAGTCCGACTAATGGATTCCAGAGAAGGACTAGTAGTGGTGATGAAAGGGGATGAATCATCATTAGTGTCAGAAGTGAAAGAAAAGCAAGACCAAGATCCTATTTTTCTTGAATTGAAGGCAAATGTTCATAAGCAAAACGTGTTTCCTTTTGAACAAGGGGGAGGTGGTGTACTGAGATATCAAGGTAGATTATGTGTTCTAACGGTGGATGGACTCCAAGAGAGGATCATGGAGGAAGCTCATAGCTCCAGATATTCCATTCATTCGGGTTTCACAAAGATGTATCGTGACTTGAGAGAGTTATATTGGTGGAGTAGCATGAAGAAGGGCATTGCAAAATTTGTTGCTAAGTGTACAAATTGCCAACAAGTTAAAGTAGAGCACTAAAGGCCTGGTGGTTTGGCTCAGAATATAGAACTTCCAAAATGGAAGTGGGAGATGATTAATATGGATTTTATCACAAGTTTACCAAGGTCTCGCAGGCAACATGATTCCATTTGGGTGATTGTCGATAGAATGACAAAATCAGCCCACCTTTTGCCGGTAAAGACTACCCATTCGACAGAAGATTATGCTAAGTTGTATCTTCAAGAAGTAGTTAGACTTCATGGAGTTTCGGTCTCCATTATTTCAGACAGAGGTGCACAATTTACTACACAATTTTTGGAAGTCATTCCAAAAAGGCTTGGGTTCAAAGGTGAACTTAAGCACTGTATTTCATCCACATACAAATGGGCAAACAAAGCGCACTGTTAAGAATTTAGAGGATATGTTGAGGGCCGGTGTGATTGACTTCGAAGGTAATTGAGATGATCACCTAACTCTTATTGAGTTTGCTTACAACAATAGTTACCACTCTAGCATCCAATTGGCTCCTTATGATGCTCTTTATGAGAGAAGATGTAGATCTCCTATTGGATGGTTTGAAGTTGGTGAAGCAGGGTCGATAGGACCAGACTTTGTTCATCAAGCTATGGAGAAGGTGCAAGTGATTCAAGAGAGGTTGAAGACAGCACAGAGTCGTTAGAAATCCGACACTGATGTTAAGAGAAGGGAGGTAGGGTTCGAAGTAGATGATTGGGTATATCTAAAACTATCATCAATAAAGGGTGTTATGAAGTTTGGTAAGAAGGGAAAGCTTAGTCCCCAGTATATTGGACCTTATAGAATATCTGAGAGGATTGACCATGTAGCTTATGAGTTGGAGCTACCACAAGAGTTAGCCGCGGTTCATCCGGTGTTTCACATCTCCATGTTGAAGAAGTGCATGGGCGATCCTTCACTGATCATACCAACAAAAAATATTGGGATCAATGATAGCTTATCTTATGAGGAAGTTTCTGTTCATATTCTAGATCACCAAGTTCGCAAGTTGAGAGCAAAAGAGGTAGCATCAGTCAAGGTCATTTGGAGGAACCAATTTGTTGAGGAAGCTACTTGGGAAGAGGAGGAATATATGAAGAAGAAATATCCACATCTCTTTGAATCCAAAGAAAGTGCAGACCAAGGTACTAATTCTCTTCTTAGTACTCTTTAAATTATGAGTGAGCATGTTGTTTGTTGCATTTGCTTGTGGGGTATTTGAACTTGATGTTACCACCCTTAGCCTAGTAAGAATAATCTCATTCGAGGACTAATGTTCCCAAGGGGGAAATATTGTAGCATCTCGCAATTTGAAATAACTAGGAAGAAGCTAAGAGTTGGAAATAGTGATTTTTGGAAAGAATGAAAATCTGGAAATTTGTTTAAGTTAGGAAAAGTTGAGTTTTGGTCAACTTCAAATGGCCATAACTCCTAGCTCATGACTATTTAGGTGTTCTTCTAGATATGGTTGGAATGATCTTTCCAACGCCGCCAAGTTTGTGCCATTCCGAGTTTGTATGAGTAGGTTATGGCCTTTGAAAGTTGGGCTGTTCGAATAAGGAAAGTCCATCCGGATTTTTAAATGGTAGTTTGGTCTTTTCCTTACCCTTTTATTTTAACTCTTTTTTGGTGATTAATTAGGGGTCTAAGATGAATTAGACCAGTTTACACTTTTACCAGAAGAGTTAGGGTTTTGAGAGAAGAGAAAAAACGAGGAGAAAAGAGAAGAACGTTTAAGATTCATCAAGATCGTCGAGTTAGCTTGTGGATTTTGTCGGGTGGGGGAATCCCTACAAGGTATGTGAGATTCAAATAGCGTTGGGTTAGTTCACCCATGCACCAATCATGATTCAATTCAGCGAAATATGTTTGATTTGAAAGTAATCCTTTGAGTTCTTGGTGATATTCGTTTGAATTCCTGTGGGTTGTGTTTTCGGAGTTCCTTGTGGTTTGATTCATGTTTTTGGGTGTAATTTTGGTGTGAATCTATCATATATTGAGGTTATAAGATATTCTACATGTTTGGGGGAAGAACCATTGAAGTTTAGAGGGTTTAGAGTTAAAAAACGAAGAAGAAAAGTCGAGGAATACCTAGGGAGGGTCCTGGCGTGTCGCGCCTCTCAGAGCCCCAAAAGAGGCTCTTTGAATTTTTCCCTCTGGGGCGCCGCACCAGGCAGAGCGCCCCAAGTCAGCCTCTGAATTTCAAGGGCTGGCGCCCCGCGCCTCTCAAAGCGCCAGGGACGCCAGTCATTCCCATTCTTCCCCCATCTTTTCGTGCTAGTTCCTTAATGATGTACCTATGTTTTCTAGTTGATTCCAACACTCTATGGTACATCTAAAAATCATGAAATAATCCATAAACATGAGATCATGAACCTTGTATCCATAATCCAATTTAAGGAAAGTTAAGATCTAAGTCAAGAGAAGTTAAGAGTCAAGTCTAGCAGTTAAGAAGCAAGTAAAAGTAAAGTTCTTAAAGTTTTCAAGAGTCTTTAACAATGTTTTATCTTTGTTTTTAAGAATCAAGTTTCAAGTTAAGCAAATTGTAAAGAGTTGAGTTCATTTCTCAAAGAAAGTTATAAGGGAACTAAGTATGCCCTAAGAGTTTATAAATGTTTTCACATTTGAGCAAGAAAAGGGAACATTGATTCCAAGAGAGCCTTTGAGCTAAATTTTGAGTAATTATATCAAACCAAAGAAAGAAGTTATTGTTAAAACATATGAGCTAAGAATATTTTTGGGAGTAGTATTGAGCACCGATATGGGGATGCGAGTACACATTAACTTAAGTCTCCATAAGCCATGTAGTCATCATGAGTAGTAAAGGATTATTCTTTTTAGATGACTCCTTAAGATGCTTTTAGCGTAAGACTAGTGGATCCACTTAGTAAGTTAAGTTCTATACCCCCGGAAAGGTATAGGATGGTCCTTGGCAATGTGAGGTAAGACGTTGTACCATTAGTTAGGCTCATAGTAGTGGTTGTCGGTTAGAGAATCTCCACAGAAACTATATTACTTTATTTTACAAGTAAATTTGGGTTTGTTATTGTATTTTTCTTTAACGAACTAAGTTGTTTTCCATTGTTTTACAAACTTTTTATATATATATACACATTGCATGTGTCTTATTGCTTTATATTGAGTTAAGTTATTAATTAGTTGAGAAGAGCCAAGGTAAGTGTTCCTTTCATATTCTTTCAAGCTTAAGTTGTATTTACCATTCCAACTCGCATACTCGTACATTCAATGTATTGATGCCAGTTGGCCTGCATCGTATTATGATGCAGACACAGGTAACTAGGATCGGCATTCGGTGCACCATTGATCCAGTGAGCAGTTCAGAGTCAGTTGGTGAGCCTCCTTACATTCCATAGGACATCTTTTATCATTGCTTTCCAGTTTTAAGTTGTTAGGATGATTGGGGGTCCTGTCCCGACATCCCTCTTTGTTTTTAGAGGCTTCATAGACATATATTATTAGTTCTTTAATCTTACTCATTTCAGTTGTATACGTTTAAGTCTTGAGTTGCCATTTTGGCTAAGTTATTTATCTTTTAAGTTATTGCATGAGGTGTATCATTTATGTCTAAGTCTTCCACTGAGTAATTAAGCCAGGTCAAGGGTTCACTTTGGGCCAGCAATGGTCTTCGAGTGTCGGCCACATCCAGGGTGTAGACTCGGGGTGTGACAAACTTGGTATCAGAGCACAGAGTTCAAGAGTCCTAGGGAGTCTATGAAGCCATGTTTGTAGAGTCCTAGTTATCAGTGTGAAGCGCACCACTTCTATAATTAGGATGCTGCAACATTTAGGAAATTCGTTCACTTCTTTCATACTCATTTCGTGTGTTAGATTTTTATCTCTAAAAAGTTTCCCTCTAATTCGTGCTTCCGTGTGTTTTAGATAATCATGCCTCCACGACGAGTAGTCAGAGGTCGTCCAGCTAGGAGAAATGTTAAAGATCAATCTAGGGGTACCTAATGCACTTGGAGTGCAACCCCAAGGAGAAGTTACAAATACTGAGTTCAGAGAGGCAATAGGGATGCTCAGTCAAGCTGTGACTAATCAGGTTGGGCAACAGAGAGGAGCTAGACAAGAAGTAGCTGATACTTTGAGGATTCGTGAGTTCTTGAGGATGAATCCTCCAAGCTTCACAGGTTCCAGCACTACTGAGGATCCGAAGAATTTTATTGAAGAACTGAAAAAGGTTTTTGAGGTCATACATGTTGATAATATTGAGCGAGTTGAACTAGCTGCATATCAACTGAAGAGTGTTGTTAGGACTTGGTTTCATCAGTAGAAAGGGGGTAGAGTTGAAGATGCACCACCTGCGAGTTGGACTTGTTTTGAGGAGGCATTCTTGGGGCGTTTCTTTCCCCCGAGAATTGAAAGAGTCCAAGGTACGTGAGTTCCTCACACTTAAGAAGGATTCTCTAAGTGTTCATGTGTATGGGTTGAAGTTCATCCAACTATCCCGTTATACTCCTGAGATGGTTGCGGATATGAGGAGTAGAATGAGTCTTTTTGTTGTGGGGTTGTCTCGCCTATCAAGCAAAGAGGGCAGGGCAACTATGCTAATTGGGGACATGGAAATTTCAAGGTTGATGGTCTATGTGCAGTAGGTTGAAGAACAGAAGATGAGGGATATGGAAGAATTCAAAAATAAGAAATCAAAGATAGGGAATGAGTCCGGGCAGCAGAAAGGTAGTGTGAATCATTTGTCCTTTCAGCAAAAGTAAATGGGACCTTCTCCATCATCTGCTAGTGCACCTGCACCGAGAAACAAAAGTGAGGATAATGGTCAGAATTCCCAACACTTCAGAGCTAAATTGGCACAATCTCAAGGTTGTGTGGCACAAGGAGGTAGTTGGGTTCCTGCATGTGCTAGGTGTGGTAGAACCCACCCATGTTAGTGCCGTGATGGGGTTGCTTCAAGTGTGGTCAAGAGGGTCACTTCATGAAAGAGTTCCCTAAGAACAAGCAATGTAGTGGAAATTTGGGCAACAGAGCCCAATCTTCATCAGTTGCTCCACCAAACAGGGTTGCACCTAGAGGAGCTATTTCCGGTGCTGGTGGAGGAGCAAACCGCCTTTATGCAATCACTAATCGCCAAGAGCAAGAGAACTCTCCAGATGTTGTCACTGGTATGATCAAAGTCTTTGCTTTTGATGTTTATGCTTTGCTAGACCTAGGAGCAAGTTTATCTTTTGTAACCCCTTATGTTGAAAATAAGTTTGATGTTCTTCCTGAGAAACTTTGTGAACCCTTTTGTGTTTCTACGCTTGTTGGGGAGTTTATTCTAGCAGAGAGAGTCTATCGTGATTGTCCCATTTCCGTCAATCACAAGTGCACCATGACTGATTTAATTGAGTTAGATATGGTAGATTTTGACGTCATTCTAGGTATGGACTGGCTTCATGCCTGTTATGCGTCAATAGATTGTAGAACTTGAGTAGTAAAGTTTCCGTGTCCAAATGAGCCAGTCTTAAAGTGGAAAAGTAGTTCAGCATTGCCTAAGGGTCGTTTCATTTCGTACCTTAAGTCAAGAAAGTTAGTTTCCAAGGGTTGTGTCTATCACTTAGTCCGAGTTAATGACTGAAGTGTTGAGATACCTCATATTCAGTCAGTTTCAGTAGTAAAAGAGTTTCCAGAAGTTTTTCCAGAAGATCTTCCCAGAGTCCCTCCTGAGAGAGAGAGATAGACTTCAGTATAGATATTCTTCTAGTTACTCGTCCTATATCTATTCCGCCAAATAGAATGGCACCAGAAGAGTTGAAAGAGCTTAAAGTGCAATTAAAAGATCTCCTAGATAAGGGTTTTATTCGACCAAGTATCTCACCTTGGGGCGCTCCGGTCTTGTTTGTGAGAAAGAAAGATGGTTCCCTTAGGATGTGTATAGATTACCGTCAGTTGAACAAGGTTACCATCAATAATAAGTATTATCTTCCAAAAATTGATGATCTTTTTTATCAGCTTCAAGGTGCCACCTGTTTCTCTAAGATAGATCTCAGACCTGGCTACCATCAATTAAGAGTAAGGGAATATGATATTCCAAAGATAGATTTTAGAACCCGATATGGTCATTATGAATTTTTGGTCATGTCCTTTGGTTTGACCAATGCACCTGCAGCGTTCATGTACCTTATGAATAGAGTATTCAAGCCTTATTTAAATATGTTTGTTATCATTTTCATTGATGACATTCTGATCTATTCAAGGAATAAGAAAGATCATGCTAGCCATCTCAGAATAGTTCTTCAGACTTTGAAAGATAAGGAATTATATGCCAAATTTTCAAAATGTGAGTTTTGGCTTGAATCTGTGGCGTTCTTGGGCCACAGAGTTTCTGGTAATGGAATTAGAGTTGATACCCAAAAGATAGAGGCAGTGCAGAGTTGGCCTAGACCCACATCTCCGAATGATATTAGGAGTTTCTTGGGCTTGGCTGGCTATTATAGAAGGTTTGTATAGGGGTTTTCGTCTATTTCATCTCTTTTGACCAAGTTGACTCAGAAAACATTGAAGTTTCAATGGTCTGAGGCTTGTGAGAAAATCTTTAAGGAATTGAAGAAGAGGTTGACTACTACCCCAATTTTGACTTTACCAGAAGGTACTCAAGGTTTTATGGTGTATTGTGATGCATCTAGAGTTGGTTTGGGTTATATGTTAATGCAGAATGGTAAAGTTATAACTTATGCCTCCAGACAGTTGAAAGTTCATGAGAAGAAACCCAATCCATGACTTAAAGTTGGATGTTGTAGTATTCGCCTAGAAGATATGGTGTCACTATTTGTATGGTGTTCATGTTGATGTATTCACTAATCGCAAGAGCCTTCAATATGTGTTCACTTAGAAAGTTCTTATTCTCAGACAAATGAGGTGGTTATAATTACTCAAGGATTATGACATGAGTATTCTTTATCACCCAAGTAAGGCTAATGGTGTTGTTGATGCCTTGAGTAGGTTGTCTATGGGTAGTACTGCCCATGTTGTGGAAGAAAAGAAAGAGTTAGCGAAAGATGTGCATAGACTTGCACGATTAGGAGTCCGACTAATGGATTCCACAAAAAGAGGAATAATGGTGATGAATGGGGATGAATCATCATTAGTGTCAGAAGTGAAAGAAAAGCAAGACCAAGATCCTATTTTGCTTGAATTGAAGTCAAATGTTCATAAGCAAAAAGTGTTAGCTTTTTGAACAAGGGGGAGATGGTGTATTGAGATATCAAGGTAAATTGTGTGTACCAATGGTGGATGGACTCCAAGAGAGGATCATGGAGGAAGCTCATAGCTCCAGATATTCCATTTATCCGGGTTCTACAAAGATGTATCGTGACTTGAGAGAGGTATATTGGTGGAGAAGCATGAAGAAGGGCGTTGCAAATTTTGTTGCTAAGTGTCCAAATTGCCAACAAGTTAAAGTAGAGCACCAAAGGCCAGGTGGTTTGGCTCATAATATAAAACTTCTGAAATGGAAGTGGGAGATGATTAATATGGATTTCATCACAGGTTTACCAAGGTCTCGTAGGCAGCATGATTCCATTTGAGTGATTGTCGATAGAATGACAAAATCAGCCCATTATTTGTTGGTAAACACTACCCATTCGGCAGAAGAATATGCTAAGTTGTATCTTCAAGAAATAGTTAGACTTCATGGAGTTTTGGTCTCCATTATTTCAGACAGAGGTGCGTAATTTACTGCACAGTTTTGGAAGTCATTCCAAAAAGCCTTGGGTTCAAAGGTGAACTTAAGTACTGCATTTCATTCACATACAGATGGGCAAGCAGAGTGCACTATTAAGACTTTAGAGGATATGTTGAGGGCATGTTTTATTGATTTCAAAGGTAATTGGGATGATCACCTACCTCTCATTGAGTCTGCTTACAACAATAGTTACCACTCTAGCATCCAAATGGCTCCTTATGATGCTCTTTATGAGAGAAGATGCAGATCTCCTATTGGATGGTTTGAAGTTGGTGAGGCAAGGTTGATAGGACTAGACTTAGTTCATCAAGATATGGAGAAGGTGAAAGTAACTCAAGAGAGGTTAAATACGGCACAGAGTCATTAGAAATCCTACACTGATGTTAGGAGAATGGAGTCTAGGTTCGAAGTAGATGATTGGGTATATCTAAAAGTTTAAGCCATAAAGGATGTTATGAGGTTTGGTAAGAAGGGGAAGCCTAGTCCCCGGTATATTGGACCTTACAGAATATCCAAGAGGATTGGCATTGTAGCTTATGAGTTGGAGCTACCCGCGGTTCATCCGGTGTTTCACATCTCTATGTTGAAGAAGTGCATGGGCGATCCTTTACTGATCATACCAATTGACAATATTGGTATCAAGGATAGCTTATCTTATGGAGGTTCCTGTTCAGATTCTAGATCACCAAGTTCGCAAGTTGAGAACAAAAGAGGTAGCATCAGTCAAGGTCATTTGGAGGAACCAATTTGTTGAGGAAACTACTTGGGAAGCTGAGGAAGATATGAAGAAGAGATATCCACATCTCTTTGAATCCGAAGAAAGTGTAGACCAAGGTACTAATTCTCTTCTTAGTACTCTTTAAATTATGAGTGAGCATGTTGTTTGTTGCATTTGCTTATGGGGTACTTGAACTTGATGTTACCACCCTTAGCCTATTAAGAATAATCTCATTCGAGGATGAATGTTCCCAATGGGTAGATATTGTAGCATCTCACAATTTGAAATTACTAGGCAGAAGCTAAGAATTAGAAGTAGTGATTTTTGGAAAGAATGAAAATCTGGAAATTTGTTTAAGTTAGGAAAAGTTGAGTTTTTGTCAAATTCAAACGGCCATAACTCCTATATCAGGATGATTTAGGTGTAGTTCTAGATATTATTGGAAAGTTCTTGGAATAATCTTTCCAACGCCGCCAAGTTTGCGCCATTCTGAGTTTGTATGAGTAAGATATGCCCTTTGGAAGTTGGGTTGTTCGAATAAGGAAAGTCCAATTCGGATTTTTAAAGGGTAGTTTGGTCTTTCACTTACCCTTTTATTGTAACTCGTTTTTGGTGATTAATTAGGGGTCTAATCTGAATTAGATAGGTTATAGTTTTACCAAAAGAGTTAGGGTTTTGAGAGAAGAGAAAAGAACAGGAGAAAGGAGAAGAACGTTCAAGATTCGTCATGATTGTCGAGTTAGCTCGTTGGGTTTGTTCACCCACATGCCAATCATGATTCAATTCAGTGAAATATGCTTGATTTGAAAGTAATCCTTTGAGTTCTTGATGATATTCGTTTGAATTATTTTGGGTTGTGTTGTCGGAGTTCCTTGTGGTTTGATTCATGTTTCCACGTGTAATTTTGGTTCGAATATATCATAAATTGATGTTATAAGCGATTCTAAGTGTTTGGGGAAAGAACCATTGAAGTTTAGAGGGTTTAGAGTTGAAAAATGAATAAAAGTCGAGGAACACCTAGGGAGGATCCTGGCGCGTCGTGCCTCTCAGAGTCCCAAAATAGGCTCTCTGAATTTTTCCCTCTGGGGTGCCGTGCCAGCCAGACCACCCCAAGAGAGCCTCTGAATTTCAAGGATGGCGCCCTGCGCTTCTCAGAGCGCCAGTCCTTCACATTCTTCCCCCATCTTTTCGTACTAGTTCCTTAATGATGTACTTATGTTTTCTAGTTGATTCCAACACTCTAAGGTATATCTAAAAATCACAAAATCATCCATAAATATGAGATCATGAACCTTGAATTCATAATCCAATTCAAGGAAAGTTAAGATCAAAGTCAAGAGAAGTTAAGAGTCAAGTCTAGAAGTTAAGAAGCAAGTCAAAGTAAAGTTCTTAAAGTTTTCAAGAGTCTTTAACAATGTTTTAGCTTTGTTTTTAAGACTCAAGTTTCAAGTTAAGCCAAGAGTAAAGAGTTGAGTTCATTTCTCAAAGAAAGTTATAAGGGAACTAAGTATTCCGTAAGAGTTTATAAATGTTTTCACATTTGAGCAAGAAAAGGGAACATCGATTCCAAGAGAGCCTTTGAACTAAGTTTTGAGTAATTATCTCAAACCAAAGAAAGAAGTTGTTTTTAAAACATATGAGCTAAGTATATTTTTGGGAGTAGTATTGAGCACCGATATGGGGATGCGAGTACACATTAACTCAAGTCTCCATAAACCATGTAGCCATCATGGGTAGTAAAGGATTATACTTTTTAGATGACTCATTAAGATGCTTTTAGCATAAGACTAGTGGATCTACTTAGTAAGTTAGGTTCTATACCCACGTCAAGGTATAGGATGGTCCTTAGCAGCGTGAGGTAAGATGATGTACCATCAGTTAGGCTCATAGTGGTGGTTGTCGGCTTGAGAATCTCTTACAGAAACTATATTACTTTATTATCTAAGTAAAGTTGAGTTTTTATTGTATTTTTCTTTAACGAACTAAGTTGTTTCCACTGTTTTACAAGTTATATATATATATATATATATATATATATATATATATATATATATATTGCATGTGTCTTATTGCTTTATATTGAGTTAAGTTATTCATGAGTTGAGCAGAGCCAAGGTAAGTGTTCCTTTCATATTATTTCAAGCTTAAATTGTGTTTAGCATTCCAACTCGCATACTCGTACATTCAATGTATTGATGCCAGTTGGCCTGCATCGTATTATGATGCAGACATAGGTAACTAGGATAGGCATTCGGTGCACCGTTGATCCAGTGAGCAGTTCAGAGTCAGTTGGTGAGCCTCCTTGCATATCGGAGGACATCTTTTATCATTGTTTTCCAGTTTTTAGTTGTTAGGATGATCGAGGGTCCTGTCCCGACATCCCTCTTTGTTTATAGAGGCTTCATAGATATATAGTATTAGTTCTTTAATCTTATTCATTTCAGTTGTATACGTTTAAGACTTGAGTTCCTATTTTGGCTAAGTTATTTATCTTTTAAGTTATTGCATAATCTTTATAACTTATATCTAAGTATTCCGTTGAGTAAGTAATTCAAGCCAAAGGTTCGCTTGAGGCCAACAATGGTGTTCGAGTTCCGAACACGTCTAGGGTGTAGACTCGGGGTATGACATTGGTTGCCTGAAGCAACCGGTTACAATGCCATACTAGTACAACGACATCCCTGCAATGCCAGAAGATTAGGCAGCGGAAGGGCATAGTGGTAGTGGTCTTGAAGGCTTTCTTATGAATCTCCGTAATCATGATGTGCGCAAAGTCTACCGCCAAGCTAGCAACCATAACTGCTCAATCCGATGTGAGCACATTGTCCGCCTGAGTAGGGGACACACAGTTCTGCACCAACAACCAGAAGAATTGCGAAGAAAACGTCAGGGTCGCCTTCTTGATACCCAAGCTCGATGTTCGGACCCACTCTACTTGTTCTCCATCCGTAGAGATATGTCGTGCCAGCCATCTCACAAAAGTATCCTTCTGATCGGCGTTCGTCTAAAATGCCCCACTCTGTATGACACCCATCTTGTAATCGTACTCAGCTGTATTAATCGGCAAAGTGTTGGCTAGGCCATAAATGAACTTGCGGAGGGTGGTCTCGGAGATGTCGACTGTGCAACCCCATACTAGTATGGCCTCTAGTGGAGGCTGAGTTGTTGGCTTGGCCGGTTTATCGATGGAGTTCTTCATGGTGGCAGCATAGTAAGTATAGAATTCTCGAACTATCTCCTCATTGTAGGACCTTGGGCTCTATGCCATCTATTTACATTTATGCCTCTGAAAAAAGATCGTGGATACCTGGCGTGGTATAGAGGCTGCCTGTGAGAACCCGATGCTCCTCGGTGACTAAACAGGACATCTTATTGTGCTCATTCAGCATATGAGCATCTATGTAGATTTGGAACTAGCCCTCCACACACCACATGTTAGGCTCAGTAGCAATAGCTGGAGGCTTTGAATTGGGGGCACTATAGTATCTCATGTACTATCGAACTCGTACGAGGAGGCAGTGCTGCCTTTGGGACTGGAGCCGGATGGGGAATCAGAGTCAGCCTGTGAGCCAATTGGTGTGGCCCCCCAACTTCATACTGGGGGCAGTGACCTTGCAGAACTCACTTGTCGGGTTCTGTTTCGGGTAGGGCGGGGAGCAGTGGGGGAGGTCCTGACGGGAGGTGGAATCTACTCCCCATATGTATCCTCATCAATCAACTACAGAGAAGGTTCTACGGACTTAGATTTTCCCTTGGCGGCATATATGGGAGCTTGCTTAGGAGCCATGGAATTCGTGGAAGCTTAGTTAGTACCAAAACAAGCTAATAAAACACACTGAATAATTTTTGAACAAGAAACAAACCAAAACAAAAAAAATAAAACAAATCTGGCAGTAGTTGACTGTCGATCTACGGTGGGTACCTACGGTCCGTGGCCCCCTTTGTGGGTCAAATGGTTGAAAACAGGTCCTAGATGTGGGAACCACGGTTGTTCAGAATGGTCAGTCGATGGAACGACGAACCGTAGTCCACATCTGTGGTTCAACACTTGGAGAAAACTAAGTGTGCTTCTGGCCCACGGACCCGACCTACAGTCTGTAGAATGACCTACAGTCCGTAGAAGGGGTCTCGTGGTTCAATTTTGTGCCAGATTTCATGTGGTTCAATTTTATGTCATTTATTTCAACAATTTCAAACACATTGGGCCTATACATGCATTTCAACATGTAATTTGGTAGTTCATCATTCCTTAGGGTCTCGTTTCACACAAGTTTAACAGGTTGGCAAATCGAAACCTAAGAACCCTAAGTCAAAACTTCTATTTTATCATATTACTTGATTTATTTGGTTAAAATGAACAACACATTCACATTCAATCATCCCAAGGGTGTTTGTAACTATAGTTTAACATGAAATATATAGATAAACAACCCAAGGTCAAGATCCAATTCTTGACTTTATGACTTAAACAATGAACAATGAACAATGAAATTCAAAGTTAGGGACTTAGGTGAAGTCGTTTACCTTACAAGAAATCGAAGTGGGTGAGTATGTGATGCAATAGACTCCTTAGACTTTTGCTAGCCCTTTGACACCGAACCGGGACTCTGGAGTCGTAGGCAATGAGGAATAAGTGATTTTGGAGAGAAAAAAAAGATGATTTGGGATTTGGGGAAGTGAATAGGGTCTTGATCTGTAGGATATGGTGATTAAATAGGAGTGATTGTGGGAGAGAAAGAGTTTAAAATGGTTGAGAGGGAGTTTAAAAATGAAAGGTTTTATTTTATAAGGTGTTCGGGTCGGATCGGGCAAACCCTAGTTTTTGGACCCACGAGACCCCGTCTATGGTCCGTGGGTTGACCTACAGACCGTGGGTCCGTAGGTCACTCTGACACTTAGAAAAATTAAGAAACATACATGGGGTCTACGGACACCATTCACGGTGTGTGGATGGACCCACGGACCGTCGATGGGGTCTGTAGACCTCTGCATAACCTTTTTCTGCAGATTTAGCTTTTCATCCCTACACACGTAGCACCCATTAGGACTTCCTTTTACATTTTTTGGACACTTTTTAGACACGGACCCTATGCTATATCTAGCGAACACTAATACAAAACTGAACATGAACTAAAATACTACAAATCAAAATTAACGATAAAAAAACTCCTATTATCAAAAAGAAAAACCTATAGTTGGCTAGATGATACATCTTGGGTTGCCTCCTAAGCAGTACTTAATTTAACGTCGTGGCACGACGCAGATACCTTGATTACTCATAGTTCATCAAGATAGTAGGCCTCAATCACTTTTTGCACACTCTCTGACTGCCCCAAGTAGACCTTTATTCTCTGCCCGTTCACTTTGAACTTCATTCCCTCCTTGTTCTCATGCTCAGCCGCTCCATGTGGAAATACTTGTGTGACTCTGAATGGCTCGGTCCATTTGGACTTGAGCTTGCCTGGAAACAAGCGCAACCTTGAGTTGAATAGAAGCACCAAATTACCCATAACAAATTCCCTTTTTTCAATCTTTTGATCATGATACTTCTCCATCTTCTCTTTGTACAAGGCAGAAATCTCATATGCTCTTAGGTGAAACTCATCAAGCTCATTCAAGTCATTCAATCGTTGACTCAATGCAGCGGCCCAATCCAAATTCAACTTCTTTAACGCCCACATGGACTTATGCTCTAGATCTATCGACAAATGACATGAATTCCCATATACAAGTTGGTAGGGGGACATACCTATGGGAGTCTTGAAGGTGGTGCGATAGGCCCATAAAGCATCATCAAGCCTCTTTGACCAATCCGTTCTATTCGCATTCACAGCCTTTGCAAGGATTTGCTTTTTCTCTATGTTTGACACCTCAACTTGCCCACTAAACTATGGATGGTAAGGAGTAGCTACATTGTGACGCACCCCATATTTCTGTAGCAATGCTTTGAACAACTTATTGCAAAAGTGGGAACCTCCATCGCTGATAATAACCCTAGGTGTACCAAATTTGGAGAAGATACTTTTTTTCCAGAAATGCGGTGACACTCTTCCCTTCATTGTTTGAAAGTGCAATTGCCTCCACCCATATTGATATATAGTCAACCGCAACAAGAATATACTTCATCCCATGTGAACTCATAAAAGGACCCATGAAGTCAAGGCCCCAAATATCAAATAACTCAATCACCAAAATCAGATTCATAGGTAGCTCTTGCCTCTTTGAAATTCCACCCTCTCTTTGACAACGATCACAAGACTTGGTGAAATCATAAGCATTTTGGTGGATGGTAGGCTAGTAATACCGACACTGCAAGATTTATGAGCAGTACGAATACCACTATGGTGCCCATCAACAAGTGATGAATGACACACCTCTAATATACTCATCTTCTCTACCTTTGGGACTCATCGACGAATAATCCCATCAGCATAAATACGAAACAAGTAAGGCTCATCCCAAAAGAACTTCTTCACATCATGCATAAACTCTTTTCTTTGGTGAAATGAAAAATTCGGTGGAACCAAATCGCTTGCCAAATAATTAGCAAAATCGGCGAACCAAGGGATAAGATAATAAGAAGAAACCAATACCTGTTCATCGGGGAACTCATCATTAATCTCAATACCATCATCAAACTTGTTCATAGTCTCCTCCTCTAATCTGGAAAAATGATCGGCAACCTGATTTTTTATCCCCTTTCTATCTAATCAACCTCGGTTTTGCATCCTTTTTGGCCATCAAATACCTCAATGCAGAATGACCACTATGCAATATGACCTTAGAACCAAGCAAGTAGGACTAAACCACATCAAGTAGCTCATGTTCAATCACTGTGTAATTCTTTTGCGCCACATTCAAAGCATTGCTTGCATAGTAGATAGGGTGAAAAATCTTTTCGCACCTTTTTCCTAGTACCACTCTAAGTTCCACCCCACTCGCATCACACATAACCTCGAATGACTGTCCCTAATCCGGTGAAATAATGATCGGTGCGAAAGTTAACTTGGCCTTCAACTCTCCAAATGCTCTCAGACAAGCATCATCAAACACAAACTTGCACTTCTTTTCGAGTAGTTTGCACAATGGGTGTATAATTTTTGAGAAATCTTTAATGAACCTCTGGAAGAAACCTGCATGCCCAAGAAAACTCCTAACACCCTTTACAGATATGGGTGGTGGAAGCTTTTCTATTACCTCAACTTTAGCTCTATCAACCTCAATACCTTTCTGCGCAATTCGATGACCCAGCACTATGCCTTCTTTGACCATGAAGTGACACTTTTCCCTATTAAGCACCAGATTACACTCTTAACACCCTTTGAGTACCTCGGCCAGATTCATCAAGCAACCATCAAACGAAACACCAACCACTGAGAAATCATCCATAAGTACCTCTATAGTTTCCTCAACCATATCTGAGAAGATCAACATCATACACCGCTGCAAGGTCGCTGGAGCATTACACAACCCAAATGACATTCTTTTGAAAGCAAAAGTCCCATAAGGGCAAGTGAAGGTGATCTTATCTTGGTTTTCTGAAGCTAAGGAAATCTGATTGTAGCCCGAATACCCATCTAGAAAATAGTACCAACCTTTACCAGTAAATTGCTGCTC
This sequence comes from Solanum okadae, assembly GCA_036553675.1. NCBI lineage: Eukaryota > Viridiplantae > Streptophyta > Magnoliopsida > Solanales > Solanaceae > Solanum > Solanum okadae. The sequence continues at coordinate 28,014,493 of CM071680.1, forward strand.
AAGTTGCTTGATCGACACTGCATGGGCATCAACTTTTTGACTGATTCCAGACATGTCATTTCGCATCTCCTTCACATCCTCATCAGTCGTATCAAACCTTTTTATCATCTTCTGCATCGTATCCTCATTGCGTGACATACTACACCCAGCTTCTCTATTACCAAAATCCTAGTTCCTAGGTGGAACATAGGGCCCAACTCTATCATTCATGTTGCCATAGTTGTTCCAGTTGTAGTTGTTATCACAATTGTAGTTACCATCCTGGACATAGTTTCCCTCTCGGTTGTAGTTTCCATAGTTTTGACCTTGGTTTCCTTGACCTTGGCGCCAATTATCTGAATTGGAACCTTGGGCCTTGGCTTGGAAAAGCCCCGTCTGATCATTAACCAAGTATACATCAGCTTCATAATAACACTCCTCATCTGGTGGTGGTGGTGGAGGCCTAGTTAGATGGTTCACAACATTTACCTTTTCCGCGCCACTACTCACATGTTCAGTACCAATCCCAATTTGGTTCTAATATGTGCCATCTCTTCTCGAATAACATCATTAGATTGACTAGGCGCAACTTGGACTACAAATATGCTTCTATCAGTGTCTGACTTTCTAGTGCTCCATGCTTTATTATTCTGAGAAATTTTCTCCAGCTTCTCAACGATTTCCTCAAAAGTGCACTATCCATATGACCCTCCAGCAATAGTGTCCAACACATCCTTCCCATTGTCATCCTAACCTCTATAGAAGTACTCTTTAGTGACTCATCATCTATGCGATGACTTGGAACACTTCTTATGAATGCAGTGAACCAATCCCATTAACTGCTCACAGACTTTCCAGGTAGTGCTGCAAAATTGCTCAGCTTATCCTTGTGATTCAGCTGTTTTGACAGGGGTAAGTACTTTGCCATAAACACATCATGCAACTGATCCCATGTATGAATTGAGTTATATGGAAGCTCAGAAAATCATACAACAACATTACCAGTTAACGATAGAGGGAAGACTCTGAAACATATGACATTCATATCCAAATTTGGTCGTCCTACACAAATCTTGCAGACACTTCTTAGTTTATCCATGTGACCATGCAGATTAAGCATTTGCATCAGACTGGTGGTCACCATAAATGTATGCCTGCTGACACCCAATTTGGCTCTCCACATCTAATAATAATATATATGTTATGACATTTTTATAGGAATACAAAAAGATTTCTTAATTATTTATTTGACTTGATAAATTTATTTCACAAATGTTATTTCTTACAAAATTAAATATATTATATTACTACTTACTTTCTTATTAATAAGTGTCGTTCTTAAGAATCAAATCTATTTTTTGTTCAAATATAATTCCTTTTGTCGCAATAGATATTTTTCGTGCATTTATTAAATTTAGAAAGCTTAGTTAATTAATGATTTACTAATTTATATTAATTTTAAGAGTGACTAATTTTATCAAATAAGCTAGTCTTGCAAAATAATTATCTTTAATTTAATAAATTATGACTATTTAATAAAGAAGTAGTTATAATTTAAATGAATTTAATTTGAGCAAATTTGGCAATCCAAGTCTTCTTAAACCGGCCAATCCGTGTATGCCACGTAGGCGAGCACATGGATTGTGCTTCTTTAGCTTAAATCTTGACCCTACGATTAAATCTAATGGTCCTAGTTAATTAAGCTTTTACTATTATTCAATATATATATAACTTTTCCTTTTAACTTCTGATTTATTTTAACCGTCCGATCAAATGATCGAACGGCCCAAAACAAACAAGACTTTTCTTCTCTTTCTTTTCCAAGACCATCGCTTCAACTTTTCAGCATTTCAGAAAGATGGTACAATTTTTTTCCTTTCCAGAAAATCTTTGTTCCCAGACGCTCCTTCAACTTTCTCCTTCCCCATGGCCTTCAGTGCTTCGTCCCATCAAAGAACGGCCATGAACCGCCGAAAAATAACAATTTTCGGCTGTCCCTTATTTTATGTCTCGTCCATCAACCTTTTTCTGATAAAAGTAGACCCCTACGCCCCCTACACCTCTGTTTTGGCCGGGTTTTTATTTGAAATATTTTCAAAATTCGTGGTTTAAATTAGTCCAACAGCTCAAAATCTAAAAAGTGATAATTGATTTTGATATCAAGTTGCAACTCTCTATTTTCTAGCATTATTTTAGTTTTCAAATTCATATTTTTTGAATCCGGTTTTCGCCTATAAAAGGGTAGGCTCTTCCCATTCGAGGGGGGAGGAACATTCAAAAAAAAATCCATAAATAGGGAGAAAAACAATCTAGAAATCCGAGAATCAGCTGTTTGTTTGTCTCTTTTCTCTCTGCTTCTTGAGTTTGAGTTCGAGAAAGGAGTTAGAAGTTGGAATCTTTGACGTCAAATCTTTAGTTTGCTGCTCCAAAGAAGGTAATCTCTTTTTCCTTTGTTTTAATCTACGTTGATCCCATAGTACGTTTTCTTTGATTCTGCAAGTATGTAGTTGCTGTAATTTGCTGATTTAAATTTCTTTGAAGTTCCCTGTTTATACTTGGCTCCCCTGTAATTCTAATTTCTTTTTTTTTAACATGTGAACATTAGTTAGGTGCAGTTACGTATTGTGGCTATGATCATAGCTTGCTAATGTTCCTATTTGGTTGGTCTTCCTAGCTTTATCATAAGTAGTTTTGAATTGGTTTACTCGTTCTTAGTATGGTTTTGCTTGTTATGAATCTATTAGATATGTGATAGTCATCAGTGTTCTTGGATGTTCGAATCAGTTTGTTAATTGTTTGTGTCCTCGTGATCCATATCAAATTATTTTATTGAAATCGATTTGAAAAATGGTTTAATAAATTGTCCAATTTAAGTTTTGTTAGTTTTCTTTTTCTCTGTTTATTACCTCTTAAAATTAGGACGAGACCATCATTGGTTTAATAGGATACAGATTTTTGTTTAAGTTAGTATTTATTTTGTCCCTTGATCTTATTAATCAATGCCTTAGCCTTTCCTCTTTTTACAGCATGCTAGCTTTAAATAATTAATATAGTGGTTAATCTTTATTCGCTTCAAGTTACAGAATGCCTTGATTAGCTTTCAGTTTATAGTGTTTTCTCTTAGTTAAATAAATGCTTTATGTAGTGTTTTCCTTAAACTTTGACCCTTTTTTTTTTGAATATTTCTACCTTTCCTTCATAGTATTATTAATCAGGTGATTACTCGTAATGTTTTGAACGTTTGTAACTCCTCTCAAGTTCTATTCTTACGTATAATTTTTTAGGACTATAACTTGGTTGAAACTATACCTAGTATTTTTCCAGCTCTTTGCCACACTTAATTTTATATCTTTGACGTCAACTCCATAGTATGTTTCAAATTTTTTTTAATCAAAACTTTGCCTAAAAAATCATTTTCTAAGTTTGAATGAGTCATTTCGAACTCTCAAGATCAGTTCTTCCTAATCTTCCTTCCCCCTCCCTGTTTGAAGATCTAGAAAATATAAGAGTATGGATAAATGTCTAGTCATTTTACATAGTTAACCGAAACGTAATCCTTCATTCAAGATATGTGAAAATTCTGCTTTATACATATCCTCCATTTGGGGGGGCTGATTTTATTATTCTACAAGAACTAATCTAAAGAATTCTCGAGTGACTAGTTTTAATCTAGCAATGTTGTGGATTGCTTTTTTTTTTGTTTAGTGATTAGTTAAAGATGATCTCTCTTCAGTCCTTGTTTTACGACTTTATAGTTATGGTAGTACTTTACTATCCAAAATAATTTGATTGATTAGCTTTCTAGTGGCTCTTCCTTTAATTATATACCAAGATCATAAAACAATATAAATGTTCACCTCCTCCCCAGACTCTTCTTATGATGTTTCTCTCTAGATTGATTAAAGTCTTTGGTATACTAATTACTTAAATGTCGTCAAGGAAATGCGAGAATAGTATTATGTTGTTGTGGTTGTTGTTTTTTTTAGTATATTTATAGTATGCCTATGACTACATAATACTTATTTTACATGTCTTTGATGAACCTAAAATTCAGTCGCTAATTCTATTTCTTCTTTGTTTGTCACATGTACACTCGAGAGCGCGTTTGGAGTTAGTATATGGCTCCATCTCTGTCCGATTCAGAGAAGCGACCAATAGCCTACATTATTTGCTCGTGTCTAGCAGCCCTTATTTCATCAATAGTGTCAACGCTTCCTTTTTAGTTCAAAGCTTTACATTTTTTTATATATACATATATGTGCGGTTACTTCGGCTAACGTTTTACATATTACTCCCTCCGTCCCTTTTTAGTTGTCCACTTTAGAAATGGCACACAGATTAAGGCAACAATGATTAGCACAGTGAAGTTACAATTTTACCCTTATGACAAATTGTCACTTCAAAATTACAATCACTTTTTTGAATTCAAGTGAAATAAATTGGAGGGAAACAACATACACTTTTACAATTTTCAAGAAGTGTAAATAAGGGTATAATAGGAAAAAATTTGTTGTCCTTTCTTGATTTGTCAAAATGGACAACTAAATAGGGACAACCAAAAAAGGAAATATGGACAAGTAAATAGGGACGGAGGGAGTAGTATTTAACATTTATATTTTTTTTATTGCTCCTATTTGTGTTTGGATTTGTACAAACCAACTAGAATGAGAGTAAGACGCAGTCGTTCATCTCACATTCCTCTAGATATTGGGTTTTAGTATGACCATTTGGCTTATGACGACGCTTTCCAAAGAAGTTTTTCATCTATTATATCTTTTGGTTGTGAAAGCTTAACCTTTAAGAAAAGTGAACTTGGAAACAACTTCCATTTATCTCTTTAAAAGGAGAATGTATCCATTTAAGATTTTCTTCAATAAGAGTTAATAACGATTTTTTAGCAACTTAATGAATGCAGATTTTTGAGGTCCAAAGTGCAGATTTTATCTTGAAAAATTCCAGATCTTAAGAGGTAAAAATGCAGGTTGTAGCTTGAAAATTCCAACTTTTGAGAGGTAAAAATAGCAATTTTTTTAGCTAGCAGATTTTTAGTACAAATATGTATTTTTGGAGCAAAAACGTTTTTGTTATGGGAGTCTTTATGACGCAGCATTTTTGGATCAAAATGATGTATTTTAGTTCTAAATGGGTGCAGGTTTTTTTAAAAGTTAAAAACACCACGTTTTAAGGGCTTCAAAGTATAGTAATTCATGTGTTAAAAATCACAACCTTGAAGACAAGAACACATATTTTCTTAGAACTTATAGATAAGATTGTTTTGGTTAAAATGTTGATTCATTTAGAGTAAAAATGCAACTCTTTGGAGGCCTTTAAATAGGTAGATTTAAGAGATAAAAAAAATGTAGTTTTTTTTCAAATGAAATACAAATACCCCTTTTTAGAAAAACAAGTGTTATATATGCTGAAAATTTGTCTTCCTTATTCACCTTTTTGAAATACTTAGGCATCGCTTTTAAAACATTTGGAGGTAAGGACCGAACTACCATGGGTTGGGATGGGTAACCAATAGCTAGGCCTATTTTTTTTATTCTTTACATCAACTTTTATGAAAATATATTTGTTATTATCACTTTTCAAATCAATATTGTTAAAACATTTTATTTCTTCACGTGTTATTACATGATTTTAGATAAGTCAACAAGTTCAAAATACAAGGTACATACATATATATATATATAAGCATGCACATAAGAGGTATAAATTCTATATTTTATACTTAGTTTTCTCTATACATGACTTAGTATTTTGTTACCCTTTATATTATTTTTTCTTATATCTACTATCTCTTTTATGAAGCTACTTATTTATTTTTTATAATTTATAAATCCATACACTTTCATATACATATTATTTTACTACATATAATCTATTGTCAATTTTTCCCAACATGTAAATAAATAATGAATATTCATATGTTTTAAACAACCTATGTGTACATACCATACTTAAGATCACAAACCTTTATATAATATTTTAATATTTTAACATCTAGTATCATTTATTTTATTTTATTTTAGAAAACTCCATTCTATATATTTTCATTCAAATTAACATCACATATTACTACATATTTACACTCAACTACTATCTTATTTTTACGTCTTAATAAGACGACAAATTTTTGCAAATTCAACATCTATATATTTTTAGGATAATTTTATTATGATACACCTATTTATATATATTTTTACATAAGAATATATCGTATATTTAAGTACATTTATTTATTTATTTTACAATACTACTATTAAATATATTTTATAAGACCTATATATGTCGTACCTTCTATTGTACCCTTTTCTTAAACTAACTAATAACTTATCGTTTAATCATTAAAAGCAAATAAATAAACAAGTTTTCCTAATCATATTTTTCTAAATTGAGTTTAAGGACCATCTTCGGATAGGCTCTGAGGGGGGCTTAACACCTTTCCCTTGAGTAACCAAAACCCTTATTTAGAATCTCACTGGTTTCGCAAATCAAAACAGAGTTTACATTTACATAATTTAAAAAATGGTTTTCCTAATATTTTCCTTAAAATTTAGGTGGCGACTCTAAAACAAAACAATTTTTTTACAAAATCAGAGTGTCAGCCATATTATGTTATGAACTGTTTCGGCCGGTTCGAAATAGGGTGCCACAGCTTGGCGACTCAGCTGGGGAACTTACTTAGGTTTTAACAAAAGAAAACTCAATTTAGGAACAACATATGTGATCACGTGTTTATTTTTTCAGCTTGCTATTGATATACTGCTTTGACTGAAAGATCGCAAGTGAAATCCAAACTTGTGTTCCTTAATTATTTTAAAACATTACTTGTTACTGCTTTCCCTACCTTGTCATTTACACATTCTAACGAGTCTTGGTTGTACACGCACACACTGTACACATGAGAGGTGTTCCTGCACTCCTCCGAAACTCTCTTCGAATTCCTTAGTTTCAGGTTGGTTCAATTAAGATAGTGCACCTTCTCGCAACTACTCAGTCCCACTCTCATTCATCTAGGAAAATTTTTTACTCTTAAAATAGGTCATGTTGCATAGCCTTAGGCAAGATAGTATACGATATTGTCGTTGCATATAGGAAATCATCCAAATGTCAATGAGTTTCTTCTTTAAAACTTGAGACATAAACTTTGTGTTAAATTGATATAAATTATCCAAACTTAAACACTTAATGGATTTGAAGCAAATAAACTCATCATACCCTTTACCCTTTCTTTCAGATGCAAATCAACCAAAATCTTTCTGATATCAGGATGATGACTGAGGTCCCCCGAACTTTGAAAGAGTGGTGGGGAAACATCCGAGTGGCCTACGGAAATGAGATTATGCTACACTTAGGGTTGTTAATCAATCTGCTGAATGTGGAGGCAAATAAGTCACTTATTACTCTAATGATTTAATTTTGGCAACCAACAACGGTGACCTTCCGGTTCACAGATTTTGAAATCACACCAACATTGGAAGAGATAAGTCAAATTGTTGACTTACCATTGGCTAGCAGAGTACCTTTGGCCCCACGCACTATATCAGGAATCAATTTTCTCCAGTCTTTGGGTTTGAGGGTAGGCCAATATTTGCGAAGAGTTGATGAAGGATGGGTCAAGTTGGATTATCTGTTTAAAAGGTTCGATCGTCAAGATAGCTATGATAGGTTCCATCAAGAATTCTTCATCTCCAGGGTTGATTGGGAGAGACTCAGGGCTATTGTCTTCGTGACAGCCTTTTTGGGTATTATGATCTTCCCAAAAAAAGGTTGTGTCGACATCAACCTACTGCCTGTGGTCATCTTCATGTTTAGGGGACCTATTAGAGTGACCATCGTACCCATGGTCTTGACAGAAATATTTCGATCATTATCCCTCTGCTCTAGAGGATATGATCACTTTAAGGGAAGTAACTTATTGCTGCAGATTTGGGTGTTGAAACACTTTTATCAAAGATATGCAGAAAATGGTGCTAAAGCAGATTTACGCAACAAAATCAGAAGCCATGCAATGAGATTGAGCATGTGGGATACCCCAAATAATGAAGATGGTTGGCGCCTTTTCCTGGCCCACCTCACTGGGAACCGCATTCAATGGTGACTATCGTGGGTCCATGGATGAGCTTTGTTGAGAACTAACCAGGCCTATTTCATTGAGTTGATTGGGTTGGAAGGCTTCCTGCCCTACGCACCTCTAAGAGTTCTCCGGCAGTTTGGGACTACCCAAGGCGTTCCTCTATGGTCAAATATGGCATTGATAGAGGTCAATTATGAAGGAAGAATCCCGATCAAAAGGATCGTTGTTTTGGTACAAGGATGGTGTAGTATTCTTGACTCAGACATGGGGGTTGAATCGTGGTGCACACCTGAATATTATACTTGGTTTATGATGGGAGGAATTCTCGCTAGGCCTAGCTATGAGGGAATCTTGGGGTTCACAGACGCTCAAAGGTCAAATCAAATTGGCACAGAGCTATTGAACCTCATGCACATCACTACGACCATGTATCAGCAGGTGACCCCACGGTCTATCGACCATCTCATACAGGTAGTTGATGATGAACCAAATGAAGAGATGGAGGAAGACCCAGAAGAGGATCCTAGAGAGCCAACTGAGGAGATGGAAGAGGATCTAGAAGAATACTCAGAGCATGACCCTAATTTGTATGACCCTAGAAATGGAGGAGTGATGCATATAGAGGATGGACCTGTTCCAACAGTAGAAGACGCTCACTCGGAATATGGTTCCATAGGGTTTGATGAAAGAGAAGATTCAAATAACTGGGAATGGAAAATCGATGAATCTCTAGAGTATCACTCGGGTCCTTACTATAATGTGGACGATGATGATAATGATGCTCCAACTTGGCCGTAGATCATCTTTCTTCTTTGAATTCCCCCATAAGTTCCTCAAAAGGCCGTATGACCTATCCCTCTTGTATGCCTTATGGCCACCCCTGTACTTTCATTTCTTTGGCTTCTGACCGCCTACATCGTTGTAATAGCCAAACCTTAATCAATGAAGTTATGTTTGCTCCAAATCTAAAATGTGTTTAAATGGATCATTTATTATCAAACTAATTGCAACGTAGGCCTACCTCAGGCAAAAAGAGGTTCTGCATTAGGACGCCTTTTGAATTTCGCCAAATTGGCATATATTTGTGTTACACTTATATATTTGTTACATCTTTCAATATTTTCCAAACTAACATAGTTTCCCTTTTTTCTTTCTTTTCTTTTCTTTTTCGTCATTTATACCCAAAAGTACGTTGATTTGTGTCGACTTGCAAACTGGCTGACTCACGATACAACCTTTGATCGAAGGGAAAAATGAGTGATAAAGACGAGTTCAACGCTGCCGCAAACATAATAGTACCTATTGAGAATCTAAAAAATTCTCGAAGTATAGCTGACATTCAAAACGAGGAGAAAATGGCTCACATGGAACAAGAACTCGAGATCTTGAGGGAAGAATTGCGTCAAGTGCGAGACTTGGCCAAACTGTCAGCGACCACTTTCCCTACTTTGAAGACACCTATCTACTTCCCAAAGGCTGACTTGCCTTCTGCCGACTTACCAAATCAGCCAGAACTGACTCAACACGTTCCTACCCACGGTCAAGTTCTACCAGCTTCTCCAACCTCAGTCAGGATCATTCCTAACCTCTCTAATCACGACCCTACCATACCTACAATGCAACATATACTTGGGGCACATGTCGCCGCTCCCTATAAGACACATGTTCCACCCGTATATGCCGCTGGAGTTCCTAGCTTCACAACGCCAGCTATGGTTAATATCCTGTATGAAGTCAATCAATATGAAGAAATGGAGAAAGATGCTCGGTTGAAAGAAGATGCATCGATAAATGCCCAGCTTCAAGGTCTGAGAAAAGCATTGAAAAGCTTACAAGTCACTAGAGGGACAGAGAGTTTGGATTATGATAACTTGTGGATCCATCCAGACATTGACATGCCGGTAGGGTACAAACCACCGAAGTTTGACATGTTCGATGGAAAAGGCGACCCACACGCACATTTGAGGGCATACTGTGACACGTTAGTTGGTGTAGGGAGAAATGAGAAGTTGAGGATGAAGTTGTTCATCCGGAGTCTATCTGGAGAAGCATTAACCTGGTATACCCGCCAAGACCCTTGCAAATGGCGTGACTGGCAGGAAATGGTTGAGGACTTCATGACTCGTTTCAGATTCAATATTGAAATTACTGCTGATAGATTCTCATTGACCAATATACAGAAGAAGCCATCTGAGAATTTCCAGGAATATGCACGACGTTGGAGAACTGAGGCCGCAAGGGTGCAACCACTACTAGATGAGAGTGAGCTCTCGAAGTACTTTATTCGAGCTAAAAAAGGCATCTACTTTGACAAAATGATGTCAATAATAGGTCAGAAGTTTGCAGAATTGGTCAAGATGGGAGACTTTATAGAGGAAGGTGTTAAATCTGGGAAGATTCAGTCTATGGTCGCATTGCAAGCTGCAAGTAGGGCTATACAATCGGGTTCCATTGGCGGCATCATAAAGAAAAGAGAGGATGTTTCAGCTGTCACTTACCAACCAGGAGGACCATCTCACTGATACCCCAATAATCCCCAAATTGTTGCGCATACTTCATACGTCCCAGTGTATAATACCCAACCACAGTATAATCCACCTCGAGCACTAGCATACCAAAACCCTCCCAGACCATATGTCCCTGTCTAAGCACCAATTCACCAAAATAGACCAGCATATGCACCGAGACCACGTCGAAATCCTGAAGCTAGAAATGCTCACGCTTACACACCGATTGCTGAACCCTACGCTTAATTATTTGAGAGGTTGAGGACAGCCGGAGTGCTGCAACCAGTTGAAGGAAAACTTCCTGATCCAATCCCTCATAATTTTTATGGGAACAAGCGATGTGCTTACCACTCAGGAGTCTAGGGACACAATACAGAAGATAATTATGGTTTGAAGAACCAAATCGAGTCTTTGATCAGGAGAGGAGTAATCAAATTCACTCCAGCACCTCCCAATGTGAACAACAATCCTTTGCCAAACCATGAGAATCGGGAAGTCAACATGGTTACGCTGGATGACGAATATGGGACCCCCGACTATCCAAACATAGATGAAGCGGATGGCATGACATCTTCGGCGCAACCTGTTATCACTGTTCAACTAAGGGAATCTCTGACTGTCCAAACATATCTCCCAAGAGTTGTAGTGACCACTCTAGTTGCTAAGTATCCCGAGTATGACACCAAAGTAGTCCCTTGGGACTATCGAGCAAGTGCCAAGGGTAAGATGATCGACACTGCCGTGGCTCAAGGAATGACTAGGTCGGGGAGGTGTTATGCCCTAGAGGACCTAAATCAAAGAGCTCTTGGAAAAGAACAGAATCTAAAGAAGAATGTTACCGATACTGAAGCCGCAAAGTTTTGGAAGAAGATGCAGTCTAAAGACTATTAGGTTAAAGAACAATTGAAGAAGACGCCAGGCCACATATCCATTTGGTTTTTGCTTATGAGTTCTGAAGCTAATACGAATGCTTTGATGGAAGTGTTAAGCGGAGTGATCATTCCAAAAGAGACTACAAGTGAGGCCTTAGATGCAACGATTGGAGGAATAGTGGAAGCTAACAAGATTTCTTTCCATGATGATGAGTTGCCCACAAAAGGGGCTGGGCACAACAAAGCGCTTCACATCGCAGTCAAATGTTGTGATAAGATTGTGACTCGAGTTTTAATTGATGGTGGCTCTGGATGCAACATCTATCCTTTCACCACTATGAGGGATTTAGGTGTTAATATGGGAGACATAAAGGAAAGTCGTGTGAAAGTTAGAGCTTTTGATGGAGCACAAAGAAGTGTCATCGGAGAGATCTATCTCACATTACAGGTAGGGCCGACTGAATTCCCTATTCTATTTCAAGTGATGGATGTATCAACCAACTACAACCTGTTGTTGGGAAGACCATGGGTTCACATGGCAAGAGCGGTTCCTTCCACTCTTCATCAATGTGTAAAGTTTGAGTGGGGTCACACAAAAGTTACCATCCACGAAGAACTCAGTCACCCCATTCATTCTGTTAATTCTATCCCAGTTACCGAAGAGTTAGACGGAGCCACTTTTCACACTTTGAAAATTATGCAAGCTACAAGGGTCAATGAGGAAGCAGAGGCAGGTAATACAAAGTTGTCAAGTACAGCAAAAATGGTTGCGTCAGAAATGTTGAAGTATGGGTATCAGCCAAAGAGTGGACTTGGACCCAAGTCCAACGGTATAGTCGAGCCAATCCAACTGAAGCATCAGAGAGGCACCAACGGACTCGGATACGAGCCTGCCTTGGGAAGATTTCACTAGGAGGCGAGTGATACAATCTCCGTACCAGAACAATCTTCGATTCCAGATCAAGCCCGCGTTGATGACATCACAGAAGGAATAGGCAATTTGTTCGTGGCCATGGCTGGAGAAGAGGAAGGGATAAATCTCAACAAGTTGACCATTCGTAATGCCGAACCTAGAGAAATCTTGCAGAATTGGACCACCAGCCCGTCCCTGTTTCAACCAGAGTCCTGGTAGTGTGGAAAAGTAGTCTTAATTTTAAAAATTCGCATGATCAAATTGAGTCTTGAATCATGCCCAATCTTTTGTTGCTTACCTTTTCTAAAAGCTAGAATGCTTTGAAATAAAAGTCTTTATTTTCTTTTAAAAAATCTCGTTATTTTAAATATCTATTTATTTTTACGTACCTTTTGCACTTTTCAGCGCTCATATTAATAAAAATCCTCGTTCAACGGTTATGACATGTAACGAATCCACCGAGCAAGGTGAAAATGATGAACAAGATCACGAAGAGTATGATGAAAGCATGATGCCTGAAAATCTGCCACACGAGATCGAGCAGGTTGAAAGTCTAAAGAAACCCAATATGGATGAAACATAGGTTATCAACTTAGGAGATGAGGAAATCGTGAAGGAGACACGAGTCAGCATACATTTGGAGGCTGAAGGAAACCAAAAGTTAATAGAATTTCTTAAGCAGTATGTTGACGTATTTGCTTGGTCTTATGATGACATGCCAGGATTAAGCACTGATATTGTTTTGCACAAATTATCGACTGATCCCACTTGTCTACCTGTTAAGCAAAAGACAAGAAAATTCAAGTCGGATTTGAGCTTAAGGATCAAGGAGGAGGTAACTAAGCAAATTGAGGAAAATATTGTAAGGGTCACAAATTACCCCACATAGTTAGCCAATATTGTGCATGTGCCAAAAAAATGATGGAAAAATCAGAATATGTGTAGACTATTGAGATCTCAACAGGGTCAGTCCTAAGGATGATTTCCCTCTTCCAAATATTCATATACTCATCGATAATTGTACAAAACATGAGTTACAATCATTTGTCGATTGCTTTGCAGGATATCACCAAATCTTGATGGATGAAGATGATGCAGAGAACACATCGTTTATCACTCCATGGGGAGTGTATTGCTACAGAGTAATGCCATTTGGTCTAAAAAATGCCGGTGCAACCTACATGAGGGCTATGACTACCATTTTTCACGATATGATCCACAAGGAAATTGAAGTGTACGTGGACGATGTCGTTATCAAATCCAAAAGAAGTTCAGACCACCTGGATGACTTACGAAAGTTCTTCGAGAGGTTGCGTAAGTATAATCTGAAGTTGAATCCAACAAAGTGTGCATTTGGAGTACCCGCAGGAAGACTATTAGGATTCATCGTTAGTAGGAAAGGCATAGAGTTGTATCCATCAAAGATAAAGGCAATCCAAGAGCTACCTCCACCTAAGACTAGGAAAGACGTGATGAGTTTCTTGGGACGACTGAATTACATCAGTCGGTTCATAGCTCAATCTACAGTGATCTGCAAACCTATATTCAAGTTACTGAAGAAGGATGCTGCCACAAAATGGACAGAGGAATGCTAAAGGGCTTTCGATAGAATCAAAGAATGCTTGTCCAACCCACTAGTAATGGTCCCACTAGAGCCTGGAAAGCCTTTGTTATTGTATCTATCTGTCATGGATAATGCATTTGGATGTGTATTGGGGCAGAATGATGAGACAGGTAGAAGAGAGCAAGCTATTTACTATTTGAGCAAGAAATTCACACCATACGAGGCAAGATACACGTTGTTGGAACAAACATGTTGCGCTTTGACTTGGATTGCGCAAAAATTTAGGCATTACCTGTCTGCATACACCACGTACTTGATCTCAAGAATGGATCCACTAAAGTTCATCTTTCAGAAGCCCATGCCTACGGGTAAACTGGCGAAGTGGCAAATTTTGTTGAGCGAGTTTGATATTGTGTATGTGACACAGAAGGCCATCAAAGGACAAGCCCTGGCTGATCACCTCGCAGAAAACCCGGTGGACCAGTATTACAAGCCACTCACGACCTACTTCCCTGATGAAGAGGTTTTGTTTGTAAGAGAAGACATATCAGAGTCATATGATGGATGGAGAATGTTCTTTGATGGAGCATCAAACTCTATTGGAGTTTGAATAGGAGCAGTCTTAATTTCGAAAACAGGTCAGTATTACCCGATCTCAGCCAAGATCAGGTTTTATTGTACCAACAACATGGCAGAATATGAAGCTTGTATTCTTGGACTCAGGATGGCCATCGACATGAACATCAAAGAACTCTTGGTGATAAGAGATTCCGACTTATTGGTTCACCAGGTGCAAGGAGAATGGACCACTAAGAATGTTAAGATCCTGCCTTATCTGCATTGCATTAAAGAGTTGAGTAGGAGATTCGCAAGGATTGAGTTCAAGCATGTCCTTCGAACTCAAAATGAGTTTGCCGATGCTTTGGCAACATATTCCTCGATGATTCAAAACCCAGACAAGAATTACATCGACCCTATCGATATAGAGATACATGATCAACATCCATAATGTTTTCATGTAGATGAGGAACTGGATGGAAAACCATGGTACTATGACATCAGAAGATTGATAGAAGCACAAGAATATCCTTAAAATGCCACAAGCACCTAGAAACGGACTTTGAGGAGGATGGTCAATAATTTCTTCCTTAACGGAGAAATCCTGTATAGGAGAACTTCATATTTAGGATTGCTGAGGTGCGTCGACTCTGCAGAAGCGGCAAGGCTTTTGGAAGAAATACACGCAGGAACATGTGGACCTCACATGAATGGGTTCACTTTGGTAAAGAAGATTCTAAGAGCTGGATATTTTTGGATGACCATGGAGAGAGATAGCATCCGGTATGTGCAAAAATGTCATCAGTGTCAAGTGCATGGAAATTTTATACGGGTTCCACCGAATGAGCTCAATGTGATGGGTTCCCCTTGGCCATTTGCTGCTTGGGGCATGGATGTTATTAAACCCATAGAGCCTCCCGCGTCAAATGGACATCGTTTCATTCTGGTGGCTATCGATTATTTCACAAAATGGGTCGAAGCTTTGACATACAAGGCAGTGACTAAGAAGGTAGTGGCAGACTTTGTTCGCAACAACATAGTTTGTCGGTTTGGAATTCCAGAATCAATCATAACAAATAATGCAGCCAACCTCAACAGCGATCTTATGAGGGAAACTTGTGAAAGGTTCAAAATTGCTCACCGAAAGTCCACGGTTTACCGGCCATAGATGAATGGGGCAGTTGAGGCTGCAAATAAGAATATCAAGAAGATTTTAAGAAAAATAGTGGATAGTCATAGGCAATGGCATGAGAAGTTACCATATGCTCTACTCGATTATCGCACCACGATTAGAACATCAACTGGGGCAACTCCTTATATGTTGGTTTATGGTTCGGAAGCAGTAATACCTGCTGAAATGGAAATACCATCTTTAAGGATTATCCAAGAGGTTGGTCTGGACGATGCAAAATGGATATGTAGCAGACATGAATAGTTGATGCTCATCGATGAAAAAAGGATGGACGCGGTTTGTCATGGACAACTCTATCAGAACAGACTGACCAAAGCATTCAACAAGAAAGTCAAACCTCGACAGTTCACACCGGGGCAGTTAGTATTGAAGAAGATCTTTCCTCACCAAGGAGAAGCCAAAGGGAAATTTGCACCAAATTGGCAAGGATCCTACATGGTTCATAGAGTACTCTTTGGAGAAGCGGTAATCTTAGCAGAAATGGACGGCAGAGTAAGCCCAAAGCCAATCAGTTCAGACGCCATCAAGGAATACTACATCTGAAGACCTCAAGATTAGTGCTTATTTTGTGTACTTTTGCATTTTTCAATGTAACAGAACTACGTATAGACCTGACTTCCCACGATGGGGTACGTAGGCAACCCACATCGGATTCAGTCTCCCTTAGAAAACCCAAAATCATCATTTCCATGTATTTGAACTACGCTCGACCTGAATTCCCCCGATGGGATACATAGGCAATCCTTGTCGAATTCGGTCCCTTGCATTTTTCACTTTCCTATTGTATTTGAACTACGTCCTGACCTGATTCCTCTTGGAGTATGTAGGCAGCCTAAGTCAGGCCCGGTCATTGCATTTCATATTTTTCACTTTCCTCTTGTATTCGAACTACGTCATGACCTGATTCCACTTGGATACGTAGGCAGCTTGAGTCAAGCTCGGTCATTGCATTACATACTTCTATTTCTCCTACTTGTATTCGAACTACGTTACGATTTAATTCCTATCTTGGGGATACGTAGGCAGCCTGAGTCAGGCTCGATCGATGCATTGCATAAATTTTTTTTCTTCTTTACTTACCCTTGGAAACACTTCCTCATAGTTAGCGTAACCTCAGAATGTTGAAGAATATTAATCGTCGCAGTGCCTGCAAAAGAGCTAGGAAAGCTTCATCAGAAAGGTAAAAGCTACAGGAGGACTATGTTGGATATAGTCAACAAAATGGAAAGCTCGATAGACTTTGGAACATGTCATAATCTAAAAATGCTGGAGAATTACAATCTATATATATATATATATACACACACCTAATATACGTAGTATACTTATTTTCTGGAAAAACAAGCTAATTATTTTCAACAATATTTTTCTACTCATCCACCTACCAAGTCTCTAGGTTAAGAAACTATGTGCGGTACTAGGAAGACGTCGAAGGATTCTAGTGACGAGGCTTCAGTCTGCGAGTCGATACAAATCAACACCCCCTCCCAAACTAAAATTTTCTTTGAGTGCAAGAACACATGAATCAAGAAAATAACATCAAGTTTTGGGGCATGACCAGACACGCCATTCGACTTCTCACAACCATGAACCAAAATACTCTTTCCCTACTTTATTTCTCCGAAGTACTTCAAATTGCATCTTATGTCTTAGAATATTTCATATAAATTTTTTGCAGGTACGCTCAAGATTCGGATCAAGTGTTGAAGAAAAGTGGATCCTCGTAGGAAAATAAGATAGTTAGCTTTCTTTCAAATAACTCCACCAACTGGAGCTTGTAATCTAACCTCATCAGCAACTCCGCCAATCGGAGACCACCGTCTAACAACGTCAAACTCCGCCAACCGGAGGCTGTACATAGCAGACGTCGTCAAACTCCGCCAACCTGAGGCTGTACATAGCAAACGTCGTCAAACTCCGCCACTTGGAGGTTGTATATAGCAAACATCGTCAAACTCCGCCAATAGGAGGCAGTACATAGCAAACATCGTCAAACTCCGCCACCCAGAGGTTGTACATAGCAAACATTGATTGAACTCCGCCAATCGGAGACCATATCGTAGTGACGTCACTGAAGCTCCATCGATCGGGGGCAAGCACACATAAAAATGCTGTCACGCACCGACAATTAAAATACATTACAATCTTTACACAACCGGATACAGGCTTTTACATTACAACAGCCTCGCCAGCTGGAAGCTTTACATTACAAGCATTACACAGCCGGATACAGGCTTTTAGATTACAACAACCCCGCCAGCCAGAGGATTTACATTACAAGCTTTACACAGCCGGATACAGGCTTTTACATTACAACAGCCCCGCCAGCCGGAGGCTTTACTTACAAGCTTTACACAGCCGGATACAGGCTTTTACATTACAACAGCCCCGCCAGCCGGAGGCTTTACATTACAAGCTTTACACAACCAGATGCAGGCTTTTACATTACAACCACCCCGCCAGTCGAGGGCCTCTACATTACAAGTTACTTTACCTACATCACACTTACAACACAAAAAGAGACATCATCAGTCGTCTGAACATCTACACTCTACTCTTTACATTACTATTCAATTTATAATTTTGAACCGCAACAGGTACTTTTCACCTTTTTACATGTTTTGCAGGACAACACATTACAATTAGGAACTCCCTCTAAGCAGCAAACTAGGGCAAGTTAGTGCAATGTCAAGCATCACTAGCTACGTCAAGGATTCACTTTCAAAACTCATCTCGACTGGATTTTCAAAAGTTCAGATTTGAATTTCACTTATAGCTCTTTTATGTCTCAGTTCATTGCAACTCGACACTAGGGCATCCTTTGAAAATTCATCTATCTACCTTGAGTCTTCAGTAGAAATTGCTACAGAGCATTTCTCATTCAAGCTTCTTTAGAACTATATCTCATCCCTCTATTCGTGCTAATCTCTTCATACCTCACCACCAAAAGATTTCAGTATTACCATAATTCGATACTGGGGCAAATTTTTAATAAAATTTGCTATGTTCTCGAACTACATGTGGCCTGATTTCTCATGAAACCTGAGATATGTAGGCAGCTCGGAAGCCAGAGTTCGGCCATAACCCCATAACCATTCTTGCCAAGTTATTTCTCAAAGTGTATTTTGGTGGGTCGCCTAAAATTGGATTGTGTCAATATTTCTTTGTCCACGTCTTCTTTACTCTCTTCCATGGACAAAGAAAGGGGCAAGTTGTTGACACCCAATTTTGGCTCTCCACATCTAATAATAATATATATGTTATGACATTTTTATAGGAATACAAAAAGATTTCTTAATTATTTATTTGACTTGATAAATTTATTTCACAAATGTTATTTCTTACAAAATTAAATATATTATATTACTACTTACTTTCTTATTAATAAGTGTCGTTCTTAAGAATCAAATCTATTTTTTGTTCAAATATAATTCCTTTTGTCGCAATAGATATTTTTCGTGCATTTATTAAAATTAGAAAGCTTAGTTAATTAATGATTTACTAATTTATATTAATTTTAAGAGTGACTAATTTTATCAAATAAGCTAGTCTTGCAAAATAATTATCTTTAATTTAATAAATTATGACTATTTAATAAAGAAGTAGTTATAATTTAAATGAATTTAATTTGAGCAAATTTGGCAATCCAAGTCTTCTTAAACCGGCCAATCCGTGTATGCCACGTAGGCGAGCACATGGATTGTGCTTCTATAGCTTAAATCTTGACTCTACGATTAAATCTAATGGTCCTAGTTAATTAAGCTTTTACCATTATTCAATATATATATATATATATATATATATATATATATATATATATATATATATATATATATATATATATATATATATATATATATATATATATAACTTTTCCCTTTAACTTCTGATTTATTTTAACAGTCCGATCAAATGATCGAACGGCCCAAAACAAACAAGACTTTTCTTCTGTTTCTTTTCCAAGACCATCGCTTCAACTTTTCAGCATTTCAGAAAGATGGTACACTTTTTTACTTTCCAGAAAATCTTTGTTCCCAGACGCTCCTTCAACTTTCTCCTTCCCCATGGCCTTCAGTGCTTCGTGCCATCAAAGAACGGCCATGAATCGCCGAAAAACAACAATTTCCGGCGGTCCCTTGTTTTATGTCTCATCCATCAACCTTTTTCTGATAAAAGCAGACCCATACGTCCCCTACACCTATGTTCTGGCCGGGTTTTTGTTCGAAATATTTTCAAAATTCGTGGTTTAAATTAGTCCAACAGATCAAAATCTGAAAAGTGATGATTGATTTTGATATCAAGTTGCAAATCTCTATTTTCCAGCATTATTTTAGTTTTCAAATTCGTATTTTTTGAATCCGGTTTTCGCCTATAAAAGGTTAGGCATCTTCCCATTCGAGGGGGGAGGAACATTCAAAAAACAATCTAGAAATAGGGAAAAAAACAATCCAGAAATTTGAGAATCAGCTTTTTGTTTGTCTCTTTTCTCTCTGCTTCTCGAGTTTGAGTTCGGGAAAGGAGTTCGAAGTTGGAATCTTTGATGTCAAAGCTTTAGTTTGCTGCTCCAAAGAAGGTAATCTCTTTTTCCTTTGTTTATAGCTACTTTAATTTCTGTTTTAATCTACGTTGATCCCATAATACGTTTTCTTTGATTCTGCGAGTATGTAGTTGCTGTAATTTGCTGATTTAAATTTCTTTGAAGTTCCCTGTTTATACTTGGCTCACCGTAATTCTAATTTCTTCTTCTTTTTTTTAACATGTGAACATTAGTTAGGCGCAGTTACGTATTGTGGCTATGATCTTAGCTTGCTAATGTTCCTGTTTGCTTGGTCTTCCTAGCTTTATCATAAGTAGTTTTGAATTGGTTTACTCGTTCTTAGTATGGTTTTGCTTGTTATGAATCTATTAGATATGCGATAGTCATCAGTGTTCTTGGATGTTCGAATCAGTTTGTTAGTTGTTCGTGTCCTCGGGATCCATATCAAATTGTTTTATTGAAATTGATTTGAAAAATGGTTTAATAAGTTGTCCAATTTAAGTTTTGTTACTTCTTTTTTTCTCCGTTTATTACCTCTTAAAATTAGGACGAGACCATCATTGGTTTAATAGGATACAAATATTTGTTTAAGTTAGTATTTATTTTGTCCCCTCATCTTATTAATCAATGCCTTAGCCTTTTCTCTTTTTACAGCATGCTAGCTTTAAATAATTAATATAGTGGTTAATCTTTATTCGCTTCAAGTTACAGAATGCCTTGATTAGCTTTCAGTTTATAGTGTTTTCTCTTAGTTAAATAAATGCTTTGTGTAGTGTTTTCCTTAAACTTTGACCCTTTTTTTGTGAATATTTCTACCTTTCCTTCATAGTATTATTAATCAGGTCGTTACTCGTAATGTTTTGAACGCCTGTAACTCCTCTCAAGTTCTATTCTTACGTATAATTTTTTAGGACTATAACTTGGTTGAAACTATACCTAGTATTTTTCCAGCTCTTTGCCACACTTAATTTTATATCTTTGACGTCAACTCCATAGTATGTTTCAAATTTTTTTTTTTTATCAAAACTTTGCCTAAAAAATCATTTTCTAAGTTTGAATGAGCCATTTCGAACTCTCAAGATCAGTTCTTCCTAATCTTCCTTCCCCCTCCCTGTTTGAAGATCTGGAAAATATAAGAGTATGGATAAATGTCTAGTCATTTTACATAGTTAACCGAAACGTAATCCTTCATTCAAGATATGTGAAAATTCTGCTTTATACATATCCTCCATTTGGGGGGGCTGATTTTATTATTCTACAAGAACTAATCTAAAGAATTCTCGAGTGACTAGTTTTAATCTAGCAGTGTTGTGGATTGCTTCTTTTTTTTGTTTAGTGATCAGTTAAAGATGATCTCTCTTCAGTCCTTGTTTTACGACTTTATAGTTAAGGTAGTACTTTACTATATAAAATAATTTGATTGATTAGCTTTCTAGTGGCTCTTCTTTTAATTGTATACCAAGATCATAAAACAATATAAATGTTCACCTCCTCCCCAAACTCTTCTTGTGATGTTTCTCTCTAGATTGATTAAAGCCTTTGGTATACTAATTACTTAAATGTCGTCAAGGAATTGCGAGAATAGTGTTATGTTGTTGTGGTTGTTGTTTTTTTAAGTATATTTACAGTATGCCTACGACTACATAATACTTATTTTACATGTCTTTGATGAACCTAAAATTCAGTCGCTAATTCTATTTCTTCTTTGTTTGTCACATGTACACTCGGGAGCGCGTTTGGAGTTAGTATATGACTCCATCTCTGTCCGATTCAGAGAAGCGACCAATAGACTACATTATTTGCTCGTGTCTAGCAGCCCTTATCTCATCAATAGTGTCAATGCTTCCTTTTTAGTTCAAAGCTTTACATTTTTTTATATATACATATATGTGCAGTTACTTCGGCTAACGTTTTACATATTAGTATTTAACATTTATATTTTTTTTATTGCTCCTATTTCTGTTTGGATTTGTACAAACCAACTAGAATGAGAGTAAGACGCAGTCGTCCATCTCACATTCCTCTAGATATTGGGTTTTAGTATGATCATTTGGCTTATGACGATGCTTTTCAAAGAAGTTTTTCATCTATTATATCTTTTGGTTGTGAAAGCTTAACCTTTAAGAAAAGTGAACTTGGAAACAACTTCCGTTTATCTCTTTAAAAGGAGAATGTATCCATTTAAGATTTGCTTCAATAAGAGTTAATAACGATTTTTTAGCAACTTAATGAATGCAGATTTTTGAGGTCCAAAGTGCAGATTTTAGCTTGAAAAATTCCATATCTTAAGAGGTAAAAATGTAGGTTTTAGCTTGAAAATTCCAGATTTTGAGAGGTAAAAATAGCAGTTTTTTTAGTGAGCAAATTTTTAGTACAAATATGTATTTTTGGAAAAAAAACATTTTTGTTATGGGAGTCTTTATGACGTAGCATTTTGGGATCAAAATGATGTATTTTAGTTCTAAATGGGTGCAATTTTTTTTTAAAGTTAAAAACACCACGTTTTAAGGGCTTCAAAGTATAGTAATTCATGTGTTAAAAATCACAACCTTGAAGACAAGAACACATATTTTCTTTTACGAAGTTACTTATTTATTTTTTATAATTTATAAATCCCTGCACTTTCATATACATATTATTTTACTACATATAATCTATTGTCAATTTTTCTCAACATGTAAATAAATAATGAATATTCATATGTTTTAAACAACCTATGTGTACATACCATACTTAAGATCACAAACCTTTATATAATATTTTAATATTTTAACATCTAGTATCATTTATTTTATTTTATTTTAGAAAACTCCATTCTATATATTTTCATTCAAATTACACCACATATTACTACATATTTACACTCAACTACTATCTTTCATATACATATTATTTTACTACATATAATCTATTGTCAATTTTTCTCAACATGTAAATAAATAATAAATATTCATATGTTTTAAACAACCTATGTGTACATACCATACTTAAGATCACAAACCTTTATATAATATTTTAATATTTTAACATCTAGTATCATTTATTTTATTTTATTTTAGAAAACTCCATTCTATATATTTTCATTCAAATTACACATCACATATTACTACATATTTACACTCAACTACTATCTTATTTTTACGTCTTAATAAGACGACAAATTTTCGCAAATTCAACATCTATATATTTTTAGGATAATTTTATTATGATACACCTATTTATATATATTTTTACATATGAATATGTCGTATATTTAAGTACATTTATTTATTTATTTTACAATACTACTATTAAATATATTTTATAAGACATATATATGTCGTACCTTGTATTGTATCCTTTTCTTAAACTAACGAATAACTTATTGTTTAATCATTAAAAGCAAATAAATAAACAAGTTTTCCTAATCATATTTTCCTAAATTGAGTTTAAGGACTATCTTCGAATAGGCTCTGAGGGTTGCTTAACACCTTCCCCTCGAGTAACCAAAACCCTTTCTCAGAATCTCACTGGTTTCGCAAATTAAAGCAGAGTTTACATTTACATATTTTAAAAAATGGTTTTCCTAATATTTTCCTTAAAATTTAGGTGGCGACTCTAAAACAGAATAATTTTTTTCCAAAATCAGAGTTTCAGCCATATTATGTTGTGAACTGTTTCGGCCTGTTCGAAATAGGGTGCGACAATGCCCTAGAGGTAGAAGAGGGAGCACAATAGGTCCTTCAGATTCAGTTGTATTAAAATCGACCCTGTAGTTATCATGCAACCTTGGTGCTGGTGGATTATGTACCCTCAAAGCATCTCCCAGTAGATTTCCAACACGGATCTGGGCAGTCTCATTACCAACCCTCGGCGGTTGCAAGTTAACTCCTTCCTCATGTTCCTCGATGATTGAATTATTTTAGACCCCTCGATTTTCCATTTTCCTCAGAGTCTTGTTTAGCTTAGGATCGTAGGGTGTCAATGGCTCAACTTGACTCCGTGTACTTGGCATACACTAGAGTGGAAACCTGAAAAAAATAGAAAAAGTAAAATAAGGAAATACTTGACTAAAGTTCAACAATGTAGTTAAATTTAATCTAAAAGCCTTATTCCCGGCAGCACCACCAAAATTTGATACGCTCAAATTACACCTCTCTAAAGAAGTATAAGCGATCGTTGTCAAATAAAGAACCCAACTTATAGGTTGGGGTCGATCCTACGAGGAATATGGTCAAGACTTAAAGAGAAAATGGTCAATTGCCCCCTCAATCTATTACCGAATTTCTAACTACACACTTAATCTTCACGAGGGTCCTATCACCCCCCCTGAACTGTTTTAAAATAGAATAAATAAACCCTTAATGCTGAGTTGGCTGAGAAAGTGCATTTCACTCTCTCAAAGAGAGTGAAAAGGGAGTAAATATGGATGTTTTTATGTTTATTTCATATTTTTATTTTTCTTTCTTTATCTTTCTAATTAAATTAAAATAATCTCCCCCACCCCACCCCTCCCCAACCCAACCACCTCACACTTCTTCTTCTTCCACTCACCCTACACTTCTTCTTCTTCTTCTTCTTCTTCTTCACACTTTTGCTTTATTTTTATTTTTCATCATAAATTTCTTCATGAATTCTACATATTAACCGTCTCTTACCCATAATTAAAGAAACTTTAAATAAATTTAGTTATTACTCCCAAATCAAAGTAATAAAATAAAGAATTTAAAAAGTTAATTTCTTTTATCGGAACCCATTTCAAACAAACATAGAATTTTCAATTTCCAACACCTTCACAAGCTCTTCTCTCAAACATTAGTTCTAATTTCACATTCTTGAATTTAATCACAAATTGAAATATTTTTGAAATGGGGCATAAAAATTCAATTGGGTCATAATTTTTTTCAGTTTGATTAATTTAAATGTTTTAATTTGGTTTGCTACTTTCACCAACATTAAGAAAAGAAAAAAATTGAATTGAAAATTTATGGCATGCCCATATACTACTTTGGTATATCCCTTCATGAGCCCCCAACATGAGTAAAATGTATAGCAATGAACTTTAAGAAAAATTGTGGGGAATCGGATAAAGATATTGGTCATAGAAATTTTTACTCGTTGAAAAAAGATTTGCCATTTTTTTCTGTTGCATAAATTTCAATAGATGAGAAGTGGGTTTGATAATGGTGATGTTCTTAATGATAATGGAGGGTTTCTAATGGGGCATATAATAATAAGAAAAAAGTAGGAAAAATGATTCATTTATTATATTTATTAGGTGGCATTGACATGGCGCTGACATAGTGTTGACATGGCATATGTGTGTTACACCACAATACACATGAGTGACTATGTCATTTCAGGGTAAAATTTATATCCTTAAAAAATAGTTCATGGGGGATAATAGGACCCCCGTGAAGTATGAGTGTGTAGTTGGAAATCCGACCATAGATTGGGGAGGTTTTTGACCATTTTGTCAGACTTAAACTTAACTCACTATTATATTTGTTTACTCAAACTATTTCCGAAGCAGGTAAATAAAAGGGGGAGGGGGATTTGTAAAACAAATAACTGATTGTTGTTTAAGTAACAAGTGAGTAATATTCAAACTTTGAGTTATCAATAAGAGAGAGAAACTAGGGCATATATGTCCCCCACGAGCTCTTAATGCAGTAATCCTAATAATAGTAATCCCTTCCTAGTGTTTTACATGCAAAGTTGGTAAGTTATGTATCCCTAAGTGATTGGTCCTCCAAATAGGGAATTTTACTACACACCTTGGTCCGGCTACGAGTGTATACTTTACTAACCCTTACCTTTATCTCAAATTAGACATCACATCAATGTATAGTTTAGTTTTCACCCTCGCACCAATTGACATTAGACTATAAGATAGCAATCACGAAATATCTGTTGTTGATTCTTTTCTCATTAACTACCTCCTTGGTCAAGCAAGTAGCAACGAGGTGAGTTCTAACGTTGCGCACCGTTAAAAAGACTTCTAAACGAAAGAATTAACAATACATGCATCAACACTATTCAGGAATTACTTAGTTATTAGTCATACTTTATTAATCTGCTCATGGTTCCCACAACCCTAGTTGTGGATTTAGCTACTCATGGTTGAAAGAACACAATTCATATTTTGATAAAAGAACTCATGAACTTACGATCAGAGTAGAAGAAACCCGAAATCTCCAATTGAATTGCTAAGTCAAAATCTTGTAAAACGAACTTAGGAAATCAAATTGTTAAAGTTGCAAGTTAATTCCACAAAATACCAAGAACTAAAAGTAAACTATATTGTCTAACCCCTAAAAATGAGGTTTACATACCCTAATTATAGAAAAACATGTCCTAAACAAAAAGGAAACAAATAAGGAAATAAACTTGTGGAACGTGGCTTTGATTGATGACTCGACCTATGGACCGTGGGTCGACCTACGGTTCGTAGGTCCCCTCCATTGGTCAACACTTAGAATTTTTTCAGCAGAGGCTGGAACCTTCACTTCCAGATACAAACGATGGATATGCAGAACGAACTGTGGGTCGATCCACAGTCTGTGGGTCCTTTTCCGTGGCTCCACACTTATAACTTTTCATCAGATACTGGAACTTCAACTCTCTGATATCATCGACTTATGTGCAGGACGACTTGTGGGTCGATCTATGGTCCGTCAACCACTTCGTAGTTCCACACTTGGTTAGAATTCCCTGATGATCCATCCACGCCTACCCAATGACAATACATCATAGGACCTACGATCCGTAGACTACCTCCGTGGGTGGCCCTTTCTGCATACTTTCAGCTGTCATCTCACTCAACTGCGTCCACTTTTATTTCCTGCAAACATAACAAATAAAACATTAATTATAATACAATATGTCTCTAGACACATACAACTTCTAAGTGAAATGTATCAAAAATACCGTAAACTCACAGTATATCATTCATGAACTAAACGAATCTACACAACTAAGGTTCTGAGTTTCATCCAAGGGACTAAGCAACAATGTCACGGAAACATGCTAATATGATTAAAATACCAAAACAACTAAATCACAATAATTATCTCAAGTTCTAGAAATCGTAGGTGTAAACAATGCATGGGGAATCAATATTCTGACTGAATTCTAGGGACCTAGTGGAATAAAAGAATCCACTAGTGAAATCCCACATACCTAGTGACGAAATTCATAGAGAAATCTTTCAATTTTGGAGTTGAAATTGAAGAAAACTTGTTGCATTCTTGGAAGAGTTTGGGTCACCTCTTTTGTTCTAAAATCGATGATCTTTTGGTGAATGATTGATTAGGGAAGGTTTTGATTAAGTCACTAGGCTTAAACTGACCAAAACTACGTAGTTTAGGTGTTCAACGCATAAGGGAAAAGACCAAACGACCCATGACTTAAGGTTTGTCGAAGCCGACAGGACCCAGTGTGGGACCGTCACTAGGACCACGACCCGTCGATTGGTCGTGGTCTACTGACCAGTGGCTAGTGTTTCTGAGAAGGGACCTTTCACGGGAGCCACCACAGCCCGTCATCAGGACCACGATCCCTTAAGGGTTCCGTGGTCTGGCACCTGGGCCTGGTGAGTCCTACCTAGCTAACACGAACCTCTCCACAGCTCTTGAGGTGGTCCATGACCCGTGAAGGGCTCGTGGTCCACCTCTGCTGGAAAGGTGTGAACCACAGGCAGGTCGACAGACCGTGGTCAATCTCACGGTCTGTGAACCCTGCGGTAGTTTATGTTTCTGGTGCTTTTCTACTGCATTTCTAAGTCTATTTTTCGAGGTGTTACATCTGGGCTCATTCATTGCCCCCTTGTGCGAATCCCATTTGGAATTTAGTGAACTTGAAGTTATCAGATTTAATTTTAGAGAATTTATGATAAATGTCTATTTTGGTATAGAGCCTTTAATCCTTATTATGGATTGAAATTTTAATTATTCCATACTCTTATATCCATTTACTTTCATGAAAAGAATTTATCCTTTAAATATTTAATTATTTTAAATAATTTTAAAGGTTGTTTCAATGCTTTTAGTTTTTCTATTGAATCAAGAGATTGTTCAAAGAAGCTTCATTGGGTTTGTATTTGATGTAGCTATCAACTTTCTCTTATTTTCATCTGTCTCACTTACCATGTACGTACAATATCTATAGATTTTAGACACAGACATAAAGTCACCACTGAACTTGTCCCGAATTTTCAAAAAGTGACCTTAACTTTGCAACTGTCCTATTACCCCACTAACAATTTTGAACAAATTTTATTATATCATTTTTCGATCAGGCTCAGATTTTAAGAAGCAAGAGTGTTCACATACCAATCATTACATGAAATATGTTAATTTAATTAAAAATGTATTTTTTTTTTCATTCTAAGTTTTTTCTTTATTTCTCTCCCCCTCCCCCCCCTCTCTCTCTCTCTCTCTTACTTTTTAACTTATTTTAATTTTGATTTCATCTTCCACCCCCACTTTCAAGTGATTCATTCCTTCATTTTCTTTCTTTTTTCTTCACCTCCCACCCTCACCCCACCCCCCACCCCCCACGTCAAGTTGATCTCCTCCCATTTTTTTTTCTTCTTCTCTAGTCAAATTCTTTATTTCAATGATTTTTTTTTATAAAACGAATTCATACTATTTTCTAGACTTTATTAAATTATTGATAACCAAACTAATTATTTGTCTCAAAAAATTTAAAATTTTGAAGGTATCATCAATTATTCTTTTTCATATAACTTTAAAATTAGAAATAATAATTTTAAAAGAATCAATGAATTCCCCAAAAATTGAAATAACTTAATTAAAATCGGATAAAAAACTATATGATTCTTCCTAATCATCTTGAGATCTAATGGGTTTATAAAAGTGTTCGAAATGTAAGAAAATATTTAAATAAAATTTTAAAATTAAACAGAGTAAAATTAAGAGTAGTAAAAAAAGGAAGGTGAAGTTGTGGTAAAAATGGTGACAATGGAAGTGAGAAGCTTCAATGGAGATGACAATGAATTTTTGAAGAAGAAAGAAAAAAGAAAAAAAAGAGGAAAAATAAAAATAAAAAATTTAAAATAATAAGAAAAATAAAAAAAATATTTTATAATAAGATACTTGTAAAAAATAAATTATATTAGTCATTTTAGGTTGTTCACTCTCTTTGAGCGAATGCACACGCTCTCTTTGTCAGGTGGACAAAAAATGACACAATACTATCAGTTCAAGATCATTTGGGGGATAATAGGACACCCTCATAGTTAAGGTGTCTTTTTGAAAATTTGGGACAAGTTCAAGTGTCACTTTATATTTTTTTCTCTTTTCATTTCGATGCTTATATTTATGTAGCAAATAAGATCTAGTTTAGAATATCTATTATTTTATATACAAGTTTGACGTCTAATTTGTTTTATTGCTTTATTTTCATTTAATGTTGTATATAATCATGAGTATTTCAATGGTATAGTGTTGTCACGAGCATGAACGTTTTGTTCAAGAATAAAATATCATATTCACAAAACTTGAACTTAATTGTCAAATAGATAGAAATGTGTCACATTCATGATTTTTTTTAAATGTATCTTTTATTACTCAATATGTGTTGCAATAATATTAGATAATTATGTAAAATATTATTCAAAATTACTTGAAATACACGTGTCCAAAAACTAGTGAGGAAATTAATGTGAAGGGTCTCTTTTACTCATCTAGAAAATCATGGTGTAATGACCCGAACCATTGCTAATTGAGAAGGACAAAAACTCCGCAAAAAATTTGGACTCTGTGCCGCTACAGCGGGATAGGTGCCGCTGGTGCGATGGCGCTGCAGCGGGGTAAGTTGCCGCTGCAGCAGGATCAGCGAGGCCGAGAGTAATTTTGAGAAATCCTTTATTTCTCTATTTTCCTAAAGTACCAAAAAAGGTCGTAAATTACCCTAGAAAGCCCAAAAAAGTTATTCCAAGTTGGGAAAAGAAGGAGAATGGGCTTTCTAACATAGAGATGGTGGAATTTTGCTAGTTCTTGGCCAAATTCACCGTAACGAATTTGGAAAAGCTGAAAGCGGAACCAAACTCATCAAAATTTCTTGGCGACAAGGTAGGTTAGGTTTCTATGCATTGAGTAGTTGTAAATCTGTGCTTACCATGTAATATATGAAATTAATAGTAGGAGATATGTATAGACCTTCGTGCACTGAGTAAATCCCTTGGTAAAGTGTCATAATTCAATGTATTTGGGTTAGTGAGTCAGCTGAGATTTATGAATTCTAGTAGCTAGGTTAAAACCTAATAACAAACCCTAATGAAGAATTAGGGCTGAATTTGGTCTATCGTATGAGGAGAATTGAGGGGAAATTCATAGGTTGTAGTTGTGATTTTATGATTGTGTGATAAATACTTGTTCTAACTTCATTATGATACTCGTATGTGTATGCATGTTGCAACATTGATCATGAATGTTGAAAATGAGATATGTGATTATCGATACCACGAAAGCTTGGCTTAAATGTGTGATCTTGATGTGTCCTTGTGATTGTGATGTGTAATTGGGATCGGATTGCCACGTTCTGGCATGCTAACCGTTTGGATCGGATTGCCACGTTCTGGCATGCTAACATTTTAGATCGGATTGCCACGTTTCGACATTCTAATAGTTGGATCGGATTGCCACATTCCGGCATGCTAACAGTTTGACTTTAGGTCCCGTGAGAGGGCCAACTACTTGCGATAAATGTGTATGGTGAAATATGTTATATTTGATATCATGATGTGTACATATTGGGATGATTATGTTCATGCTAATGAGGTTAGGTATAGGTGGAATCTATGAGTCTATATGGGAGTATGGAGTGGTGTGTAGATATTATCATAAGTCATACTTGTCGGGAAAGAATGGGTTGTTGAGGTGTTCGTTTGGGGTAAGTACCCAAGGGGGATAGAATAGGGCTAGAGATGGAGGTAGGAGAAACTATATGACTTGGGGCAACTAAGGTGACGATAAGTTAAGAATGCGACTAATTGGTTAGGAAAGGATACTAGTGGTGTTGGGATTGTTCAAAGTGGTTAGTTTAGGCTATGATCTAATGGAATCGGAGGTGTGATAGCGGTACTTGGGAGTATTTAATGGGGTTAGCATATCTAGGCAATGATTTGGTAGGAAGGAGCTAGGTGCAAGTTGAAATGTGTTCTAAGAAAAAGGGCTAAGGGTAGAGAAGTGAGTGGTCCATGCATGATCCTATTAATATTTTCATATATTATGAGGTGGACATTGGGTTGACCGATGATGCCTACCAGTACGTGTGGTTGTACTGATACTACTCTTGCTATGTCTTTTGACATAGTTTGGATGCATTATTGGTTATATTTCATTAGGTGAAGACGAAGAGTTCCTCCAGCAGCTTCAACTCTTCCTTCCGCATAGTGGGAGCTGTGTCTTTTGGTTATTAGTTCTATTGTTACTCTTAGCAGCTCTGTACTTGTCAGACTATGTCCTTGGGGGGTTGTAAATCTATTGTTTCAAAGTTTGTTTTTCGAATGGATTAATTATTAAATCTCCTTAACTTGCCTTCGGTTTCTTAAATTCCGCATGTTTTTTAGTGGTTGGGTTATGAGGGTTCTCCTACTTAGGTGTTAGAGTGGGTGCCCGCACGGCCCGGTGGGTTGGGTCGTGACAAATGTGTATCAGAGCCTAGGTTACCGGTCTCCTCGTACAAGAGCAAAATGTGAACTAGACTCTTGTCGATTGGTGTGTTGACGTCCACATTTAATCTACAAGAGGCTAGGAAGCATTCTAGGAAGTCGTTCCACTCATTTACTCCTTTTGTGCGAAGTGTTGCTTGTGGTATGGGTTAAGTCCAATTGGTATCTCCCAATTCCAATTGGTATCTTGACGATAAGGATTGACGTCGTTGATGCAACCAAAGAACACCAACAAGTCAATTGGAACTGGGAGGTTCCAATTGGTATCTAGCCCTAAGGGCTATAAAGAGCATAGATGGCCAGTGATGAACATCTATGGGACAAACTAATTAAAATAAATCAGAATTTCATGTGCTTTGTTCTTGGAAACTGTGAATGTGTGCTCCTTGTTACTTGAGATAATTGGAATGTGTGCTTGTTGTCTACATTTATCTATTATTGTGTACTGCGTGTCAAATGAAGTATCTGTGTATGTGGAGGTATTTTGATAGCCTAAATTATTGACGAAGTGAAGGAACATGGTTGGTGTAGGTAACATGAATAAGGACACTGTGTGGAGTGTCTGAAATCGATACAAGTAGAATTCTGGTTGAATCGTTAAAAATGTGTGCAAGTTGTAATGTCTGGGTGTATCCTGGGGATGTGTGAGCTGTGGTGTCAAGTTGTTTTCAGCATTAGGTGTCGAACATCGCGTACCCTAGCTTGAAAAAAAATATAGAAGCCTGATGGGACGGTGAAAGTGGAGATCTGGAAAATCTTGGGAAGTGAAAAAGTACCTAGATATTTTTGGTCGGGTTTTGGTCCTGTCCAAGCCGTTGCAGTGGGACAGAGGGAGGCAGAACCTCACCAAGAATTTTCTGATTCTCCCCCTGTTTTCAAATATCAACTCAAAAGGGATCCGAAGAAATCCCTGCAACTCTAAAGCAGTGTTTAGCAACAGAATATATTAATGTATATTAAGATTAAAAACGAGGCTGCTTCAGACAACCCAAAAACAAGCATCCATTTGCTATAAAACTTAGAAATGTCGAAAGTAAGATAAAAACTTAGTTGTCCTAAAATTACAGCCAAAGAGGGGCGAAAAGGAAGCAACTCAGGAACTCTCAGACTGAGTGGTGTCCACGTCAGAGTCCATGTCCTCTGGGCACTCCAAGCCAGACCAAGCCTCATTCAGCATAGAGAACTCCCGGTAGTCATGCGGCTCGAGTCGAGGAATTTCATTGCCCGGGGCCACATAAATAAAGATGGCCTTAATGGTCTTCCACATTCGGCCTATTAGGCGATCCCTTTCCAAACCCTTCCTCCTCTCCTGGCGCAATTGGCGATGGAGCATCTCGACCTCGAGGGCGGTGCTGGAAGGAACAGGAGTGAAGTTGGCATAAGCACTCCCCATCTTCTTTCATACCGTCTCCAGATCTATCTCGACCCGAGCACCTAAGAGTAGATCCTCGTCATCAGAACCAACAGTCGCTCTGCTGCTACTAACCTTACTCGTCCTCCTCCTTTTCCCCGTGGACATAGAACCTGCTCAAATCAAAAGAGGATGAATAAGGGGATCCATAGGCAATACCTCGTCAGCATCGAACAAGGGCACTCCTGCCCACTTGCATAGGGCAGTGATAAGACCGGGGAGGAAAAATGCCTTCTTATTACCCCGGTAGAACATCTTCCACTCAGAAATGATCTGCGCCCCCACATTAAGCTGAATGCCCTATATAGCACACGCCACCACCATAGCTAGAGGAAAAGTAACGTTGATGCGGTTGCTCGATGGGCGAATCCTCCTAGACACCAAGTGTAGCCACCTTCTAGCATCAGGCGACTAGTCAATACTAGTGAGGACCTCTGTCGTAGCCCAGTAAACATGCTCCCATTTTGCAGGATCCACAATAGTGTCCCACAGCCACTCCAGATTCATCTCCCTAAGTTTGTCCTCGTACTCCAGGTTTGGGACCTCTGACACCTCCAGCACCTCATTAATAGTAGTGGCATTCAGGGGAATGTCAACTCCCTGAATGCGAATGACCGGGTAAGGGTCATCCCAGCGTACGGTGGGAAGGATGGCATAGAACTCTCTCACCTAGGTAGAACGGGCGTCTTGGGAGCCTCGGTCAGCGGAAGCCACCCAAACTCGACCAAACGGGCATAGAAAGTAAGGGATTTCTCCTCCACCTTATGTAATACCAGTGCCCTCTCACAACAGAACCCTGTGGTGCAGTAATCGTGATGCCTCTCCCGACTAGCAGCATCTAGAAATCGGATTAAAGGTGAATTATCATTATTTTGGCCAGCCATTTGAGAGAGAGCCTATGAGAAATTAGATAAGTTAGGACAGTATAGACCATGTAGGGAAGCCTAAACGGAAAGAGAAAAAAATTGGGAAAAAGGAGCCATGACACTGGCCTGAGCCATCCCGCTGCAACGGCCATCAATAATGCAGGCCGCTGCAACGGCCTTCATCTGGGACAAACACAGACGCGAAAATGGCATCTTTCATCCTAAAAAACCCCGTTTTCATCAAAATTTCAGCAGATCAGAGTATACTAAGTATCCTAGAACACGAATTAGCCCTTATTTCAACCAAATAACCCCTAAATTGTGTCCAATTTCTAATTCATGGCAAGATAACTTTTCAAATTCCCCCACCTGCTCTCGTACCAATTTAACCATATTTCTACAGAATCCTTAAGCCCAGGACGTAGTATAAACATTGGGAACCTGAGGGAAGCAACCATGCTATGTTTTTCTAACCCATTTTGCAACTTAGTTCAATTTCGAAAATAACTACCCAAACCGCTACTAGTTAATTTGATTTTAGCATGCAATCTGTGTAATCGTAAGAATTAAATTATTGAGAGCGAGAAAATGAGAAAACTTACCGTAATTCAGATGATTTTTGGATGAGGGAATTGAGAGAATTTGAGAGTTGGGAGAGAGTGTAGGGGAAATAGGAATTTTGGTTCCTTTTTTTCCCCTTTACTGTTGCTAGATCTCCCACTCCAGTAGGAGATCTCCTTTTGCAGCGGCGCAGCTACTGCAGCAGGACTACCGCTCCAACGGGCAGGACATGGGAAGATTTTAAGACTTAGTTGACTCGGTCTTCGCGTGTTGCCTGTTAATCTACCCCTAACGGGGAAGCATAGTACCCTCTTCGTATAGTGCTTTTGACCCTCCGCTCTTGAGTATGGTTACCTTTTTTATGGTTTCGAACTTATTAGAAGTCGCGAACGATCATTGTTCCGTGTAAGAGACTTTTCGATAGTAGGAGTGTTCTGAAGTAAGAGCACGTGACGACCAAACTACTAGTCATTCGGGGACGAATGAATGATAAATTGGTATCAATTCTAACGACCCAAACCTTTTTTAATTAAGAAGGACAAAAACACCGCGAAAAAATTTGGACTCTGTCCCGCTACAGCGGGATAGGTGCCGCTGACGCGGCGGCGCTGCAGCGGGGTAAGTTTCCGCTGCAGCGGGATCGGCAAGGTAGAGCGTAATTTCAAGAAATCCTTTATTTTTCTATTTTCCTAAAATACCTAAAAAGGTCGTAAATTACCATAGAAACCCCAGAAAAGTAATTCCAAGTTGGGAAAACAAGGAGAAGGAGCTTTCAAACATAGAGATGGTGGAATTTTGCGAGTTCTTCGCCAAATTCACCATAACAAATTCGGAAAAGCTGGAAGCGGAACCAAATTCATCGAAATATCTTGGAGACCAGGTAGGTTAGGTTTTTATGCGTTGAGTAGTTGTAAATATGTGCTTACCATGTAATATATGAAATTAATAGTAGGAGATATCTGTAGACCTTCGTGCACCGAGTAAATCTCGTGGTAAAGTGTCATAATTCAATGTATTTGGGTTAGTGTGTGAGCTGAGATTTATGAATGCTAGTAGCTAGGTTAAAACCTAATAACAAACCCTAATAAAGAATTAGGGCTGAATTTGGTCTATCGTATGAGGAGAATTGAGGGGAAATTCGTAGGTGGCAGTTGTGATTTTATGATTGTATGATAAATACTTGCTCTAGCTTCATTGTGATACTTGTATGTG
This sequence comes from Solanum okadae, assembly GCA_036553675.1. Lineage (NCBI taxonomy): Eukaryota > Viridiplantae > Streptophyta > Magnoliopsida > Solanales > Solanaceae > Solanum > Solanum okadae. The sequence goes on from CM071680.1 coordinate 28,050,425, forward strand.
TATGCACGTTGCAACATTGATCATGAATGTTGAAAACGAGATATGTGATTATCGATACCATGAAAGCTTGGCTTAAATAGGTGATCTTGATTTGTCCTTGTAATTGTGATGTGTGATTGGGATCGGATTGCCACGTTCCAACATGCTAACAATTTGGATTGAATTGCCACGTTATGGCATGCTAACAGTTTGGATTGGATTGCCACGTTCCGGCATGCTAACAGTTGGATCGGATTGCCACATTCCAGCATGCTAACAGTTTGACTTTGTGTCCCGTGAGAGGGTCAACTACTTGCGATAAATGTGTATGGTGAAATATGTTAAATTCGATATCGTGATAAGTACATATTGGGATGATTACGTTCATGGCTAATGAGGTTAGGTGTAGGTGGAATCTATGAGTCTATATGGGAGTATGGAGTGGTGAATAGATATTATCATAAGTCATACTTGTCGGGAAAGAATGGGTTGTTGAGGTGTTCATTTGGGGTAAGTACCCAAGGGGGATAGAATAGGGCTTGAGATGGAGGTAGGAGAAACTATATGACTTGGGGCAACTAAGGTGACAATAAGTTAAGAATGCGACATGATTTGATTGGTTAGGAAGGGATGCTCGTGGTGTTGGGATTGTTCAAAGTGGTTAGTGTGTTCAGGCTATGATCTAATGGAACCGGAGGTGTGATAGCGGTACTTGGGAGTATTTAATGGGGTTAGCATATCTAGGCTATGATCTGGTAGGAAGGAGCTAGTTGCAAATTGAAATGCGTTCTAAGTAAAAGGGCTAAGGGTAGAGAAGCGAGTGGTCCATACATGATTCTATTATTCTTTTCATATATTATGAGGTGGGCGTCGGGTTGACCGATGATGCCTACCAGTATGTGTGTGTTGTACTGATACTACTCTTGCTATGTCTTTTGACATAGTTTGGATGCAGGATTGGTGATGTTTCATTATGTGAAGACAAAGAGATCCTCGAGCAGCTTCAACTATTCCTTCCGCATAGTGGGAGCTGTCTTTTGGTCATTAGTTCTATTGTTACTCTTAGTAGATCTTGTACTTGTCAGACTAGGTCCTTGGGGGTTGTAAAACTATTGTTTCAAAGTTTGTTTTTCGAATGGATTAATTATTAAATTTCCTTAACTTGCCTTTGGTTTCTTTAAATTCTGCATGTTTTTTAGTGGTTGGGTTATGAGGGTTCTCCTACTTAGGTGTTCGAATGGGTGCCCGCACGGCCCGGTGGGCTGGGTCGTGACACATGGGTTGTTTCTATCTGATGTTATTTGATTTTTTTGTATTTTTTTTATAAGCAGATGTTATTTGAATTTATGTATCTTAGTTGCTTTGATGATCCTCACAAATGTAGGGACCCGGTCCTTAGCAGAGTGTTCTCGTCCAGGTACAGTATGTTGTACAACTCGAAAGCTATCTTGTCAGGGTGTTGGTGAAGCAGTCAGTGTACCTCACCAATAGAAATGGACGGGGTTGTTTATTCAGTGGTAAATAATTCTTCTTGATTGATATAATCAAGAGACAAACAACTTGAGGACTCATCCATTCAAAGTAAGGAGATATCAAGCCTCAAAATACAAAATATAGCAAGGGAAGCAAGGGACCTGATCAACTGAAAAAGTGTTATCTATGTGTGTTGTTGTCTTTTGAATGTATTTGATGTGCTAAACGTGTAGGATTCATGTCACTCTTATAAGAAACATTTCAAACCTTTGTGTGAGTCAATGTAAGAACATTGTTAGAGTTAACTTTGTGTCTTACAGTTTGAAGTCTATATTAATGAGTGATAGTTAATATAGTGGGCAATGAATGTATTGCTTTGGCTCAGTAAGTAATAGGTGTAGTACTTAGTGTGAGATTAAAAGTTTAGTCTCATTGGTGTAGCTGAAATCTGTATTCACTTTTTTGTGGAAATTAGTGAAAACAGTTGAAAATCATGTGTGACAGGTCGTGGTTTTACTCCATTGAGCAAGGAGGTTTCCACGTAAAATCTCGTGTGCCTATTTTACTTCCAGTCTTTCACTTTCTGTACTTCAAGTGTATCAAAGGACCTGGTTATGTGATCACTAGTGGACGCGTACATTCCATCAGTTGGTATCAGAGCGTTTGGATTCTCTATTTGGTTAACACCAAGAGAATAGATCCTGAAGGAATGGAAGCTCAACCAATTCTGGAAGAAGTTCAATCCACAACTTGTCCTCTTCGATTTAACGACCAGGACTATGGATGGTGGAAGACCAGGATGCACGATAACATCATGATAGAGGATAACGAGCTATGAGATGTAATACTCGATGATCCTTGCATTCCTACCAAGGATGTGAAGGAAAGAGATCTTACCAGAGTAATTTCCAAGTCTAAAAGAGAATATTACGAAGCTAACATGAAGAAAATTGAAAAGAACTATTAAGCTAAGGAGTTGTTGGTTTGTGGGATCGGCGCAAATGAATACAACAAGATTTCTGCTTGTGAAACTGCAAAAGAAATCTGGGACTGCTTGAAGGGTCCAAGGGGGACATACTGACAACTCAGTATGAGAATTTCAGTATGAAGGAGAGTGAAACCATCCATGAGATGCACACCAGGTTTACCTTCATCACTAAGGAATTCAGGTGCTTGGTGAGCCAATTCATCCAAGCAAGCAGGTTCAAAAAATTATCAGAGTTCTTCCCAAATCATGAGAAAGCAAAGTGAATGTTATTACTAAGGCAGAGATATGAAAGTTCTCACAATGGATGATTTGATCTAATCCTACAAATGTATGAGCTGAACAAACAACTGGATTCTTCTAACAGGGAAGGAAGAAAGGAGAAATCATGTAACACCCCAGAAATTTTTTGAACTAAGAATCGAACCATCCTTCATTATGAGTAGGATTTTACCAAGGAATATTAAATTTCTTAAGTATTAAGGTCAGGTCACTAGATATAGCACCTTGAGTTCCAAAAAGAATTAAAGATAATTCATTTAAGTCTGTCCTTAGTTCTTTTTAAGTTTTGGGTCAAATTCAAACGACCATACTTTCATACAGGATGAGTTAAGAGACCCATAAAATATCAAATGAAAGATGTCTGAGTCCTATTTCCAACGCCACCAAGTTTGCTAATTTTCATGATTGTATGAAGGAGATATGACCTTTTGAAGTCAGGTTGTCCATTTAAGGAAATTTACCCAAAAATAGGAGGGGTATTTTAGTCTTTTTCTTACCCCCCCCCTCCACTTATTCTAAACGTGAATTACACCAAATTAAGGGTTTAAACTTATTAGAATCAGATTCATTCATCCCCAAAAGCGGGTTTTAGTGAGAAGATTCAAGAGGAGAAAAAATTCAAAGTTTCAAGTGTTCGTTCAAGAAATTCAAGATTTCGCCAAGAACCTAGTTCTTTGAGGTATGTAAGCTTTCATAGTGTTGGTTCATTCACCCACACGCCAACCATGACTTTCTTTTGCGAATCTATCCATTAACATTGAGCAATTTAATTTCTTGATGAGTTCTTGATAAGTGTTCTTGAAGTTTCCTTATCGATTAAGTTTTGATGTAAGATTCTATTTGGGTCAACTTCAAACGACCATATCTCTTAGAATACAAAGAGTTACGTTGGCCATAACCTATCAAATTTAAGGTATTTGAATCTACTTTTCAACGCCATCAATTTCACATTAATCCAATATTTGAGTAAAAATTTATGACTATTTTGGTAACATGATACAGTGTTGTTACAAATTAGCCGACGGAAAACATTAAAAAGGGTCGTTTTTTGTTTTTTTACATCCAAGAAAACCCGAAACAGATTTCTTGACCAATAAAAGGCTCAAAACAATTAGATTTTCTTATTTTAATCCATCATCCTCTTCTCTTTCAAATCCTAAGACAAAACCCTAAGTAAAAATCAAAGTAGAAGACTCCATTCAATATTCTTTCAATCTTTTTCAAGATTCTTCCAATCTTTTTCAAGATTCTTCCAATCTTTTTCAAGATTCTTCTTCAAGGTAAGTTTTTCTCCAAGAATTCCATTCTTTCCAACTCAAATTCTTCCATACAATTATGAATCACTAATGGAAATCATAATTTTTGGCCATAGATACATCAAGAAACTAATTCAAGAATCTCAAGAAAGGTTTTCTTGATTGTTCTCCTTCAAGCTAAGGTTTCAAAGCTTCTAATCAAGTCCTCATTCAAGATTCTTCAAGAACCTTGTTCTTCCAGGTATGTAAGACTATCATAGTGATGGACTAGTCTGTCCTCACGGCCTAGATCTACTTTCAAATCAGTAAAAGAGAAATATAGGATTCTACCCCTAGATTTGAGTATTCTTGAGATAAGTTGATTTTGAGTTCATGTTTCTTTTAAAACTTCTATTCCTAATTATTGAGTTTCTATATTTTTATTGAGATTCTTGAATTGATTTGTTCATCTCTATAATTCAACATGAACCCTCTTTTGAGTTATAAATCTTGAGAAATTTTTCAAAGCCAACACTCGAGTTTTAAACTGAGTTTTGAGGAAATAAGTATGAGAATGAGAAGAGTCGTATACATGAGTTTCATATTGTTATTTAGACCCTTAAGTTGAGTCGTTCATGCCCATAAATTCCGCATGAACTCCATTAGTTGAGTATCTTTGAGAGAAGTAGTATTATCAAGTTCTAAGTCTTCAGTATTGAGTTCCTAATCATTTTGGGATTATATTCCTAATCATGAGGCTACTACATGTTACCCATGAAGGTCCTTGAGTTGAGTAGTTTATGCCCATAATTCCTCATGAACCCTATGAGTCAAGCAGTCTTGAGATGAGAGGTATCATTGAGTCCTTAAGTTGAGTAGTTCAAGCCCATAATTCTGTATGAACCCTCCAAGTCGAGCATTCTTGAGATGAGTAGTATCATTGAGTTCAGGAGTTGTTGTAAACCTTGAATTAAGTTGTTCACATCCATAATTCGGCATGAACCCTATTTTGAGAAGTCTTTTACAATCACTTTAAACTTGTTTTAAGACTTGAGCACTTGAGTTTGAGAAAAAGTAGAGTTGAGTTCATTTTTTTTCAAAATGAATATATGGGAACTAAGTATTCCCAAGAGTAAATGTTTTTACATCTAAGTAGAGAGGAAACACCGTTTTCCAAAAGAGTTTTCTAAAACATGATTAGTATGATAATTAAATATGACATCAATGTTTATGCAGTATGATATCTAGTTATGTCATTGATTAACGTTTAAATCATACCTCATCCAATTCTAGGTGTAGACGATCGTTAAGTAGTATAAAACCCAACGAAGAGTTGGGGTCGAACCCACAGGGAGCGATATGTGTCTAAAATTCAGTTATGAAGTAGTAAATGTGATCTGATCGGTAATAGGAATGGAATTTATTGAAAACATGCAAATAAATCCAAGGGAGGTGACATCAAATGTCAGATGGGGGGGGGGGGGTTTGGATTGTCAAATAGCAGCTACAACACAATCAAATATTAGGAAAGTAACAATATAGAGAGGAATAATCATGAGTGATCGATTATAGGCAAATTTCGATGTATGGATAATTGAAATTACTAACAAACAGCTAAATATCAATAAGTATGCTAGGCTATACATGCAACAGTTTTCTCTCGAACAACTACTACGACTCAAGCAATTTCTTTCGAACATCAACAAGCTTAGCAAATAAGAACAACTCACACCTTAATTCATCCACTCTCTCTCGAGCTAGATGGGTAGAATTAGATTTAGGATTTACTCTTTCGAGCCAAACCCATATCAACCAAATAACTACAATCATCAACCGAAAGCTTTGGTTCTAAAACTTCTTTCTCAAGCAAGCCCATAACTCTATACTAGAATTGCATTTGCAACTACAATTCATAGGTTATAACACATCTAACAATTAAACCCACTTCAATTAAGCATTACAATAAGTAAATAACAATACCCATAAGCTAATTCAGCCTATAATCACATGATCACACCCCAAGAATTGGGGTTTTAACTAAACATCATAAAAAGGTAAAAACCATTACCAACTCGATTGGCCATGAGCTGGGTATAGTCTTCAAGCTTTTACAATGTTCTAAAATCGTCAAATTCCCAACAACTAGTTTCAATCCTTGAAATTACAATGAAAACTAGAACAATTTCAAAGAAACGTTTAAAACTAATCTTTGGAATCAGAACTATCTAGCGAACTGCTTCAAATTATTGTAAAAATCCAATTTATAGTCGCCTGTGTTTTGGCCTGAAAGTCCACTCGACGGTATAAGTCGTGCCTCACTGAGTGGTTCGGCAATCCGCCTTTTGTTCTCCTCCATCGCCATTTGACATTCATCTTCAGCATTTCAAGTCATGTAGCTTTGGGAGATCCAAGTTGCTATCGCAGAACCAATCAGCTATCCGCCGATTTCCCAATTCTGTCGCCAAATTGGTTTTGTTTTCAAGGCTGGCACGTTGGAACTTTAGGCAGACTGAAGAGTCACTCGGCGGTTCGACAAGTTTTGGGTTTTAAAAGGTGTGAATGGAAAATGAAGAGTTGCAACTTTTATGAAGAGTTGCGACTTTTCTGAAGAATTGTGACTTTTATTAAAAAGTTGTGACTTTTATGAAAGATTGTGACTTTTTCAAAGGGTTGTGACCTTTCTAGTAAGGCACAATAAGAATATTTTCACACTACCTTTTGTTTTCAATAAATTGAGGGATTTCCTCTCATTTTAAGAGAACGAATTTTCTGGACTTCTTCTGCTACTACTATTAAATCTACTATTCTAAGTGTACTTTACTACCGTTGAGTAATTCGCTGACACCGTGGTTTTAGGTACCAATACACCGGTGAGTAAGATCATTCTATCCTGGGAGGATATATTCCATTAACCTCGGGTACTTGAGGGAAATAATTTCCTTAAGGGGGCACTGTGCATTCAATGGGCTCGATTTTCTTCTTTAAGAAAAATATTTTGTATATTATTTCTAATATTTTTCTGAGTTTATTTTCTCTACTGGTTTTAATTGTCTAGTTTTGGAAATGCTCTTTAAACTTTGTTGTTTTTGTCAAGTTCTTTAAAGTTTTTGTTCCAAGTATCTTAGGAATACAAGATGAACAACAATTTAAATTAGACACTACTTGTTGTTCATCTTGTATTCCTAAGATATTTTTATCAATGTACATTATGTAATTCCCAAGAGGAACCAAAACATATGTTTATCAATGTACAATATGTAAAAGAACCCATCTTCGTCCTTGTTTTTCTCGAGAAATAGTTGGATGCACAATGTTCTTGACAAGATAAATATAATATTTTAGTTAGCACAATAAGTGTTCCATGGCGAGACACAATATTCTTTAACATACTTTTAAATTTTTAAGTATCTTATACTTTGATTTTGTCCTCATTTTATTTTTCATTCACACTGAAATCCAATTTAAAAAGGCAGAACTAAACCTAACTGAAGTAGAAAAAACCGAACCAAATCGAATTAGTATTGTTTGGTATATGATGCACACTTTTTCAAAATTGAAAATCAAAGAATCAAACCGAAATTTGATAAAACCGAACCGAAGAACCGAACGTCCACCCCTAGTAATTGAATGCAGTTATTTTGTTCCATTTGAGAATAAATATAGGAAACTTGATTCCCTTTTCTTCTTTTAAATTATTACTCCCTTTGTCCCAATTTATATGACACTCTTCATTTTTCGAAAGACAAACAATTTAAGTTTGATCGGAAATTTACGTGTGGAATCTTCAATTTTTTTTAAATGAAACTTATATAGTTGTAAACTATGTAAAAATTACTATTAAGTCACAATAATTGACAATTCAAAATAATAAAAGATATATGAAAAATTTACGGTCAAAGATGGACTTGTTTAAATCTCGATATCTGAAAAGTGTCACATAAATTGAAATGAAGGAAGTATATTTTAATGGAAAATTATTTTCCTTTTTTCCTCTTTAATTCTTATGCAAATTAAACGTCACGAGATGACTCTCGATTTGAGAGTGGAATGGCCCTGATGTTGTTTACCGGAATAATGGAGTAATAATTCTTAATTTTTTAGCTATAGGGTTTTATTTATTTATCTATAAGATTTCGGGTGTGTTTGGTTTTCCAAAAAGTGTTTTTCAATTTTTCTCATTATTGATTGGCTTAAATGTTTTCCAAATTAACTTATTTTCCTTAAATTTAAGGAAAATAACTCCCTTAAAAAAGTAAGAAAACATTTTTCAAAATCTTTTTTAACCTCACACCTACACTTTTCATCCTAACTTAAGTCTCGAATATCTATTTCCGAAACTAATCTTGGATCTGACTCCTAATTTTTTATTCGAGACCCCACTCCCGAGTTCCGAATTAAGTCGGGTATCGGGTATCGGGTCTCAAGTCTCATTTTGGAGTTTCAGGTCGGGTGTCAGGGTTGGGTTCAGGTCTCGAGTCGATGTCAGGGTAAAGGTCTTCGTCTCTTCGATCTTAGGTCTGATGTCTATTACGACCTGTTTTTAAAACTTTGTTAAAAATGTTCCATCACTTGGCTATTTATTAATTTTGAAACAAAGAAAATAGAGTCACCTAAAAAGGTAATTTTTGAAATAAAATATTTTAATAAACCGGTGTTTGGGTAGGAATTCAAACAATCTTCTAAGGAAGATTTTACGCACCTCAAAAGATCCACTAGCACATGGTTGACCGACGAAATTTAAAAGTTTGGCTAATTTTTAAAAGAAACTCAAAATTACTTGTGAAAAATCTTATTTAATCTAAACTCATAAACGTAGATTCAAAGCCTTGTTTGATAACTATGAAAGGATATGAAAAATTCTCAAGTTATCCTTACAAGCCTAAATTTATTACAAAGAACAAATCAACTTGAGTTTAGAAAACCTAGTGAATAAATAAATAATTCTAGTAAATTAGATATATAGTTATATAAAAGTCATAGTCATTGAAAACCTGTATTTGGCCATTGAGGATTCATGTAAGTTAGTAAAATACCAAAGAGTTAGCGACAATTGCGAATTGACAAATAAAGTGATGAACTGAATGGAAAGGAATTGAAGGGGCATCCTTGAGCTCATTTCTGCTGCTGTTGCAGGTGTTGGACACAAATATAAGCCTCCTTTTCAACGAATTGATGAAGATTGACTTGAAGAAGATATTGGGTTTGACCACTCGAAAATGTGAAAGAAGAATCCAAATTGGACTCCGCCAATATCACATGTGAAGAAAATTTGAGGAGTAATTTGAGATTATCAGCCAGCAAAGTAAGCAGACATGAACTCCTCAATTTCTTAACATGCAGCAACACATAAAGACTAACATCCGTGCACACTGCAATGGTTTCAACATACCACAATATTTTCAACTAGCATCCATACATATTATTTATGCCCAATTTAGCTAAACTGGGAAGCAATCACTGGTTGAAACCAATACTAACTATTAAATAAAACAAAACCTTGGTTGAATAATTTTTTTATAGAATATCCGCAAGGTCAACTTCACAAAAACACATAAATACTTGAACAAATTGATTTGTTTTAGACAAGCAATCCTTCAAAAACAAAATCTGGCTAATTATAGATATTGACAACTGAACAGATATAGAGCAGAAGCAAGATCAAATTTAAGCTAACATAAGTAGAAATCTAGGCAGTGATTGAACCATAGCAGCAACTAAATTAGGCTTATAATGAATTTGAATGACAAAATTAGATCAAGATACCAGTATGAGTAGCTATGGCCGTATTCAAGTTATTAAGTTGTACCATAATGTATTACACGCACCTAGAAATCAGAGCTTCTAGCGTAGCAACAACAAACAAATAAACTAAAGATTCTTAACAGAGAAGATAAATTCTTTAAGCTATGGCTTTTATCAACATACAACAAAACATGGTTTTAAGAAATACTTGAAAGCTTAAATGAGAAACTAGAAAAATCTGGGCACTTTCACTTTCTCTGGACAAGAGTTGTATTTAAGTAGTCAAACATAGGCTTATATGAAAATCTTCTCATTATACTTAAGCAACAACAACTAAATAAATATCTATAATCATGACCTTAAGAAATAAATATAAACTACCTAAGCTAAGACCATATAGAAAAAAACATGTAACAAATGTAGAAACCAAAAATACACTCTGCCAAATTATCAGTTAAAAAAAACGTGAAGATGACAAGTACACCAATGTTCTCAACTACTATTTATTTGTTTATGAATAAACTCCGAATTTGAACACCTTAGTTGTATTTCCGGTTATAAGCTCAATAGTACAAATAGGGGAAGCAAAAAACCATCTACATTACTGAAAATTGGGTAGGAGATAGACAACATTAGTGGATGCCTCTGTCTATACTCCTTAAAACTATTCATTCTCATACAATTAACATAGAGTTGAGTCACAGAAGCACGAAAATAAAGGAGAGAGGACGGAGGATTAGTCGACTTAAATAGTAGTGGAACACATTAAATTATTATACAATGACTACACATGAACAAAAACATACAAAACAATGAATTCAAAATTCTTTAAACCACCTTTCATTTAGTGCACAGGAAAGACAAAAGATTTCAGCATTTCTACCATAGAGAAGAATACCAAATGACCAAATATCTAACTTGTCTAGATTCATCTTAAATCAGCACACAACAAGCAAGACCATGATCAAACAAAGGAAAGGAAAGGGATTCTAGCTTGAGTGGAAATAACTTTTAATTGCAAGAATGATGAATATGAAATTCAAAGAAGCTGAGAATGGACAAGGGAGAAATGAGATAATGAACTGTTTCCAGCCTTAAACAAACCATTCCCGCTCGACTAACAACCAAACCAAATAATCACCGGTCATAATTATAAGAAAGCTAAACTGAAACTTGTTCTATTTGAAGTTAAACAAACATTAACGTATATATGCATAATATATGTATACAAGCTGTACCTAGGCAACAAACCATCTACATAACAAAAGTAGAAAATTTAAAGCACACCAATTGATTTTATCAAACTAAAATCGAAATAAGGAAATAAAGTGTTGAAAAGGGAAAGGATGAACCTGGACTGAGACGACAAGTTGAATAGATCGATTTCCACACCGATTTGAGTGCCAGTGACATACGAGATTGGGGAAGTATAACAAACGCAATAGCGACCAACTGATCACTATATTAGTTACTGAACCAGATTACAACAACTAATGATTACATATAAACTGCAAGGAAATAAGAAGAAACAGAGAAGAGATGAGAAGAGAATTACAGAAGAAAATAGAGATGAGAAATAGAGATACAACGCAACCACAATAGCCTATCCTAACTACGCCTAGAGATAATAGATTTATATCAGATACTTCCTACTCCACTTGTCGCATATTTAGCACACACTTTGCCCCCACGTTCTGTTAGACAAAGTCAACAAATCTTTTAGATGGTATTTTCACACGGTTACTCTTTCTAGGCTGAATAAAATTATCTTCCGATTTAGCCCTGTTGTCCTCCACGTCATCACTATGGTTCATAACAATACTTCCCTCCTGCGAAAGAACCTTGTCCTCAAGGTTCTGGGAAGGCTCAACCCCATGCTCAGCGAAATCAGTTAAACTTAATGGAGTAATTTGTTGCTCAGGCTCTCCAACGCATCCCTTTAATATTGAAACATGAAAAACAGGGTGAATGCGGGCCATGGCTGGCAAATCCAGCTTGTACGCCACTTGACCAATGCACTTAAGGACTTGAAATGGTCCAAAATAACGCCTGCCCAGCTTAGGGTGTTGTTGTAGGCGCACAGTGTTTTGACAGTATGGCTTAAGCTTGACAAACACCCAGTCCCCCACAGCAAACTCAAGCTCAGAACGATGTTTGTCGGCCAACTTCTTCATGTGAGCCTGTGCCTTAATCAAATTGAGCTTTAACATAACCAGAATTTCATCCCTATCGAGGAAATTTTTTTCCACAAGATCACTAGAACTACTACCTCTGATATAGCGAGTTATAGTAGGAGGTTCTCTCCCATAAAGAGCCTGAAAAGGAGTCATACCTACCGAAGTTTGTAGCGATATATTATACCAATACTCGGCCCATGGCAACATGGAAACCCAATGGTGTGGCGAATCAGCAACATAACAACGAAGGTATTGCTCCACACATTTATTAAGTGCCTCAGACTGCCCATCAGTTTGTGGATGGTAGGCAGTACTCATTGCCAAAGAAGTGCCCTGCAATCGATTGATTTCCTGCTAGAAGCTGTGCAAGAACCGAGGATCACGATCAGTGACTATGGTTTTTGGGGGTCCATGAAGACGAATAATTCCTACCACAAAGGTTTCAGCAACAATTTTTGTGGAAAAAGTGGACAGTATGGGAATGAAGTAACCATACTTCGTTAAACGATCAACCACCGTCATGATAGTAGATTTTCCCTTTGAGCTAGGTAAGCAAGTGATAAAATCCATTGATATGTCTTCGAACACCAAATCAGGGATTGGCAAGGGTTGCAACAATCCAGCCGGACGGTGATGAACATCTTTCATTTGTTGACAAGTTTGACAGGAAACAACAAAATTATGGATATCACGCCTCATTTGCTTCCAGTAAAAATTTGAAGCTAATCTATGATATGTACGAGCCACCCCAGCATGACCACCAATAGCAGTGTCATGAAACTCATGTAACAAGTGATTACGGAGTGGGGAATCAGAGGGAATGACTAATCGTCCCCTAAAAAATAAGAGGCCATCACGAAATACATAGCCCAAATAGGTGGCAGACTGACCTTCTAATTGCTTCTGGATATCAAGCAGTTCGGGGTGTGATTGATTGAGAGATTTCAATTCCTTCTCAAGCTCATAACTGCGGGAAGAAATAGCCAGTAAGACAATGTCGGAGGGATGAGAAAGGGCATCAGCAACTTGATTAGATTTCCCTGGGCGATAGATAATTTGAAAGTCATACCCCACCAACTTGCTAAGCCATTTCTGTTGTTCTGGCATTTGTATACCCTGGTTGGTCAGATTTCTTAGTGATTGTTGATCAATGAATATTTTAAACTTGCGTCCCAATAAGTATTGACGCCATTTACTCACAACTTGAGTAATGGCAAACATCTCCCTGTGATAAGTGGATGATCCCTGCATGCGTGTGCTTACCTTCTGGCTAAAATAAGCTATTGGGTGCCCTTTTTGAGATAAGACAGGCCCTATACCTCGCTCAAATGCATCAGTTTCCAGTTGAAACTCTTGGGAAAAATTCGACAGTACTAGTACAGCAGTTGTGCTAAGTTTAGCTTTTAAAGTCTCAAAGGAAGCCTGTGTAAAAGTATTCCACCTAAACAGTTCCTTGCGCAACAAATCAGTGAGGGGTCCTGCTATAGATGCATAATGATGAATGAAGCCCCGGTAATAGCCAGCAAGACCTAAGAAACTACGGACTTCCTTAACATTCTTGGGTGGAGGCCACTGTTGGATAGTTGCGATTTTGCTTGAATCCACACTAGGCCTTGCTTAGATATCACATGTCCCAGGTACTCTACTGAATGCTGACCAAACAAACATTTGGCCCTTTTGTCCACCAACTAATGTTGTCAAAGTAATTTGAGCACTGATCGTAAATAGATCAGGTGGTCCTTCCAATTGGGGTTATAGATCAAGATATCATAAAAAAAAAACCAGCACAAACCGTCGGAGATAAGGCCTAAATATTTCATTCATGGTCGCCTGGAATGTTGACGGAGCATTGGACAACCCAAATGGCATCACTAAAAATTCGTAGTGACCATTATGTGTTCGAAATGTTGTTTTGGCGACATCTTACGTTCTGACCCTAATTTGATGGTATCCAGATAGTAAGTCAAGCTTCGAAAAATAAATTGCACCATTTAACTCATCGAATAGCTCATCAATATAGGAATAGGAAATCTATCCCTCATAGTAATGGCATTGAGAGCCCTATAATCCACACAAAATCCCAGGTACCATCTTTTTTTCGAACTAACAATACTGGAGAGGAGAATGGACTCCTGCTAGGCCTGATAATCCCATCCCTAAGCATGTTCGCAACCAATTATTCCATCACTTGTTTTTGGAAGTAAGGATAGCGATACGGCTTAACATTAACTGATTCAACCCCAGGATTTAAATGAATCGCATGATCCTGTGACCGTGATGGTGGCAATCCTTTTAGTTTAAGGAAAACATCAGAAAACTCATCTAAAATAGGGATCAAGTTGGGATTAGTGACTTCCTCAGTTGGGACTTCATTTTGCACTACTTGTAGGCAGTAATATGAAGAGATTGCATCAGTAGCGACGTACATTCGAAGGCTATGCAATTGAACTGGCATTGCAGTGTTTGGAATATCCCCTTTCCAACATATAGTTTTCCTTTCTGAAGTTAATTCAAACAAACGCTCAGCATAATCTTGCACCACCCTTCTGAGTGTAGAGAGCCACGCAGCCCCAAGAACAATGTTTGTACCATGCATAGGAAGCAAATATAAATCAAGTGATATAGCATATCCCTGAACCGCTAGACTAACCTGCCGTACAACACCTTCACAACGGAGTCGTTGACCGCTACCAACCATTACAGAGAAATTAGGAGTGGAGTCCACTGGAAGCTGCAAAAAATTTCCAACCCACGTCTGGACAAAATTATGGTCACTTCCTCCATCCAACAATACTTGGACAGGAGATCCATTTATATGCCCGAGAAATCGTAATATGGATGATGAATGTCCACATGCCAAGGCATGATATGAAATAGCAGACTGCTCTTGGACCTCTAGAACTTGTAGCTCTTCGGCTAATAGGTCATCAGAGATAAATGGTTCTGGTAAGTCGGGTTGAACATCTGAGTCCTTTGTTAGAAGAAGTAACTGAGGCGGAGTCTTACACTTGTGGCCTGCAATGTATTTTTCCTCACAATAATAACATAATCCACGCTCACGCCGACTCTGAATCTCAGAATGGGTAAGGCGTTTGAGTGGTGGGCGGTTCAAAACAGAAGTCATCGTCCTTGTTAGAGATGGAATGAACGAGGTTGATGAATGTTGATTAGGGCTAGGCAAAAGTGGTGCCCCTCTGTTAGCAAAAGGTCGATTCGTGCCTTTCTCTACCTGAAAGCGACGCTCATGTGTATGTGCCCATTTAAGTGTGTCATCATAAGTTTTATGCTCGTGACTGAGAACTGAGTTTTTGATGTCTTCTCTAAGCCTAGAAACAAAAAGCATTACCATCAACCCATCTGAAATATCATCTGTCTCATTAGTTATGGCTTCAAAACGACCCTATAACTCCGATACTGTGGTTACTTGCCTAAGTTTCGCCAGACGGCCTTCAACGGATTCAAGACCTTTTGGCTTGAAATGAACCCTTGCTTTCTCTGCAAAATGCTCCCATCCGATCAATTGTTCGTTCCGAAATAACCATTGATACCACTCAAGCACATCTCCATCAAGATAGAATGACGCCATCGTGAGTTTTTTTGAATCTTCAATTCCATAAAAATCAAAGTAGCACTCTTCTTGAAAAATCCAAGCATCTGGACGCTCTCCACGAAATCATCCAAATTTCACAGCCACTAACCTATGCCGTAGAGTTGGTGCCGCTGGAGGGTTATCCTGTCGTGCTATTGCCATTGGTGGTTCATGATTTTTTTTACTCACTACCTCCAGTAATATTGCACGAATTTTCGCTAATTCCTTCTCGAAGGGAGTGGTTGCTTCCCTAACAGATCCATCAATAAGAGCCTTGAGTCGTTGTTGGTCCTCCATTAAAAGACCTCTGGATGAAAGCACCAGTATAACAAATGCAATAACGACTAGCTAGTCACTATATTAGTTACTAAACCATATTATAACAACTACTGATTGCATATAAACTGCAAGGAAATAGGAAGAAATAGAGAAAAAATGAGAAGAGAATTACAGAAGAAAATAGAGATGAGAAATAGAGATACAACGCAACCACAATAGCCTATCCTAACTACGCCTAGAGATAATAGATTTATATCAGATACTTCCTACTCCACTTGCCACATATTTAGCGCGCACTTTGCCCCCACGTTCTGTTAGACAAAGTCAACAAATCTTTTAGATGGTATTTTCACACGGTTACTTTTTCGTAGGCTGAATAAAATTATCTTCCGATTTAACCCTGTTGTCCTCCATGTCATCACTATGGTTCATAACAGGAACTATATCAGAAACTAGAAAAGAGCAAAGCACAATCGAGAACTTAGTGAATGGGAGAGTAAAAATTCAAATATTCCTCCACTTCCCCCTTTCAATGGATCGAGATTTGACAAAAAAAATGATTTGGATTAGATTTTGGGCAATAGACAAGCAAATTAAAAGAAATTGAAGTCAACTATTAAGGCTCGATGTCTGCTTTTCAGAGAAAAGAAAGGGAGAGGGTATGGGTATAGGTTACCTGCTACTGGGTTGATGGAAACGCTCAATTCGCCTGATTTTCGCAGAGACAGGGAGGGGCTAATAGGTGTTTATGTTGAAGGAGAAGAGAGGAGCGCGTAGGACTATTGGGAGATGAGCGTGTGTGTTGCTGAGGGAAAGAAAAGTGAGGCGCACGGTTTCCTTGCCAGAATCAAGGATATATATAGTCCAAATGAATTGTAATGTTGGCCAATTTGAGTTTATAAAATAACCAAAATTGGTTGCTTATAAAAAGAATTAGTTATTGAGCTTCTTAATTTTAACAAAATAAAATAATTATCAAATGTAGACTAATTATCTCGAAATGAGCTAAGAAACTAACTAATGAATACTTGATAAAATAGAAATTGTTTTTTGAAAGAATTTTCTAATAGCTAAAAGGCGGTAATGATTAAAAATATATAGAAGCATATAGTTCTTTCTGAAAAGTAACAAAACCACCTTGAAAAGTTGATAAACCAGATTTTGGATTTTTAAAATTAATTATTTCAAATTGTGCAAAATTGAAGAAACTCTATAATTAATACACATTGTGAAGGGTCAAAATTGAGTGTCAACAATGTCAAGGGCGGATCAAGGTCAAGGTCAAGGTCAGGTGTCATGGCCGAGGTCGGGTTTTGAGTCTCGGGTCAGGGTCGGGTGTCATGATCGAGGTTGGGTCTCGGGTCAGGGTCAGGTATCAAGTTGCGATCGAGTCTCGAATATGGGTCGAGCTCAGTTCGAGGTCAGGTGTCATGATCGAGGTTGGGTCTTGGGTCAGGGTCGGGTATCAAGTCGCGATCGAGTCTCGAATACAGGTCGAGGTCAGCTTAGGGTCAGGGTCATGGATTGGGTGTCAGGGTAGGGGGTGGGTATTAGGGTCAGTCAGGTCTCGGATCGAGGTTAGGTGTCACAGTCAATGTAGGGTCTCACGTCTCCATAAAAATCCTGCTAAAAAAGGACATATAAAAATACTAAGCAAAAAGGAAATATAAAAATACTAAATGTGAGATAAACAATGATTAAAAATATATATTTTTGACCTCACATCAGCACCCCACACTTAAACTTTTGTCTCGTCCTCGAACAAGCATTAAAGCTCATGTCAAAATATCAAATTAGGGATGACACCACTTTGATTGATACAAACAATTAGACCACACACCAATTTCAAAAAATCAAGTGCACTTCTTAATCATTATGCAAGAAATACAAATAAATAACAAACCTCTAACCTCCAAACTTCAAAGAAGGACTCTGAACTCATCAAATTTAAGCTTCCTCATCTACTCTCATTAAAGAAAGTTAATAACATCACCTATCTATCATGAAACAAGTGCCCTCACAAAAAGAAATAGTCCACACACTCAATTCAAAAGATTGAATATAAATTAAGGACTTAGCATCAAAGAACAACTCTCATACTCACAAAGAAAATTCACATGTATGCACAAAGAATTTTATACACTTTGAGTGTGCACAAGTAGACACGTGTGTCTACTTGTTCAATTTTATACAAGTTTAAGTGTCTACTTGTGCACACTCAACGTTGGAGGGCATAGTTGTCCGTTGAAGCCAAGTTAAGGGTCATGTTAATGTATTATGCCCACAAAGAATCATAGGTTTGTCCATTATGTACGTCTCCACTAATTAAGCATGCTTGAATAGAATCAAATAGGAATTTAACGGGTTGTAGCTAGGGGACGAGTAGGAAAAATATATAGTAGTGACGTTCACTTCCCTAAATACTTTGAACTTTTAAACTTCATCACCATTGCTTTTCTACTCTTATTTTCAGCCCTGTCTTCAACAGTTATTTCACAAGTAGTTCTCATCATCTCAAGAATGTTTCAATTATTTTGGAACTCATATTTTTTTATTTTTTTCTTCATTCTTCTTCTTTTTTTCATGTCACATTATTTCAAAGAGGGTTTTTAATCACTTTGTAGCTATCATTGATTACCGTTTTCACTCAATCATCCATTCTTCTTCAGATTTAACAATTATAATAACTCTATGCTACAATGCTCAAGGAAGCAAGGTGTAAAAACTAGGGATTCAACAAAATAATTAAGAGAAAAATATGGCTACCAACAAAAGGTTACAGGCTCAAAAGGGGTAACTAGTGATATAATATCTGAAAAGGCTAAAATTCACAAGACAAATCAAAGAAAGTTTATAATTTGTTATAAATCGAAGATAATAAATTGAAATTAAGAAGAGTAGAGATAGAGAGAGACAAAGTAATAGTAGTAGTAACTTTCCTTTATTATTGAATGATTTTTACTTCTTGTTATTGTATCATATTACAAGAGGGAATATATATATATATAGGTTATAAAACTTGGGCACAAAGTAACTTGATCTCAAAGTTTACTCGGACACAGTATTTTACTTGGACACAAAGTATATTGTGTGGACATCCAGTTTACAACACTCCCCCTTGGATGTCCATGTAAAAGAAAAATTTAGTGAAAGAAAAAAGTATAGTAATACGCTTTATTTGTTGCCTCATTAAAATCCTTTACCAGGAAAATCCAGTGGGATAAAATCTGATTAAGGGAAAAAGAGTGCAGCATGTATTTACTCCCCTGATGAAAACATTACTTGAAGGTTGAAGCTGGCAATGCCTTGGTGAATACGAACAGCCGAACATTTGTTTCATCCTTATTTTGAAGATCATGAGCAAGAAGAAGAACTTTGATGAAATATATTTTGTTCAGTCTCCTTTGATGTGTCCTCCTCTTAGTTGAGCACATGCAACACTGTCTTCATATAATGTTGTTGAAATATCTCTTTTCAAAGGAAGGTCACATATTTTCTGGATATGTTTATTAATCTCAACCAAATATATTGTTGAAAATCACTCAATTTGTGATTTTGTCGGAGTAGACAAATTGCTCAATTGAATTATTAATAGCGACAACCAAGCATTGACAGACATTTTCACTTGTATAACAATTAATTGACCATCTTGTGGAATGACAGTATTCCTATATGAAAACAGATAACTTTCTTAAAATCAAACTTCATAATTTCCTACAATTTCATAATTAATAAATTTTGACACAGTTCGTTAGAATAAATAAATTTATGTCAATATTTGGTTCACTCTAATATCTTCACCGACAAAGTGATGTTATATATTGTATGCACATTAATAAAATTATCATACCATGAATTTTTCGGTGTGGAACTAGTAATTAGTGGATTCATGGAAGTGGTGGTGTGGTAGGTGAGTAATTTATTTTAAAGATTTTATTATAATATTCTTTTGCTAAGTGTCTTATACCATTTTTCGGGGGTGCGGAATTCATGGTAAAATGTAATAATATTTATTGTAATATTCTTTCGATAGTTGTTTTAATCTGAATATTTCATTAATATTATTTATGATATGTCCTAGATATAACATATCATGGGTTCTTTGATACATGTATAAATTTTCCTCCATTAATTGTTCTAATAGTTTTATATCTTTCATAGACTCTATCCAATATTGTAAATATTCGTAGTTCATTTTAATCTGAATTTATTTCTAAATCATATCATTCTATTCTTTCGGAGTCTAAATCATGTAGGTCTATTTCATACCATTGTTGATTTAATATATCTTCTAATTCGTTATCATTAAATATTTTTTCCCATATGATTCTTCTTAATTCAATTATTTTTATATCTTTAAGTATATATAAGATTAAAGTTTCATACTTTTTTATCATTTCATCATGAACGTATGTAGTCATGTTCTTTATCATGCAGGTTTTTTTATTTCAAATTATTCCTTCCTATCATATTCATAATTGATTAAATTCATATTAGATCACTATGAACTAGATTATCTGTTTATCATGTTCTCCTGTCACTACTAGCATCGTACTTTAGCGGATACTTCCTTCTTATCAGCGCCTCGACTTTGTTTACTCCCCTAACGGCTTCCCTCGCCTACTGGTTTCAACATTAGGATGGCATAGTATAGAAGTTTTCTCCCTGTTTCCAGTGTGCTAATAAACTAGAAATCATGATTCAAATAATTCTAATACATAATAACTAACATAAATTTATTCAATCATATATATGATATTCAGGAATATATGAAATTAGTTCTGCATATTTTTTGAACAATATACCTTTGCTTCTTGCTTATTCATGCTATCTGAAATATCTGATTGGATTTCAGATTGTTGCTCCATTTATCTAAATACTTAATTTTTGTAGAGAGTTTTTTGAAAAGAGCGTTTTTTATATTAGGCTTCGCCTGCCTTACAATGTTTACGACTGAGTCTATATATAGACATACAAATTTACTATTCTAAACACATATCCCAATACGTTTTTTACATCTGTCCACTACTATTTACTACTATTCATGAATAGTTTCCTATTCTAATCTACTACTATCTTATTAAGGCTTATTTACAACCTTGTCTCCTAACTTTTACACTTGTCCTTAGTATGCACATGCATGATTTTTGACTATTTTACACTACCTTGTCTTTCTTACAATAATAATGTTGACTAATAATTTACATTGTCACGTTATTTTACATAATTTAGTCAAAAAACTTTAACTTTCCTCTATCTTTTCTGCCACTTTGTCTGCCATCTTATCTTTTTTATTTTGTCCATATCTTATCTTGTCTTGTCTGCATCTTATCTTCATCGTCTTCTTTTATTCTAAATCGACATCTGGAATTATGTTATCTTCACCGTTGCATTTCGAACATATGTGATCAGGATATTTGTGTCCAATTACTTTGCAATATCTGGTTAATAACTCTGTTGAAATAAATCTTGTCTTTAGTGCTCTCGTCGTAGGTCGTTCTTCTGGTTTTAATAATGATAAAATCCATCGCTGGACTTCATACATATCTGCTCTTCGTAGTTCTCTTGAATTTGAATATATCATTAATTGATCTCTCGAGTAATAACTCCATATAGCATTTCCGTTTAAATAATTGTTTGCTAACTCTTGTATAATAGTTGATATACCAATTATTCTTTTGTTGGCATAAAAACTTGGTATCTCTATTTTGCATATCTCTTCTTGTTGTCCGATGTCCTCGGGTATAATCATATCTTTAGTTAGTCCTATTTTGATGACCTGTATTGGAGGTTTTATTTCCTCGTATAATATCTCTGCTGGTGCTGTATAGAATTTTATATAAAATAAATTTCCTTTTGTAACTCTTTTGTATGTGACGAATGCTTTGTGTAGTTCTGGTATTCCACTAACTTCTTCTCCGTCGTATGTGTATACGGTATTTAACAGTCCGTAGTTGTAACATGTTCTTACTAAATTAGCGTTAGTTTTTGCCCGTGCAATTAACTTTTTATATCCTTATAACTTTTGTGTCAAATAATCCTGGTTTGGTTCTTTTGTAGTTGATCTGGGGTTGAGGTTTAAATAAGTTTGGATTTTGGGTATATTTTCGATATAGGTTCGTGTAATGTAGTTATATGTCTTTTTCTCATTTTGATTTTGCAAACTATCTGCGTATGTAGATGTTTGTGGTTCTATGGACATATGTCTAGGTGTCCTTTGGGTAAATGGTTTTTCGAATAGCTGGTTTAAGTTCGCATTTTTATGTTATTTATCGCTAATTGTTTGTTTGTACCTGCAGCTGTATTTAAACAAACATTATGGGTTTTAAGGAGTTTCCCATCGTCTCCTTTTAGCTCTGGGTTTTTTTCGTCTTCCGATCGACGTAGCTCCGCATTTTTATAGTCATGTTGCTGACTAGCTTTAGACTTCAGATTATCTTCATTAGTCTTTAGCTTTTGTATCTCGTTGTCCATACTATCCACTTTTGTACAAAGTGTAGTAATGGCTATGAGTATCTTTTCAATTGTATCTTCTTCCTCAGTCTCAGTCTGAATAACTTTGTCGTGATAGGTAATCTGCAATAACATTCTTATCAGTTTTTATTACTTCAATTGTAAATGTAAAATTTAATATATTTAATACCAATCTCCTTATTTCTTTTGTTGTTACCGAATCTTGTATTTTTCTTGTTAGCCACCATTTTACTTGTGTGTTATCTGTCCTTATAATAAATTTGTTATATACGATATATGGTTCAAATGATAGTAAACATTTATAAACTGAATATAATTCTTTCCTGTTTATTTTCCATTTTATTTCTGTATTAGTAAATGTTCCTGAATAATATCTACAATGATGTTCTATTTTTTCTCCATCGTAGTTGTATTTTAAGATTCCTCCATAACTTTTTTCACTAGCGTCTGATTCTACTATATAAGTAAATTTTTTGTTTTCATCCGGAAAATATAGTTTAGGTAGGTTCTTACATAATAATTTTTTTTTTTGTATTTGTGTTTGGTCTTTCTTATCAAACTGGTATTCTACATCTTTCTTTAATTTTTGTTGTAATGGTTTTAAATTTTCTGCTAATTTTGGTATATATTCTCTTACTTGGTTTACTAGTTCTAGAAATGATTGTAATTTCTTTTTCGTATCTAGCTATTCTTTTGAGTTAATTATTTTTTGTACTATATGCGTTTGCATTTTTATTCCATTTTTATCTATTTGTATTCCTAGGAATTCTATTTGGTTTTTCATTATGTCTGCTTTCTTTTTACTTAGACTTATGCCTGAATATTCTATAATATGTATGAATTTTTCTAATAATCTTATGTGTTCATCTAGGGTTTTGGAATATAATAATATATCATCAATATATACTACACAATTCTCTAATTGTTTAAAGTAGTTATCCATAAAGTGTTGATATCTACCTGGTGCATTTTTATATCCAAATGGTAATACATTCCATTCATAAAATCCTTGTGGTACAGTGAATGATGTTAGTTTTTTAGATTCTTTTTCTAATTTTAAGTGATAAAATCCTGATTTACAATCAAATTTACTAAAATAATTATATCCTTGCATTTGTCTTATCTTTAGTATTTTATTTGGTATCGGATAGTTATATGTTTTAGTTTTTGCATTTAAATTTCTATAATCAATAACCATTCTACTTTTTCCTCTTTTTTGTTCACTATGTTTATTTACGATAAATGTCGGGCTTGTGTGCTTACTATTGCTTTCTTGTTTATACCCTTTTTCTAGTAATTCATTTATATGTATCTCAAATTCGGTTAAATCACTAAAATTATACTTTAATGGTTTTTGGGTTATTATACTATTATTATCAATTAGCTCAATTTTTACTTTTGTTTTATGTTTCTCCCATCCTTTTAAAGGATCCTCACTATATAATAATTCTAACTTATCTTGGATTATCTTCACTTTATCTATGGATAATATAATTAATTCTATTTTAGGGTCTTCTTCTTTTATATTTTCTAATTTTTGTGTAATTTTTTCGCTTCCTTTTATCCATTCTGTTGTTTTACGTTTTTTATTATTTACTTTTTTTGCTCCTATTTTTTGTTTACACGGTGTTGTGAACCACCAGTGTGTTTTTGTTATTATATGTGGGTATAATTTTTCTAAAAATGGCATCCCTAATAGCATATCTTTTGTAGTCAATTCAAAGTTATATATTTCCTCTATAGTTAATATCTTATCTCATATTTGTATTTTTATATTTTTTGCCTTATATGTGATCATGCTTCCTTCATTATTAAATCATGTTACTACTATCGGTGTTTTTAATTTTTCCCACTTATCTTCTGGTAAACAATTGTATTTACATATATTAGCTTTTGCTCCCGTATCTATCATTGGTGTATAATATCTGTTGTAATATCCTTCTATTATTATCTTTGCAAGTATATATATTTTCATATTTTTATCATACTAAAGTCCTTTTTATTATTACTCTTTTATTTTCATATTTTATTGTCAACTGTGTATCTTCTAGATTATATGGTTTTACTTGCTCTAGCCATTTTATTCCTAAAGTGATATTTTCATCTCCTTGATATACTTTAAACTTTATTATTATTGGTATTCCTCCATTGATTATTTCCTTTTCCGTAATTTCTTCGGTATATATTAATGTTTTTGGTAGTTCGGGGCATGATTGTTCAGTAGTTATTATTTCATCTTCCGTCACTAATTCTCTTGTATTATAGTTTTCTTCTAGTCCTGTATTTATTAATATTAAATATTTTCGTTGTTCCATTATTCCCGTTATGTAGTAATGATGTGGTTTTCTCTCTTCTTCCATTGATTTTTGTGGAGTTTTATCTATTCTTCTTGAGGTACTCATTTTTTATGATATTTGTGGTATTTCACAGTTTATTCTTTTTGATGTGCTTAATCTTTCTTTTACTATTTCTAAATCTTCTTCTATGTCAATCTCATTATAACTATAATCATTCTTATCTATGACCGTAACTATTCTTTCAAAGGGATCTTCTATTTTTATTTTATTTATTTTGTTTTTTGCTGTTATTTTATGTTTTGTTGTTAAAACATATAAGTTTTTACATCTAGCTGTAAATATTTTACTTCCCGGGGCTAGTTCTATTCTTGACATTTTCCAATATAATACTAATGATTTATCTATATTTTTGTCATTTATTGCTACTGAGTAGTTAGCACTTATTATAAATTTAAATTTTTGGTATATGAGGTTACCTTTTACTGCACTTATTATATTTTTTTCTATAGGTTGTATGATTCTATCATCTGCTAAGTATATTTCTATGGGTGTATCTATTCCTTCTCTAAAACATGCTTTTATTAATATTTCCATTCCTCCTAAATGTACATATTTAATTGGATTTTTAGCCTTAATATCTTGTATTTCTTTATTTATTATTCACTTGTTTATTATTGATATTTTAGCCTTTCCTTTGGTGTATTTGCAATCTATGATATGTTTTCTTTGACTTACTACATAATATTCTTCTTTTTGTGTTTAAACCAATTTCTTATTGTTGGTATTTCGAATATTTTTGCTACGCTTAGATCTAATTCTTTTCCTTTTATTTGTTCAAATATATTATTATCAAATATTATTTTTTGTTCTGCCGATTCTTCATCTTGATATTTTCCTTTAGTTATTATTTGTATATCTGTTTCAGTCATTTATATAGTGTTCATTATCTGATTCTGTTAATGAATTATTTTCCATTTCGTCTATTTCGTTTTCTGATAATTCAGATATGCTATCTTCACTTTCTAATTCATAATCTACGTATTCTATTTGTGTATATTTTTCATTGTCTATTATTATTTCTGATATTTGTTTTTTCTTTGGATTCTTAGGTAATTTACAATCTCTAGCTATATGTCCTAATTTTCCACAATTATAACAAGTACATTCCGTTAGTTTTCTTTTTGGTCTATATGGTCTTTTGGTTTTGTAGTCTTTTACATAGTATCTTCTTCTCGGTTTTTTATATTTATATTTTGATCTGTATTTTTTATTATATTTCTTTCTATTTTTATAATACCTATCCGTACAACCAAATTAAGGTGTTGTTTTATTTTTGCAACACGCCAAGTTTTTTACTAATACTTTTTCCATTTCTATTTCTTCTTTATGTTTTTCACATAGGTCCATAAACCATCGTTGCAAGAATTTCATTCTAGCTCCTAAGGTGTTTGTTAATTCTGCTTCATTCCAACTTTTTATTATTTTTGAATTAAAAGGTTCTGGTTATTTTGTAAAATCTAATTTTCTTATTTCTTTACTTTTTTCTGTGTTATATGTTCCTTTATAATAGTATTCTCTAAATGCACATGTATATTCATCTATGTAACACATATTACATATTGCTAATTTTGTCATTAGATTCCAATTTATGATTTTTTCTTTATTTTGTTCTTCTACTTCTGTTGTCATACTACTAAATTCATTTCTTATAGCTACTTCATATTTATATAATATTTCTATAGTTGTAGTAGCTAATTCGCCATTATATTTTTTATTACTTCTTAGAGTTTTTAAACTTTATCTGATAAATTTTGTAGCCATAATTTTACTGTTCCTATAAGCGTTCTTTCTATATATCCTGGTGTCTCTGTTATTACTATTTTGTTATCTATTAATTGTTTTGATATATATATCCTATCCATAATTGGATTGTTTTATTTATATCTGCTACACAATCTAAATCTAAAAAATCATGTCGTTCAATTATTGGTTTAGGTGTCCAATTTTTATTTAATCTTTTATCCCATATAGTTTTTTCTCTATTATATTGTCCATAGTTTTTATTATAATATTTTGGATTTAAATCTTTTGGGTTTTTTACTCCTGATATACTAGGTTTTTCATCTATGTCTACGTCTCCTGTATTTACTTCTAAATCCTTTGTATTGTCCATGCTTGCTAAAAGTTCCGTATAGGTTTCGCTTGTTTCCGAACGTTGTTCATCTGGATCATTGTCATTTATTTCATCAATTTTTATTTCAGGTAGATTATTTTGGTTATTTTCTTCTTTTTCTTCTGATTCTTCTAATTCATCTTCTAATTGCAATTTTTCTTTAAATTTAATTATCTCATTTGCTAATTTTGTTTTTTGTTCTTTTTCTTTTTGTTTAATTTCATACATTTCTTTTAATATTGCTAGCTCTTTTTCTAGCTCTATTATTTTAGTATTTTTTACTTCTTCTAATTGTTGTACTTCCACCAATTGCACTATGACATGGTACTTTCTAACCATTTTAATGAGATCAATATTGATCTTTATATAATGCGATCTTACAACCATTAGGGTACTATTCAATGGAATTGCTTTATAACTTTTTAAATCTTTCCGAAATATTCATATAACATTTAGTGTCTAGCTAGACATGATAATCATTCATCATGCGTATTCAAGTTTTTCATATATTGTCAGACTAGTAGAAACCTCATTGCATCCACCTTAGGAGAATACATCTCCATATAATAATGTCAGGACTTTTGCGAAAAATCTTTATTTTCAATGCACAAGTCGTACTTTATATTTTACGATTTTACTTATCGCATAATAATTCATTTGTACCCCATTGACATTATATTTTGGTATATGGACAATAAGTCCAAAACATCACTTTTCCAAGTGAAATATAATATATTTGAATTGTATTTTCTTTGGCCAACAATTTATTTGTCAACTTTCGACAGATTTAATATCAAGATCCTCGTCACCATTTATAATTTTGAGCTCTAAATTATATTAAACATACCGTCGACGGTTTATTTGTATCGATTCTAATAAGACATAACTTACCGAGCTTTCTTTATGTTTCATCATTCTCAAGTACCTGAATCTTTGCCAAGGTTTTATGAAGTGTTATGTAAAGCACCTGCCTCATTATTATGACCATCTTAATCATTTGCTCATCTTCTTTGTCAAGAAGTTTCATCTTTTAAATCGATTTATCTATCACGCTTCCGGCGTGCCATAAATTATGTCCTTCAAGGACCTTTCATTTGAGCATTGATAACTGATATATAACATATGGTCAATGAATATGTCTGACAATTGACTTAAATTATATTTTAACGAGGATCATAAAAAATATTTCATTATGTATAACTTATTTTCTAGTTTCTCATCATCTCCCCCTAATGTTAGACAATCTAACATTCACCCAACTTTATTTAGGAACTCATTTTTGTGCATTGTGTATGGTGGAACAATTGAATATTATATTGTACATTTAAATTTGTAGATGAGAATTACCAATTATAATAGGGGAACCTTGTTGGTTTGATACATACAAGTGTTGCTACACTTTAAATAACACATCTCATATCAAATTTCTTTTGAAAGTTTTTGTTCTCATAACCAATGGTTTGGCTATAATTGGAGGCATATAATTTTTGCTTAAACCACTTGGATATAAATCAACATCATCAATGTAATTTTATAATTTGAAATGTGCTCTTGATTTATCACTTTGAGCAAACAACCTTTGCAAAAATCAAATTGCAAGTTGATAATAAAGCACATGCGACCATAAAATAGATGCATCTATATAATAGTAAATGGTCCATATGGCAGGTGAACGGGCCCATATTCACCTTTTTACACATTTTAAAATTCCAGGAGATATAATCTCAACCTTAGCTGGTGCAATGATAATTTTATCACGAGAACAAGCAACACAAGAGAATTCTTGAAGAATTTATTATTTCTTCAATATATATAACCACATGAATTATCATTTATTTTCGTATCACATTTGAACCGGGATGGTCTTCAACTGACCAAGCCAACTGATATTTATTTCAATAAACTTCTAGTTTATTTTGCATGTGATTCCATCATCATGCCCATACTTAGTTACCACAAACAATATGCAAATATGGGTAATCTTTCACATAAATATTTATAACCCACTTTGATTGTAGTAATATGAAAATCTTAAATCTTTCCATATTTTACAATCTCAATAGTTTTTTCTTTGACTATTTCTTTGAAACTTAAAAAGTTTATTTCGAGACTTACTACAATTTCAATATCATGAAAATTTTTATTTCTTTGGGTAGTAGCACAATAGCTCACCAAAGCTCATAATTAACATTGGATACTACCACATATTTCATAACATTATTTGTGTGGTAAACATCTCTTTCAAATAGAAACTTATATCATTATTGTCATGGTCAAAATCATTATAAGTAAAACTTGTTTCTTGATTTACTTTTGTCATTAGTATCTCCTCCCTTTTATTTAGTATCTGGTAAAATATTATTATTTTTTGACGTACAAAGATACATAATCAATGACAATTTTTTTTGTGGTCAAGGATTATTTCCCTTTTTTTTTTTTTTGCCATTTCGATAGTTCATCATAAAACGTACCACAATATTTGTGATGTACTAAAAGTACTTGACCAATGACCATTTATACCAACAAAAAAATTATTTGTTTCCCTCTAACCTCCCATAGGGGTGAGTTGTGGTATCTCTTAAATCATACTGAGTATGTCCTTATTTATATTTTTCATTTTTCTCTTGACACATTCACTTTCAAGAATGTTATTATCACAAGGCACATTCTCTTCAAGGAATTGACTATAATCATATACACATACTTCATAATTATTATTATTATTATTATTATTATTATTATTATTATTATTTTTCATTAGAAGTTCATTGTCATGCTTTGATATTTATCATATTCATATGACATACACATACCTCGACATCACTTTCGAAAGTCAAGTGTATCACCACTTTTTCATCCTTTTCTTTGATGGAAGATTTATAAGCTTATCGAACTATTAGGTCACATAACAAACATGTTTCTTATGACCTTTCATACCATTTTGATGACAAAAATTATCTTCACTCTTTAGAAGACCATTTTGAGAACTCATAATGTTCTTTCTTTTATAATTATCACAATGATGACTATTATAATTTTGTCCCTTCACGTCCATATTCATATGTTTAATCATAAAATTATCCTATCATCTTTCAAACTTTTAATATATTGCTATCACATTTGCTTCAAAGAATGAAGCATATTCAATGGGACAAGCTTCGCATTTTTTGTTTTATCAAGAGCATATCGATTTACTCAGTCATCATTATATCATCAATATATTGCATTGAGACTTTAACTCAATGTCTTATCCATAAAAAGGTGTGTTGGGCCAAAATATGATGGGACTTGAACCCAAAATCTTATCATCATGGTGGATCGAGTTTTTAATTGATGTCTTACCTTTTTGGTGCGATAAAATTTGAATCCACCGTCTTACCTCAATAAATGATATTATATGTAGTCCAAAATAAAATTCATCCTTGAGCCTTTAACATATTGTTACTTTGCTATTGATAGCACAAATAAATTTAGTCATAATAACACCTCCAAAGATCATATATAAACTTATTACCTTTTAGAGTTGGTCCTTGCAAGTAGCTCTAAGTATCTTTTTTCAACTTGAATGTTTTTATTAATAATTCACTTATTGGAACACAAACAAATTCATTCCAACAATTAATTTCACTAATTGATAAATAAAAAAAATTCTTTCTTAAATTGCAATTCAAATTGTTACTTTGCAATTGATAGCACAAATAAATTTAGTCATAATAACACTTCAAAAGATCATATATAAACTTATTACCTTTTAGAGTTGGTCCTTGCAAGTAGCTCTGAGTATCTTTTTTCAACTTGAATGTTTTTATTAATAATTCACTTATTGGAACACAAACAAATTCATTCCAACAACTAATTTCACTAATTACTAAATAAAAAAAATTCTTTCTTAAATTTCAATTCAAAGATAAAACAAGTAGAGGTAAATACTAATCATCACAATAAATAAAATGATATCTCAAGTTAAATTCAACTTATGAGAATAATTATTTGGTCAACCATATATATTTTATCTTATTTTATGATTCAAGATATATCCAACCTCATTTGGAATAGTAAAGATTATTACTTAAAATTTGACATAATAATTTATAATAACAGAATCCTTCTAACTTTTCAAGATTAGAAATCATTCAAATGCATATTTCTAATGGAAAGAAAACTCATATGCTAATCCTTTCTGAAACATAGTGACAAATGAAATGAAATCTTTCTAAGGTATTGAACTATTTTTGAATTTGTGAATTCATGCCTTAACATATGTAGATGAATATTTTATAATGATAATACATATATATTCTCATATTTGCACATAGCATGTCAATAATCTTACTTTATTTTTTTGTAGATTAATTAAAGTGGAAACCAAAGATCAAACAATAAAATAATTTTATTATTATTGCTATTATTAATTTTGTTTAGTTGAGACAAAATAAAGCATAAAGAGGAAATATATCTTTAAAGAGAGTGAAAGTAAATCACAAATTTGAAAGTGAATAAGTCATAGCTATTGCTAACTAAAAAGTTTATTTCAGTTAATTATATATATTAAAATTCACCGAAATCAAAGTTCATATCATACAAAGATTTATTTACACTAAGATATAACAACTACACCGATAGTAATACAAACATAAACATCGTTTGCATAGTACTAATACGTTCCAAACAACTTTTTAAGAACTCTTGTTATCAAATAAATGTTAGATTCAAAAAAGAGATATGGGAAGGTAATATTGTGACATAAAATTTGCTCATAATTAAATGATTGGTAAAATACATACCCGATACTTACCATACTGAAAGATCTCTCCAATTTCGCTACTCATCTCATGTATATTTTGAGATAGGTTAGAGACTCGTGTTGATAACGTGTTATAAAATGAAGATAATAAATTGAAATTAAGAAGAGTAGAGATAGAGAGAGACAAAGTAATAGCAGTAGTAACTTTCCTTTATTATTGAATGATTTTTACTTCTTATTATTGTATCATATCATATATATATATATATATATATATATATATATATATATATAGGTTATAAAACTTGGGCACAAAGTAACTTGGCCACAAAGTTTACTTGGACACAAAATATTTTACTTGGACACAAAGTATATTGTGTGGACATCCATTTTACAAATTATCATACTTTAAACAAAAAAGAAAAAAAACACTTTATATTTTGCTTCAATAACATGTAGGGAAAGTTTTAGAATAATATGCAAACATGGAATAAACTAATTCTCACCACACATGGCACAAGTATCAATCAAGATAGATCAATTCCACTTCTAAGAGAGACAAAGTCATAACAAACTACAAATTAAAATAAGCTATATACAAAGTCACAACCATG
Organism: Solanum okadae; assembly: GCA_036553675.1. Classification (NCBI taxonomy): domain Eukaryota; kingdom Viridiplantae; phylum Streptophyta; class Magnoliopsida; order Solanales; family Solanaceae; genus Solanum; species Solanum okadae. The sequence continues at coordinate 28,082,468 of CM071680.1, forward strand.
AGTTTGGTGTCAAAGATTTTGGAACTTCACAAGCAATCAAGCATTCACACAAGAAAATACTACTAAAAATTAGGCCCAAATAGCAAGTATCAAACAAGTCAAAAGGGTCTTTTCTTTTCTCACAAAAAAAACTACTCCTTAAAAAAATTAATGATACTCGATTAAAAGGGACTATCCTCGGGAAAAGAACCGAAAATAAAAGTTGAGGAGCTCATCATTATAAAAAGACTCAATAAAGTAGTAAAAACTAGGAATTCGTCCCCCACCCCACACTTAAAACATGACACTGCCTCACTACAACAATTCAATACATAAGGTAAGAGTGAAAGAAAGAACTTTTTTTACATGAAAAAAAAGATAAGGATGAGCTAAGTGTGCTTCTACAAAAAAATAAAAAGTTTTTTTAAAAAACAATTATGAAAAAAATATTCGTGCCAGGTCCGTGATTTGGCCTGGATACAAACTTTACTGTCCGAAATTTTTTTATTTTTCACTTTATTTTAATTTTAAAAAATCAATATTAAACAACTCAAAAGCACACTTCACCCTAACCAACATAAGCGGAAGAATCCCCACCACACACTTGACAAGATGCTCTATCCCCAAAACATCAATTAAAATTTAAAATAAGGGTTATGAAATCTCTCTGAGGCCTCTAGGCCTGGCTAGTAGCATGTTCTTTCAATTTTCATCCAGGGTCGTACGTGATGAGTCCAAGATTTAGACTCATTTAGGGCTTATTTATAGTGATTTAGTTTCCTCAAATGCTTGTTTTGTGCCAATAACTAATGTAAAATCCTTGATTTCCAAGTATATGGATTGAGGAATGAAGCATGGACACTAATATGCAAAAAGGAACGAAGTAGGCTGAAAGAACGAAGAGAAGGCATGGTGATCGATGAGTCCCTTTGGCGAGTCGCCTAATGACCTCTTGACCGCCTAAAGTTCCAGTGTGCCAAGCCCTTGGTGAGAGAAAGAACCAGTCGGCATGTCATCAAGTGGTTCCGCAATGCAGTGTTAGATCACCCAAAGTTACAGAACTTGAGGATGTTGAAGGCCAAGACGAGAAGGCGATGAAATGGACCAAAGGGTGGATAGTCGAGTGGATCGGCGATCCCGACTTACTACGCCGAATGGTCCTTCTCAACATATTCTTGGCGACTATAAATACATTTTTGAATATTTAGTTTAGTATCTTTTGTCTATCAGTTTTCATAATATAGAACTTTTTGAAGTTTTGGAGTTTAGAACTCTGAGTATTGAGACAATATTTTTCCTTAGCTTTGAAGAATTGAAGTTTTCCATTTTTGAGAAATTGGAAGTGGGTCTTTGAGATTCTTCAATTTGGACCTTTGTAAAGACGAAATTAATCTTACCCAGTTGATGGAAACACAATTTGGTAACGATTTCTATCTTTTATAATGTCTAGCTAAAACCCCAATTCTTGGGGTGTGATTATGTGATTATGGGTTGATTTAGTTGATGGGTATTGCTAATTGTTAGTCTAAATGTTGTTTAAAAGTGATTTCAATCAGTAATTGTGGTTTAATTTAAAGGGTTGTAGTTGCAAATGCAATTCTACCTTCATGCTTTTGGCTTGCTCAAGAGAGAGGTTTTAAAACCAAGATTATTGAATTGATGGTATGTGGATATTGGGTTGTTATGGGTTCAGCTCGAGAGAGTGAATCCTAAATCATTTTCCACACATTCAGCTCGAGAGAGTGAATAGACTAAAGCGTAGGCTATTCTTATTTTCTTGCTTGTTGGGGTTCGAGAGAAACCGACTTGATTCCCGATAAATTGTTCGAGAGAATGTTTATCCTCACTAAAGTCTAGCCTATTCACTGAGTTACAACTAGTTACTAACAATTGCAATCACCCATTTGTCTACATTAGTGCATAATCGAATCACATCCCAAGAACCTGTCTCAATATTGTTATTTTTGTATTATTTGTTGTTGTTGTAGTTGATAATTTGACTGTTATTTGACATTCGTGTCAACCCCTGATTGAATTATATTTTTACTCTATAATGTCTATTCCTATGGCTGATTTAGTAGCTCACTAAAGGAAGTGTGAAAGTAAGCAAGCAACGTCTCAACCCAAAATCAATAGTCCACAAGAAATAGAAAGGAGAAAGCCCATCTCTTTCCAGTAGTATGTAGCTTTACTTTCTTGAACTTCTATGGATGGCTTAGTTAGCGCAATTGAGTGACGCTTGTTGAATACCTCTCTACGGTCTGTTCCATGGAATGCTCTAGTTTATTTCTAACTAGTGGTGGAAAGAGAATGAGAAAGATAGTCATGAAAGAGAATTCGAACATATTCATGCTTTTCGATTGATTCTCAAACACGTACTAACTCATTTAGTTGGGTTATATTGCTGACTAAAGATCGTTGACACTTAGAATTGGATGAAGTGTCCTGATACGTGAAATCAAAATGGCGCCGTTGTCGGGGAGTGGTGTTGTTTGAGAATTTATTGTTAAGTTGAACTTTGTTCTTGTTAGTTATAGTTGAATCTACTTATTTTTAGTTTTGGTTTGTGTGTTTCTGTTTTGAACAGGAAGTATAAGTGTGAAAGGAAGCAATGGTAGCCAAGTAAGCCACCAAGATGACATTGGAAACCTCAACGATGTCAATGAGCCTAATGCTAATGACCCTCATCTTATAGGAGGAATTGGTGTCATTTGCTTGCCTCCAGCTGAAGGGAACGTTGTGTTCCATATCACAAGTACCATGTTGCAACTCTTGCAATTGAAGGAGCTGTTTGGTGGTTTGGCTCATGAGGATCCCCATAAGCATATTAGAAATTTTGTTGATATTTGCGGGTCGTTCTCATTCAAGAACATATCCCAAGAGTCGGTCCAGTTGAGGTTGTTCCCGTTTTCTTTAATGGGAGAAGCATGTAAGTGGTTGACTGAATTGCCACGAGAATCAATCACTTCGTGGGAAGAGCTTGTCACCGCATTTCAACTGCTATTTTTCCCTCATTCGAAGATGATGACTCTTCGGGATAGCATCCAAAGCTTCAAACATTTGAAGGGTGAGCCAATTCATGAGACTTGGCTACGATTTAAGAAGTTGGTGTTGCAATGCCCAACTCATGGATTTCCTGACAACGTGTTGCTGCAGTATTTTTACCGAAGCCTTGACTCGGTAAACAAGGGCGTTGCTGACCAACTTTCTCCTGGAGGTTTGATGCAGAAACCTTATGTGATAGCAGCCCAACTTTTGGATGGTATGACCACAATTGATCGGGCTTGGTACCTTCCCGTGAAGATCAGGTCTCCCCGCTCACTTTTAAATTGACCAAGGAGCAGCTTGAGAAAGACCATGAGAGGGACCAAAACATGGCCAAGATCATGACCACTACAAAAAAATCAGCAGGTCTCCCCGCTCACTTTCAAATTGACCAAGGAGCAGCTTGAGAAAGACCATGAGAGGGACCAAAACATGGCCAAGATCATGACCACTACAACAAAATCAACAGGTCTCCCCGCTCACTTTCAAATTGACCAAAGAGCAGCTTGAGAAAGACCATGAGAGGGACCAAAACATGGCCAAGATCATGACCACTACAAAAAATTCATCAGGTCTCCCCGCTCACTTTCAAATTGACCAAGGAGCAGCTTGAGAAAGACCATGAGAGGGACCAAAACATGGCCAAGATCATGACCACTACAAAAAAATCAGCAGGTCTCCCCGCTCACTTTCAAATTGACCAAGGAGCAGCTTGAGAAAGACCATGAGAGGGACCAAAACATGGCCAAGATCATGACCTCTACAAAAAAATCAGCATTTAGCGACTGACAAAATCCGTCGCTAATCAATGATATTTCGTCGCTATATTGGATTAGTGACAGATTAGCGACGGATTGTCTGTTCTTACTATTTCGCTCGTTAATAATCTCTTAGTGACGAAAAAATGAGTTTCATCGCAAGTTTAGCGACGTCTTAGAGACGAACGATATTTGTTGCCAAATTTTAGTGACGGATTAATCCGTCGTTATACTTATATAATTCGTTGCAAATTTCATAATTTATTTCGTCACTTTGGATAACTTCGCGATGGAGTGTCGATCACTAATCTATCGCAAAATATTCTGCACATTTTCCACTTAAAAGTTCGTTGCTATTCCTTTGCCCTTTTTTTTTATAGAAACGACCAGATCGTCATTAAAGTTGTTGCTAAAAAATTTCTTTTAAAATAATTTAATTTCTTTATTTTAAATCTACACTGCCGAAATAAATTTAATGACAATTATTAAATACCCCTATAATAACCAACATTCACATGAAATAATATTTAGATTGTTCAAAATATGTACATAGCAAAATTCAAATCACATATTTTTAGTGCAAAACATCAAAAGCAATGTATCAACTATTCTTAAAAGCAGCTACATTCATAAACTATTGTTACTGCACAATTTGTAATTTCCAAAACAATAGACAATATCAAAAGTTAAAGCTGCAGGGGACTATGGGATAGCATCGTCGTCACTAGAAACTAAGGGATCAACCTCATTAGTAGTAGCAGGAGGAGGCACTATGGGGGTCAAAGGTGACGGATTGTCAACGGGAGTAATCATTTCTTGTACCCGCTCCATAATAACAGGAAGAAAATGATTAGTAAGTGCAGGAAGCATTTCCTTTACAAATTCATCCATATTTGTTGTTGATACTGATTGAGAAACTGAAGGCCGTACAGATGATGAGGCACAAAGCTTATGCTTGTAGTAATTTTTCGCTTAAGATCCAAGACCTTATATTCCTCTCTTCTTTTTTCCGCCCGCAGCTTGGTAATATGCTTCAGATTGATCAATATCAGTTTGAGATGCCTTTTTTCCTGTAAGATATCTTCATATGTTTCCTGTAATAAATAGAGGTAAAGAGAGGGCATTAAAGATTAGGAAAACAATTATATTGGTTAACTATGTAAGTTTCTAAAGAATAGGAAACCACACACTTTACATTTGTAAGAGGGTCATGTCTAACCCAAGACAACCTATGCAAAAGAACTCACACTGGTGCTATTTGTGTCAGCAAAACTCAACAAGTATCAACCATGTCCTTCTACACTGCAGTTACTACTGAAGCTTGGAACTTCTTCCTTACAACTTTTGGATTGAAATGGGTCATGCCTCAGACAGTGAAGCAAGCCTATGAAAGTTGGTATTTTTTCTAGAGTTGATAAAATCATCAAAAAGATTTGGGGAATGGTCCGAGCAGTCATCTTTTGGTATTTATGGACAGAAAGCAACATCAGATGCTTTGCTAGCACAAAAACTCAAACCTCTTATCTGAAGTCTAACTGTTTAGCTAATTTGTTTAGCTAGAATGTCCTACCCCTGTAACTAATGCAGATACTTTTGTGGATTTTATATGCTCCTTATCACTAAGCTAAGATTTTTTTGTAATGAATTAAGCAAAGGTGCAGGTCATCTAGGCTTACCATCTAACAAGTACTACTTTACCATCTAAGATTTTTAAAGTAAATAAACAAGGAAAACCATTACTTGGAAATGCAGAAAATACATAACCTTTAAGCTGATTGCAGTACAAGATACTTACAGCTTATAGTCAATGAATTGATTACTTACAGTTGTGATTTGTTTCATTATCAAAGATGGTGAACTTTAACATCAACACACAAATAGATCCTTAGTCAATCACTTGCCACTTAACCTTCCAGTACACCTATAGCATGTTAAATGACCCTCACTATTTAACCAAGTTGCATATTAAGCTAACTAAGTTGCATATTAAGCTTGATAGTTCTAGAGTTAGGTGAGAACTGAGAACTCTACTCTGTCCATATAGTCAAGAATACATGCTACAACTATATATTAGTCTCCAACAAACACATAAGGAGACAAGTAACAAAGTATATATAGACACCAAACAAGGCAACAAGGAAGGGCGAGAAACACATAGCTGGGACAGTAGTTTTGATTCCACTTCTTTAGACATCAAAAAAAACAAAAAGCAGGTATGCCACATCAAACCAACACATCTTCAAGTACTAGAAATAACATCTAACTGTCTTCTTGTATTTTCAATTAAGATCCCCTTCTAATGAGAATTGACATGTATATTTTTAGATAGGTTTCAAAGTTTTGAACTTACATGGACAATTCGAGAACGCTCATCAACAAAAGACTTTCCATCATGACCATACGTATGTACGTGCAAATGTAACTCGGCTGGTGTTGGATCCTTACCCTTTTTAATAGCCTGTATAGAAGATAAATCATTTTTAGATACAATCATATCTATTGCGTTATGTGTATTTAAAATACAAGTGTTTATATCAGACTACATGATGTTACTTATATAATTTGTGAAATATATACTTACAAGTCTCTTGCGATATTCTCCAATTGAAATAGAGTCACCCGAGTGAGTCCTAGCAGCAACTTCACAGCCACCTCGACGATTCTTTGAATTTGTTTCTGACTTTTTAATAGAATCATCAGTTCCCCAAAGTTGCATCCATCTTTCCCACACATGCTCAGGTACAAAACCTGGCCTAATTCCTCCCTCTTTTATTTTAGAAATGAAATTCTTGTATTTTATTACTGCCTTAGCCAACCAGTGTCTCTTCACTTCATTTTCACTAATGGAAACATCCCAATAGAATTTTTTTTGAAATAAATTTTAAAAGTAATACATTAATATCCTATCTATAAATGTGAATATACTTTCCAAATTCACTTACGATGAAAAGTCGTACCTTGAATTCTCCAAAATAACCATCTTTTACATCATTTGAAACACTTCTCCAATTGATTCCATTGGGATCAACTTCACTTCTAAAAGACTTGGTTATGAAACTAGAGCATGTTATAGAAGGTTTCAACCTGTGTAAATCAAAAGTAATATTAGTATCTGACATTATATATGTAAGTTCTAACAAAAAAAATACTCAGATTATATTAGGCTACCGAATTTCCAGATCCATCAATTGTTCACTATATTAGTTGAATTGAAACAATCTAACACTACTCGACATGTCTACATGACAAAAAATTATGAGGATATAAGCAAAGAGTGGACTAACCCTGCCGAAGTTAGAAAAATATAGGTCCGTGTGTGGCTACTACTAAATCACCTTCAGCAATTGTGTTTCAATGACCTGTTGGGTTGCTTTGAGTGGATATATCACCTTCAGCAGTTGGGTTGCCATGACATGTTGGGATGCTCAGAGTAGACAGATCTTGAGCTATTAGATTACTCTAATTTTGTGTAACTGGAGGTGGCTCAGATATGGATGCGTCAATGATTGGGGTACCACCTTGGTTAGGAGAAACTATAATGGGGTCTCAGATAAGTTTCATTGAAGTGCTTCCAAGCCTCAGAATCTGATGGATGACGCATTACACCATCCTCTTTTGTATGTTCATGATGCCATCTCATGTTGGCAGTTGTAGCATGGGATGCATATAATCTTTGCAATCTATGTATCAAAGGAAAATAATACATTTTCTTATAAGGGACCAATTTCCTCTTGCGAGAGCCGACACAACGCTTGTATCTCTCATGGCCACAGAATGTACAAGATGTAAGGTGTTCATTATCGCCCCAATATAACATACATCCTGATTCACAACAATCAATCTTTTCAACCGGCAAACCCAAGCTACGCACTAGCTTCTTGGTCTGATAATAACTATCAAGAACTATGTTATCTTCAGGTAAAGTTTCTTTCAACAATTGCATCATTTGGTTATAACCTCTCTGTGAAATACTATTCTCCATTTTAATATTTAACATCCGAGAGGCAACCGCAAGTTGAGAGAAAGAAGCACCGGGATATAATTTTTTTATCTGTTGCTGATGTGAGGCTAAAAATACATATATTTAATTATTATTTCCTCACATTTATTATTTATATTTGTCTTTTTTGAGCATAAATTTTATGTATTGTGCTAAATAGTATATTTTATTTGTATGATTAAATTGGTGGAACAAACGAAGAAGTTTGAAGCTAAAATGAATTAAAAATGGAAAATTGAAGAAGGAAATCAAGCAGGCAGCTGAATGGATTAAATTTGTTAAATTAATAATATATTTCCTATATATGGTGCAAAGTTTAACGCCAATTCAACTTGAATTAGGCTTGCTGCTGCCACGTGTCAGCCGACCGGTGCCTCTCTGCCGCCAACAATTTGGAGAAATCACGCGTGCGTACAGTGCAAATCCAATTTAATTGGGTTTTGTTTTCCTAATTTGTCTTGAACTTAATTATTTTATTTAGGGTTTATATGTCTATAAATAGGGCATGAAAAAGTATTCTTGAAAAAAGAAAAAAACAGCGAAGAACCAAGTATTCTTGGAAGTGCTGCCGTGAAGGCCAGAGAATTGTGGTTTATTCTTTCTTCTCCTTTATTATTTATTTGTATTCGTAATTAATTAAAGATAGTTTAGCTATTGTTCTTAAATTTTTATGATTAACACAAGCATATTTATTTTAATAAATTTTGATTGTGTTTTTGAGATAATGAGTAGCTAAATTTCATAACTAGGGTTGTGGGAACCATGAGCGATTAACAAAGTATGAATAATAAATAAGCAATTCTTGAATAGTGTTTTGCATGCATTGATAATTCTTTCATTTAAAAGTCTTTTTAACGGTGCGCAACGTTAGAACTCGCCTTGTTGCTACTTGCCGGACCAAGGAGGTAATCAACAATAAAAGAATTATCAACATAGATGTAGTGCGATAATATCTAATAGTCTAATGTTGATTGGTGTGAAGTAATAACTAAGCCAAACATCGATGTGATGTCTAATATGAGGTAAAGGTAAGGGTTAGTAAATTATACACACGTAGCCGGACCAAGGTGCGGGGTGAAATTATCTATTTGCCGGACCAAGGATTTAGTAATACATAACTTACCACTGTGCATGTGATACACTAGGATAGGATTACTATTATTAGGATTACCGCGATATGAGCTTATAGGGAACACATTCCAAGTTATTTATAATAATCTGAATATAAAGAAACACTTAGTTTAAAGTTTTTTTTATTTTTTTTATTTCAATTTAAGTCCCCCCTTTTTATATAACGACTATTGAGTTAAATATTTGCTATTGACAATATTCTTCCATATTCTCTGTGGGATCGACCCCGACTCATAGTTGGGTAAATATATTGCATACGACCGTTTATATTTCTTTTCAAGAAGTATATTTGGACGTTATCAAGAATGACGCCGCTGCCGGGGAATGTGGCTTAGAAATTGTCTTTAGTATTTATTTTGACTTGTAGTCCTTTTTTGTTTCTTAGGATTAGTTTTAAATTTTTTTATTTTTTTTTATTTTCTATTATTATCATATTTCTTTTACTCTTCTTGAGATGTCATCTAAAAAAGTATGTAGTGATAAGTATTTTTGCAATTCTTGCACTTCTGATATTATGGATTCTTATAGGTTAATTTTTTCTCAACAAGATAAGTTGTATGGGGACAGGAAAGATTTGTTAATACTTTGCTATAAATCAATATGTAAGCGCAGTTGTGAAGATAAATTTGAATTTGATCTCTATTTTTTAGATTGTGCGTTGAGTGCAAAGATTAAATCATATGACACCCAACAATTTAATAAGTGTGAGGAAGAAAAAATATTTATAAGGCAACTTGAAGAGCTAAAAGTTGAGGGCCAATTGCTTGATCATACTGTTATTGATGTTGTCACTGTTGAGAAGAGTGCACTAGAGTTATGTAATGAAGTAGATAATATTATTTTTAAAAACTCTAGTATGTGTACACATGAGGGTGTAAAAAATAATACAATTCATAAGTTAGGGCGCATTGAACCTCATTCCAATCATTTATGTTTAGGTGATGAGAAATTAATTGAGCCATCTGAGCCTATAAAAGAGTGTATGGAGGAGGAACAATGTGTCTATATTCTTGAATTTATTGTTCCAACATCGGAGAATTACATTTCTCACTTAGGATCCAAGAAGTGCATAATGCGATATCTATTGCTTGGGACCTTTATTTTTATACCACCACCCCTTGAGCGTAATAGAAAAATTGATGTGAAATTAGGGGTGCAATTCATATCTTCAAAGTGGAAGGAAAAATAGTAAAATTGATGGTGTCGTGCCGCGACGTTAAATTAAGCACTTATTGGGAGGCAACCCAATTTGTAGTGTAACTTCTTATGTTATTTTATTTTTATTTTATTAGTATCACTTTTTTTTTCTTGTTTTTGCAGATTAAAAAAAATGAAGGAAAGGAGCATGTTTGAGCATAAGTGTGGGGTGACGACCCTTGATGCAAGGAGAAAAAAAAACATGTTGTTAGCTAGGCCATAGAAGGCCCAAGGGAGTATTTCTCACCCTTCCTCTTCTTCTCTTTTCTATAAATTGCAAAGCATGATTTTAAGTGTGGGGTGGAGGAATGATTCCTAGTTTTTACTGTTTTATTGAGTCTTTTCTTTTTTTAGGATGGGTTCCTTGGTTTTTGTTTTCGGTTCTTTTCCTGAGGATAGTCCCTTTGAATCGAGTGTCTTTTATTTTTTTAGGAATAAATTTTATTTTTATTTTATTTTTTATTTTTTTGGAGAGAAAAGAAAGACCCTTTTGAGTTATGTGATACTTACTATTTGGGCCTAATTTTTGAATAGTACTTTCTTGTGAATGCTTGATTGCTAGTGAAATTGCAAACTTTTTGGCATCTAGGTTCATGGTTTGTGACTTTGTATATAGCTTATTTTATTTTGTAGTTTGTTATGATCTTGTCTCTCTTAGAAGTGAAATTGATTCATCTTGATTGATACTTGTTCCATGTGTGGTGAGATTTTGTTTATTCCATGTTTTGCATCTTAGTCTAGAATTTGTCATGCATGTTATTGAAGCGAAATACAAAGTGTTGCTTTGTTTAGGAGATGATAATAGGCTTTCTTTGATTTGTCTAGTAATTTTAGCCTTTTCAGATATTTTATCACTAGTTAGCCCTTTTGAGTCTGTAGCCTTTTGTTGGTAGCCATATTTTGCCCTTGACTATTTTTTTTAATACCTAGTTTTTGCACCTTGCTTCCTTGAGCATTATAGCATAGACTTATTCTAATTACCAATTCTGATAAAAAGGGATGGTTGATTGAAAAGGTAGTCAATGATAGCTACAAAGTGCTTAAAAGCCCTCCTTGAAAAATGTGACATAAAAAAAAAAATTATCTTGATGATGGCCCTAGTCCTTCCAAGGACATCATGCACCTTAACGCATGTAAAATATGTAAGTTGAGGGTGGCTATTATGAAGGAAAACTTAAAGAAATGATTGAAACATTCTTGAGATGATGAGAATTACTTGTGAAATAATTGTTGAAGAGAGGGCTGAAAATAAAGAGAAGAAAAAAATGGGTGATGAAGTCTAAAATTGCAAAGTGCTTAAGGAAGTGTAAGTCACTATTATATAGTTTTCCTACCCCTCCCCTAGCCTACATTACAACCCGTTAAAGTCCTATTTGATTCTATTCAAGCATGCTTAATTAGTGGAGATGTACATAATGGGCAAGCCTATGGTTCTTTGTGCATACATGTAAATTTTATTTGTGAGAGTGAGAGTTGTTCTTGATACGAAGTCCTTAATTTAGATTCAATCTTTTGAATTGAGTGTGTGGACTATTTCTTCTTGTGAGGGCACTTGTTTCATGATAGATAGGTGATTTTATTAGTTTTCTTTGATGAGAGTAGGTGAACAAGCTTAAATTTGTTGAGTTCAAAGTCCTTTTTTGAGGTTAGGAGGTGAGAGGTTTGTTGTTTATTTGGTTGTCTTGCATAATGATTGAGAAGTCTACTTGATGTTTTGAAATTAGTATATGGCCTAATTGTTTGTATTAACAAATGTGATGACATTGCCAGTATGATTTTTTTTTGGGATGAGTTTTAATGTTTGCTTGAGGACGAACAAAAGTATAAGTGTGGGGTGTTGATGTGACGCTAAAAATACATATTTTTAATCATTATTTCCTAATATTTATTATTTATATTTGTCTTTTTTGAGCATAAATTTTATGTATTGTGCTAAATAGTATATTTTATTTGTAGGATTAAATTGGTGAGAAAACGAAGAAGTTTGGAGCTAAAACGAATTAAAAATGGAAGATTGAAGAAGGAAATCAAGCACGCAGCTTAATGAATTAAATTTATTAAAATAGTAATATATTCCTATATAGTACAAAGTTGAACGCCAATTCAATTTGAATTAGGCTTGCTGCTGCCACCTGTCAGCTGACCGGCGCCTCTCTGCCGCCAACAATTTGGAGAAATCACACGTGCGTACAGTGCAAATCCAATTTAATTGGGTTTTGTTTTCCTAATTTGTCTTGAACTTAATTATTTTATTTAGGGTTTTTATGTCTATAAATAGGGCATGAAAAAGTATTCTTGAAAAAAGTAAAAAACAGCGAAGAACCAAGAAACAAGACACAATATAAATTTTCTTCTAGCTTAGGAACTTTGGAAGTGCCGCCGTGAAGGCCGGAGAATTGTGGTTTATTCTTTCTTCTCCATTATTATTTATTTGTATTCGTAATTAATTAAAGATAGTTTAGCTATTGTTCTTAAATTTTTATGATCAACACAAGCATATTTATTTTAATAAATTTTGATTGTGTTTTTGAGATAATGAGTAGCTAAATTTCATAACTAGGGTTGTGGGAACCATGAGCGATTAACAAAGTATGAATAATAAATAAGCAATTCTTGAATAGTGTTTTGCATGCATTGATAATTCTTTCGTTTAAAAGTCTTTTTAACGGTGCGCAACGTTAGAACTAGCCTTGTTGCTACTTGCCGGACCAAGGAGGTAATCAACAAGAAAAGAATTATCAACATAGATTTAGTGTGATACTATCTAATAGTCTAGTGTCGATTGGTGCGAAGTAACAACTAAGCCAAACATCGATGTGATGTCTAATATGAGGTAAAGCTAAGGGTTAGTAACTTATACACACGTAGCCGGACCAAGGTGTGGGGTGAAATTCTCTATTTGCCGGACCAAGGATTTAGGGATACATAACTTACCACTTTGCATGTGATACACTAGGATAGGATTACTATTATTAGGATTACCGCGATATGAGCTTATAGGGAACACATTCCTAGTTATTTCTAATAATCTGAATATAAATAAATACTTAGTTCAAAGTTATTTTTATTCTTTTTTATTATTGCAATTTAAGTCCCCCTTTTTATACAACGACTATTGAGTTAAATATTTGCTATTGACAATATTCTTCCATATTCTCTGTGGGATTGACCCCGACTCATAGTTGGGTAAATATAATGCATACGACCGTTTATATTTCTTTTCAAGAAGTATATTTGGACGTTATCAGCTGCTTGTAGCAAATCATATAATTTTTGAGACTCGAGATTAGAATCTTCCTCCATTAAAGGTTCACAAGGATTAGATGACTCAGGTTCAATATTGTTGAAAGATTGCCAACTTGATCCCTGGAGAAAGTTGGGACCAGAAGCATCTAAAACCATTTGCCGGTATAGGTTATCATATCCTAATTCAGGTTGAGCACTACCATGGAAATCTTGACCCGAAGAAATCTCATTGGCTTTTTCCCCTTGATGCTTCCAAACAAAATAGTTATCAACAAATCCAGACTTATAAAGGTGATGTTTAACAATTTCAACTTCCATGTATCTAAAGTAGTGACACTTTTTACATGGACATCTAACTTTGTCACCACTCATGCGATTCATTTGAGAACATGCATATTGGATAAATTTATCCACGCCATCTATGAAACTAGAGTTTATAACCCTCGACCATCCAACCTCTCATATATCCAACTACTCTCTAGATTATTCATGTTCCTATTCATGTTTAAATAAACGAAACAGTTAGTAACAAACACAAGTTGATTGAGGACTACTTCCAATAACAAGCACATTTTTTTAGAACATGCATACTGGAAAGTCACTAATTATCATTTATATTCAAAATTTGGTCAAAACATAGAGATTGGCATAACAAAATCAGTTGCTGAAATTGCTCACTAGGAAAGCTGGAAAAAAAAGAATATTAGACAGTCGTAGAAACATCCCCACCAAAATTAGTTCTCATTGGGATTTATAAAAAGTAATTCGATAATCTAAGAAATGAAGAGAAGCACATCAAGGATAGGTATGAACACAATTAAATCTCCAATAGGATGAACTCACCAACCTCATGGCGGAATGAAATTTCAGTATTAACACTGAAGAACAAACACAATATAAGCTCGAGAGATAGAGACAACAGTGGGTAGAATCAATGGCTCACGCATCAGCCAAAGGAGAATATCAGCTCAGCTAGCAAAGATCAGACATTGGAATGACTGCAATGACTGCAGATACATACAGAACCCTTGGTATCATCTACCAAATGTTTTGTTCACTATATTCAGATGTTTCAGAGTGTATTATTTTGATCCCAATTTGTTTCCTTTTACTATTAGGCTGGCCACTTATGGGCCAGTACTTTTGATATTTTTATTATATCATGTTGAACTTATCTTCATGATATAAAATGGCCTTTTTAGGCCACAAAAAAATATTTTAAAAAACCAAATGACAACAATCTTCTTCGTAATTACAATTAGTAAAGTAAATACCTTGAGAGCATATCTTTAGCTAAATCAAGGGAAAAAATAAAGAGCAAGGCTTACTTCGAGTGAATGACAACCAGATACTAAGTATAATGTTATAGCAGTAGATACCTGCAACATTTAAACATCAGATGTCTTGGTTATTAACAAGAACATGAAACAAGAACAACAAAACAAATAACAACTAAACACTTAATATGAATCAGTTGTTGTCTTGAGTTGCATATTGAAAGTGTTATTCTACATGAACCTCTCTGCTTGTTCAATTGGTTGATTATATAAATATGTCTAATTTTTTTCAAAATCACAGTCATGCTTACTTAAAATTTCTTCTTTGTTTTCATGTCATATGCTTGCATCTTATCTGTCCAAATGCAAGAGACTGTTTTCATAGATTCTCAGCTAAACAATATTAGAATACCAATTACAAAATAAAAAAGAGGTCATTTATCATACAAGTCAAAAGGTTCTTAAATCGTAAAACCAAAATCACCGCAGAAGTAGCTTCTAAGCTAGATTCAATATTACAGTAACATTATTTATCAGAAAAATGTACTAAACACAATTCTTGTCAAGTTCCTAACTCTATTGATAGAACTCATTCGCAATCTAATGCAAATGAGCATAGTAGTATTGTTGCAATTCATGTGAAGCAGAGCACACATCAGGAACCCAAAAGGAATAATGAGGAAATTATTCACAATAAACAACAGGAAAGCAATTTCAACAATCCCCTGCACAATGACAGAAATATGTATGCCACTCAATCTTATTTCCCGAAAATTTCGAATAACTTTAAGAAACGCACCTCCTCATCCAAAATATAGAAATGTCCTGCAAAATTCCAACCCTCCCAATGACCACATTCAACCTCCCCAAACCACCAAAACAACTCTCAAAAAGAGCAAATACCAGCTCTTGCACCCTTTACTGTTATTCAATCTTTTGCAGCAAAAATTTTCTTATTGTAAATGGAAAACTACAAGCAACTATTTTTAATATCCGTTGCTAGAAAAAATTATATTTATTTAGATTTAATTTTACCGGTGGATTTTTTTACTATATAAATTAAATTTTATAAAAAATATATTTTTAAGTTTAGTGACATTTTTACGTCACTATTTCCGTCGCGGAATATTAATTAAATTGGTCACACTTACTTGGTTGCCAAATTGGTAGCGAAAACTAGGGCACCAAAATTTCACGCTCTTTTTTAGCGACCAAACAAATATTTCGTCACCAATCCATCGCAATATCATAACCCAAAAAATTATTTGCAATTCTTGCGACAAAATGTCTATTCCGTTGCGAATCCGTCGTTATATAGTGACGGAATAAAATTCGTCGCTAATATCCATCGCTAAACACTATTTTTTTAGTAGTGGATACAACTTGACATTTTGTCTTAAAATGTCATGGGAGCTGGTGCTCGGAGTGACAATGCCGTGGGTGTTGGGTGTGTGAACCCCGAAGAAGCGAAGTTTGAAGCATTGTATAATGTAGAGGTGAATTTCCTAGCCAACCAAAGAGGTGGTTATCGTTCACACTACCCGAGACATGGTGGTAACCAAGGTTGGAACAGGGATAAAGGTTGGAAGGATCGTGATAAAGAGGGGAAGGATCGTGATAGAGAGGGGAGGGATCGAAATCCCAATTGAAGGATAGGTATGTGCCTCCCCACAAGCGTCAAAAGCCAAAGGATTCAAAAGGTGGTCGGTCGGAGGATATGCTTTCTCGTATCCTCAAAAAGGTTTAGAGGTCGGATAAGATCTTGAAAGAGATGAAGGAATATATGTTGACCCTTAGCCAAACGGTTACCTCTCATTCTGTCTCTATCAAACAGTTGGAGACCCAAATGGGTCATATCTCGTCTCATCTAAACTCGAGACAACAAGGGGGGTCGCCTAGTGACACTATAGTCAACCCCAAGAATGAGGTTTGAGCGTGGACTTACGTCGTGCCACGACGTTAACTAAGGCGCTGCTTGGGAGGCAACCCAAGTTTTATTTCTTTTTCTTTTTGTTTTAGAAATAATGGTGTGTTGATTGTGCATGTCAAAGTGTGGAAGGTGTTTGAAAAGTAAAGATTGGCGAGCTAAAAAGTCCTGTCGGCAACTCGCCAAAGAGGTCGGCGAGCCCGACTTGGACCGTCGTTGGACTCAAGACATTTTGAAATTGGAGTCTATGAAAAACTCGGCGAGCCCAGAGCAGATTGACGAATCGCCAACCAGGTGGGCGATCACGACTTAGTCCACCGTTTGGATCCCCATATTAATTGTAGGTCCTGTAAAACTCAGCGAGGTAAGTGCCCACTCGGCGTGTCGCCGAGTAGGTCGGCAAGAAAAACTTATGTCGTCGAATGGGTGAAACTAATGTTTTTTAAATGCCAAAGGTTTAAACTTTCAAACTCTTTCACTTTCCCTCACTTCTGAACTTCCCAAACTCACACCCGCACAAGATTTTCCTTTATTTTTGCATTTCTATCACTTTTTAGTCATCGGATTTGTGTTTGAAGTCGAATTTCTTTGTTGCCTAGCTTTTCAAAGTTTTAATTGGCATCAAAGGTTGGTTTTTCGAACCCCAAATTTACAATTAGCGATTTGAACTCTTATGCAATGATTTTTCTCTTAGTGATGTGTGTTGGGTCTCTCTGTTCGTAATTGTTCTTATGTGTGATTATTTTAATTTGAATATCATGCCTATAATACCTAAATCGTTGTTTTCCTGAATTTTTCTTGCTTAAAATTGATTAAAATTATAGGGTTGTGCTTAAATGTTGTTGGCTCTAGTCAGGTGAAGTCTAAGTAACCCGCATTTGTGCCAAATTGCGTATTTTGCCCAATGATGGAGCGGTTGACGTCATTCTTAAGGGCAAAATTCGTCAAATGGCCAAATTTGGCCAAATCGGGAGAAGTATGAGTATCTCGGGGGCATGGATGTAATGGGTCTTAGTTTAATGGTAGGATTACATGTTTTGCTTTTGTTTTCGGGGGCTGCGGGGTTGAATTTGGAAATTGTGGTTGATAGTAGGCACGTTGGGCCATTTGGCGAGCTGGGTCGAGCTCGCCGAACCACTCGGCGGTTCGCCGAAGTCCCCCTTATCGCCTTTAATTTCATGCTAAATCTTGAGTTTGGGTCTATAACTTTTGGTGAGAAGCCTGAGTTCGCCAAGTGCACTCGGCGACTCACCGAAAGTCATTCTTTATCGCCCTTTTCCGTGCCTCTAATCCCTAAAATGCACTATAACTTTCGGCGGGCTAGTCCTTGCTCGCCAAATGCTGTCGGTGATTCACCGAAAGGCCCTTAACATCACCGACATGCCAAATTTTCTGGGAAATTTTGAGCCAATCTTTTCAATGAGCCCAATCTGGCTCGCCAAAGAGATTCGGTGACTCACCAACTGGTTCCACGAGTCTGTATGCAACTATTTTTCTGCAATCCTACTTGAACTAATTCTAACTTTCCTCGATGTTTGCAGATATGGCTAGACCTAAAGTTGTTGGTAGGGACATGCCGCCCCACAAGAGGGCCAATGGAATAGCAATCAATGAGGATGCACCTGTATCCAAGGCTAAGGATAAGGCTACCAAACTTCCCACAACAGGTGGGAAGGGAAAAGGAAAATGAAAGGTACCTCTGTGACCAGAGGCTAGCTCCGACAGTGACGATATCTACGCCACTTACCTTACCACTTCTGAGAGTGAGGGTGAGCACCAAAAGCATCAGGCTGCAACTTCTGAGCCTGAGGATGATGAGCTAGTAGCAGCACAGAGGGCAGAGCTGCAATCCAAAAGGATGAATGATCTGTCTAGGATCAGGACTCCTCAGGCCACCAATACTCCTCTTTCCACTCCAGCACAGGTTATGGTTCTAGCACCACTGGTACAGGGTCCTCCCTCATGGTCTATGAACAGACTGAAGACTGAGGGGTGGAGGACCATCATAGAGGAGAAGAGACTCTCTACGAATGGGGTGATAGATAGGTACCCGGACATCTAGCACACCATAAAGGCCTACAAGTTCGAGATCTTCACAAAACCCAGGGGTGCCTATATTCCAAATTGGGTCAAGAATTTTACACCGCTTACGGAGCCCTGGTGCCACAAAGAAAGAAGTTGGCTGCTAAATTCAAGTCGGTTGATTATGTGGTTGTCAGATGCAAGAAAGTGTTGTGTGATAGTACTACCATAAATGCGATATTGGAGTGCACGGACAACATTGCAGACGCCCACCACTACAGAATCAAGACTCAGTCCTTAGAGAACATGAAAAGCCGATTGGCCCCTCTCATTTGTGATGGTACTCCGAGGTGGTTGGAAGCAGGGGCTCCAATTGAAAAGAAGAACCTGAACGTAGCTGCGAGGTACTGGTTTGGTTTTATCAATAGCACTATCATGCCATCCCAGAATGAGTCTGTCCTAAGCCACACAAAGGTAGTTTATCTTGGCTCGATCATTGCACAAGAGCTCATGAATCTGGGTATGATCGTTGAGTAGGAGATGGCCATGAGGGCCAAACAGCGACAAACTTCCCTCCCCTTTTCAGTACTGATCATTGAGCTTTGCAGAAGAGCTCAGGTTCCTAGAGATGAGAAGAAAGATGTGGAAGTGATTCTCACATCCTCTACTGATATCCAAAGAATCGAGGCGGAGTACTTGAAAGATGAAGCAGAGAAGAAGAAGGCAGCCCCGATGGACTCTTCCCCGGTTGTGGATACAAACGTATTACCTGCAGAGGCACCTTTGCCTACTCCGGCCCCTTGGCCTTCAGGTACTTCTAGTGTTGTCCCTTCTGATACTCCTAGTTCCTCTACTGCTACCTTGCCTCCCAGATTTGGTACCACTTCTGATTTTGTCCAACCTCAGCTTACTCAGGCTGCTCTACTCCGGATGGGGCATCTAGCCCATTCTGCCAACCGTCATGCTACCAGACTTGAGACATCCATTTCGGGCATGATTCAGACAGTCTTCGCTGATGTTGTGACACCCTTGAGTGCTACCATCGATGCCCTTGCAGCTAGGATAGTGGTGTGCGAGTGTGGCTAAGAGTCCACTGAGGAGGTGACGGCTCTAAAGGCTGAGGAGAGATGTGGACCAACTGAAGTTCACTGACATGTCTATGATTTTCGGGGTGGTGGAGATCCCAGATATGCCAGTAGATCCAGATATGTCTCCATCTACCACCGGAGATGATGTTTGAGCCAATGAGGTAGCTGATCTCGAGTTTGAGGCTGAGACAGATGAGGAGATGTTTAAGGTGGTTGAGGAGACCTCTTATAAGGGTCTTACGGAGACTGATGAGGTCATGGTAGATGTAGTTATGCAGATATCCTTGATAGACACCCCTTTGTCAGCCCCTAGTGGATTTACCACTATTGATGTGACCCCGGGCACTGATGCCCAAGATCAAACTGTTGTGACACCGGGCACTGATGCCCAGACAGATGGAACGATTGTTTAGACATGATCCCTCTTTACCTCCCTCTCTATCTTCTTTTATAGACTTTTTAGATATTTTCTTGCATTTGAGAATAAAGTGTTTTTGTTTTGTGGTGGGGTGAGGCCTACCTTTTGTGATTATTGTTTTGTTTGTACATTGGATTTTGTGCTATAAATTGTGTTTTGGCACTGTATTTTGTGGATGATTGAGCTTGTATCTCCTTGTTTTAATTTTAAATGATTTTGGACCCTTCTGAAATTTATTGCCACTTCTTGATTGTGTTTGAATGTGGCTGTTCTCTTGTAAATTTGAGTATCGATCTTGATCAATACCGATGACTTGAATAGTGCTCATAATCGAACAAAAATGAATGTGCAGCTACGATGAGGCCAAATGAAGTTGCATAGGCAATATGTGAACTTTTTGCATCTCGTTGTGACTAGTCAGTTATCAAATTGAGTGTCTTGTGATGAACATTGCACACTAGCAAAAGTGTGGAGTCTTGTTTGACATTGGTGTCAATGCCTTGTGTGATGAGTTTATCGTGAACCATGTGTGATGACACCTAGAATTTGTCCCGTTGGTCTGGTTGACTAAGTGATGCAAGCTCTTGAAATGATCTTAGGCAACAATTTTAAAGAGTGAAACAATTTGACATTATACCTTTTTTGTGGCCTACTTTGTGAGTGTGCGAACTTCGCTTGAACACCTTTTGAGCCTTAGCCTTTCCTTGGAAGAAACTTGATGAAATTGTGACCTTTCTTTATTCCTTCACCCATAATCCTCATGATTTGTGGTTTGTTTGCATAACCAACTTAGGCCAAAAACCTAAGTTGGGGGTGTGGTGGAAAGAGAAGGCAAATCAAGGAATGCAAAGAAGTTCCCCTTTGAGCCATGATTGTGAAAAAGATGGAACCCCTCCATACAAAACAAAGAGAAAGAGAAAAAGAAATGAAAAAGAAAAAAAGAATGAAAAAGTTGTGGAATAAGTTGAGAAAATACCAAAAAAATGGGGTGGCCGGCAGTCCATGAAAAGTAAATAATGGGGTGACTTATGAGCATGAGTGAAAATGATAAAAAAAAAAAAGGGAAGAAAGGATTGTTCATACCACACTTCATAAGGATTACATCCACTTAGCCTAAATGACCATACCTTTGCACTCAGCCCCGTTACAAGCCTTGAAAATAACCTTTGTGATCTTGAGTGAGCTGAAACAATTGTTTGTTGGAAAATAAGGGCAAACCTATGGGTGAAGTCATGTATGTGTTCATCTTTGTGAGTGTGAGTGTTGATTGTGATTCCGGAGCTATAAATTCTTGAACCATTGTGTGTGAATATGGAATCATTCTTTGTGTGACGGCAATTAAGTACCTTTGTTGAGCTTGAACTTGCATTTGAAGCAAGTATTGTGAACTTGAGAATCTTTGATAATGGTGAGTCACAACTTGAATCTTTGAGTGCACAATTGATCCTTGCATGAATAAATTGAGTTTTGTTGTGTGCATTCATGATTGAGTCTTGCGTAGCACTGTTTGAGACATCATTTTTTAACTGCTGGACTTGAGTTTTACTTGAGGACAAACAAAATTTTAAGTTGGGGGTGTTGATGAGTCCAAGATTTGGACTCATTTAGAGCTTATTTATAGTGAGTTAGTGTCCTCAAATGCTTGTTTTGTGCCAATAACTGATGTAAAATCCTTGATTTCCAGGTATATGGATTGAGGAACGAAGCATGGACACAAATACGCAAAAAGGAACGAAGTAGGCTGAAGAACGAAGAAATGAAGGTCTAGTGATCGTCCAGTCCCTTTGGCGAGTCGCCTAATGGCCTCTTGACCGCCTAAAGTTCCAGTGTGCCAAGCCTTGAAGGAGAAAGTCAATTTGGCGAGAGAAAGGAGCAGTCGGCGTGTCGCCGAGTGGTTCTGCGATGCACTGTTAGATCACCTAAAGTTACAGAACTTGAGGATGCTGAAGGCCAAGGCGAGAAGGCGATTAAATGGACCAAAGGGCGGATCGCCGAGTGGATCGGCGATCCCGACTTACTGCGCCGAATGGTCCTTCGCAGCATATTCTTGGTGACTATAAATAAATTTTTGAATTTAGTTTAGTATCTTTTGTCTATCAGTTTTCATAATATAGAACTTTTTGAAGTTTTGGAGTTTAGAACTCTGAGTATTGAGACAATATTTTTCCTTAGCTTTGAAGAATTGAAGTTTTCCATTTTTGAGAAATTGAAAGTGGGTCTTTGAGATTCTTCAATTTGGACCTTTGTAAAGATGAAATTAATCTTACCCAGTTGATGGAAACACAATTTGGTAACGATTTCTATCTTTTTATAATGTCTAACTAAAACCCCAATTCTCAGGGTGTGATTATGGGTTGATTTAGCTGATGGGTATTGCTAATTGTTAGTCTAAATGTTGTTTAAAAGTGATTCCAATCAGTAATTGTGGTTTAATTTAAAGGGTTGTAGTTGCAAATGCAATTCTACTTTCGTGTTTTTGGCTTGCTCGAAAGAGAGGTTTTAAAACCAAGATTATTGAATTGATGGTATGTGGGTATTGGATTTTTATAGGTTCAGCCCGAGAGAGTGAATCCTAAACCCTTTTCCACACATTCAGCTCGAGAGAGTGAATGGACTAATGCGTAGGCTGTTCTTATTTGCTTGCTTGTTGGGGTTCAAGAGAAACCAACTTGATTTGGGGTAAATTGTTCGAGAGAAAGTTTATCCCCACTAAAGTCTAGCCTGTTCACTAATTTACAGCTAGTTATTAATAGTGGTAATTACCCATTTGTCTACATTAATCCATAATCGAATCACATCCCAAGAACCCGTCTCAATATTGTTATTTTCATATTATTTGATGTTGTTGTAGTTGATAATTTGAAATCAAACTCCCCTGTTATTTGACACTCGTGTCAAGCCCTGATTTGAATTATGTTTTTACTCGATAATGTCTATTCTTATGGCTGATTCGAACATATTCATGTTTTTCGATTGATTCTCATACACGTACCACTCTCTGTGGGATTCGACCCAACTAATTTAGTTAGGTTGTATTACTAACTAACGATAGTTGACACTTAGAATTAGATGAAGTGTCCTGATACGTGAAATCAGTACGCACCC
Organism: Solanum okadae; assembly: GCA_036553675.1. Classification (NCBI taxonomy): domain Eukaryota; kingdom Viridiplantae; phylum Streptophyta; class Magnoliopsida; order Solanales; family Solanaceae; genus Solanum; species Solanum okadae. Next base: position 28,105,661 of record CM071680.1, read on the forward strand.
CACACTTGAGCTCAAACGTGATCCTTTGTTTCAATCTTGGGTACTCAGACTTCACCTTATCTACAAAAACAACACAAAAAAAATTGACACTAAAAAATAAAAAAATAAGAAGTTACACTATGAATTGGGTTCCCTCCCAATAAACGTCTAATTTAACGTCGCAACACGACCTAATTAAGTTCACCACTTTTCTATCCACTTTGAACTTATAAATTGTACTCCTAACTTTGCATCAATTTTTTTGTTTCGCTCAAGAGGCGGTGGTATAAAGATAAAGGAACCAAGTAATAGATGTCGTATCTTGCACTTCTTAATTCTTATGTTAGGAATGTCATTTTGTCAATGTGGACTTGAAATTTGTCTTTTTGCTCCACTAGTTGCTCAAATAAATCCATAATGTGAGCCTCTTGTTTCGCATTCTCCACTTCATCACTCTTGTCAACATCACAAATAACAGAAGAATCATAATAGGGGTTCCGGGGAGGGACATAAGAGTTAGGATAACCATTTTCATGGTCATCTTAACCACCACATTTAAGACATATAAGACACTCGATATCCAAGTGAGGTTCATCACAATAATTACAAGGATATTCAAGCAAGGTCTTTAGGTATATCCCTATCCTAGATACAAATCAACCCTAACTCTAGAGAACATCATGCTGATTTTGTCCCACGTTATCTAGGCATATCCTGTCATGCTCATTTTGTCCCACGTTCTATCCTATTATTCCTCTCCCAAGTTCAATTCGGAAAATACATTTATTTCAATGGTGGCCAATCACGAAATACTAAATCAAGAACAAAAAAACAATTTATACAGTAACCAAATTCAATCCATAAAATTCAATACTAAACAATCATTTGTAGCCGCAACCCCAGAATAAGGGTCTTTAACTACTAATGTCTAAGAAAAGAAAAAGAAAAAAAAGAACCCTAAAAAGTATAATGACTTTTCTCTATCAAGTATGATTCCCCCAAATAATTATTCTTCTGGACTATTTAAAGATGTAGAAAATCCTAAATAAAATAATTGAGTCCAACACAAATTGGGAACCCAAAACCAAAATGGATTGGGTTCCACGTGGAACTGCTTTACCAACCACCTCACAAAATTTGGGGTCATTCAACTGTTGACGCATGGCATATGACTTTCCTTCAAATTCTTTTCAATTTTGTGTTTGTCGCTATACCTATTATATATTATTATATTTAATTTTATCCGTAGAGCCGTCTGCTTGATTTCCTTCTATAATCTTCCATCTTCAATTCGTTTTAGCTCAAAACTTTTTCAATATTACACCAATTTACTCCTACAAATAAAATCTACTATTAAACACAATCCATAAAACTTATGCTAAAAAAGTACAAATAAAAATACTAAATATGAGACAAATAATGATTAAAACTATAATATTTTTGGTTTCACATCACACATCTTCATTGTACCGTCCTTCTTCTTCACAAATAAAATAGGAACATCCCAAGGAGATATACTAGGCCTAATGAATCCCTTACCCAAGAGATCTTGAAGTTGAACACTAAGCTCTGTGGGGGCTACCTAGGGACCACCATAACAGTCTTGACCCTGATGTCGACCTCTAACCAGAGGGTCTGGTATGGATGCTTGTGGATTAAGAGCAATCCGCCTACCTCAAGGAAAATCTCTGGACCAATGATTAAGCTCTCCACAATCATAACAACCCTAAGACAATTAGCCCACAAACGGCCACCATGACCTGAAGAATTTGACTAGGACTCATCTTAATTCTTACTCGAGCTTACCTCACTCTTAATATACCGGTCACCCTCTGAAGCCTGTAGTGAGGTCTAAACAGGCCGGCTTCATTGACCATGTTAAAACTGCTGTCTGGATCTATTATAGGAGTCCCTAGGCCTAGAATGGGACCCACTATAGTGCGCTTATGCCTAACTCTCTTATCGTTGCCCCTATGTGCCTCATGACGGAGATGCTCAATAGTACGGGAATGCTCAACTACATTTAGAAAAGAACGACCCGTAAAGACCATAGCCTAGGTCTTAATCTATAGTTGGAGTCTCATAAACACTGAACTCTATCCTCCTTAGTAGGTAGGATCATAGTAGCATGCATGGAGGGATAACTCGTGAAACCTTGCCTCATACTCAGAGACGATCATTGAGCCCTGCTCTAACATAGAGAACTAATCCCAAAGATGATCTATGATGCTATAGGGATAAACCTAGCCAAAAAGGCCTCAGGAAACTCAGTCTAAGATACATGAGGAGACCTAGCTAGCCTAGTCTTAATGTAAGAACTCCACCACTACCTGGATGGCCTATCTAGCTGGTGAGCTGTGAACTCGGCTCCCCTCGACTCCACCAAATATAGAGTATATAGCCATTCGTGGCAAGTAGTGAGAAACTCATAGATGTTCTTACCCACAACCCTAGAAAACCTCGAAGGTGAAAGTCTAAGAAACACTCCGAGCATATTTTGCTTCCTAGAAGCATAGCTCTGGACACAATCTAGGTTGGGCACCCCCAGGTGGTACTTGGACCTAAGGTGACTCTGCTGCAGGTTGGGCTTGTGGAGCTGGTGCCGGTGCAACTGTAGTTGGGGCTATTGAATACCCCAAAGTATGATCAACCACTGAGTAATGGCATCTTGAAGCTCGATCGGGAGCCATAGTTGGTCTGGGTGGCGATTGGGCTGGCCTCGACCCCATTGGTTGAGTAGGAGCATGTGCTGCTGGAGGGTCCACTACAGGATTCAAATCCCTCTCTTTATTTGGGGCAGGTGTTGTAGCCCTGGCCTATTGGGAGGTCGACCCTTACCCCTGACCACCACACAATGCGTATGAGCCATCCTGTGAAAGAGTAAGACAAGTGAGATTCCATGAAACTAATAATACACACGCTGCACGAAAGTGATACGAAAGAGAGAACATTTCTAATGACACCTTATAGCCTCCCAAGGATAGGATACGGATGTCTCCACACCGATCTGTAGGAATCTACTAGGAATTAGCTTTGTACAAGTGAGACCGATGAACCTGGGCTCTCATACCAACTTGTCACGATCCAATTTCTCAAATCATGATGACACCTACTATAACCCATTAGTAGGTAAGCCAACATGTAACCTAGAACAACAAGTAATGGATATAAGGGTAGAAAATTGTGGAAGCCATAAATTAACAACATAAATAGAACAATAGGCAAAAGCAAATAAAATAAAAATTACACACTAGATCCCTCCCCTTACCTGGAAGTCCGAAGTATTTACACAATATATGGTATCAATATATTTTTTTTAAAAGATTATAATGATTTCCACTTAACTATGAGTTATAAATTACTATAATATATCGATTTTTCCATGCATAAATTTCTATTGTTTTTAGACCAGTAAATCATTATGAAACTACGTAGTCCAGCTATCTGAAATGCCTAAGAATCTCTTTTGGTTTGTTGGGGTTCACTGGAGCTCGCTAGTAGTGTTGAAGTAAACTTCTAAGCTCGTCGTCCCAAGAGGCTACCCTAAAAAAGGTAATCACCTCTATTCTTATGTTTCTTTCTCTATTTATTGCTTTATATGCTTAGTCGTTTTATTCTAGGTTCATGATTTGTAGTTTACGTTTCTGTTTTATCTTAGGTCGAATCTTCTATTGTTTTATGAATCTTTATTTAATCTCTGTTTCAATATATTGAGTCAATGCCCTGATTTTTTCTTGAAGATATTTATATTTTAAATCTCGAGGAAGTATTACATCTTTTCCCACTGTAAATGTGGAAAGGGAAAACAAAGCTTTTGATACTAGGGGCATAATACATGTACTTAAGCGAAAGAAAAGAATGTGATAACATATAAAAGTTGCCTTTGAGGGGAAGAGTCAATGGGATGTAGACAAAAGAAACTTCTGTTGGCTAAGTATTGCTTTCAATCCTTAGAGTTTGTAACCTTAGCGACTACCGATTTTTCCTTCAAGCTTTGACTTTGTTGTTTATCGATTTGGTTAAATCCTAAAGGTACCAGAGCACTGGAAAAACCGTGCTTGCAAAGGCCGTAGTATAACATACCACCACGACCTTCATAAGGTTAGTTGGCTCAGAATTTGTTCAAAACAACTTGGGGCGAGGTATGCTTGAAGTCTTATTTTTCTGTATCAATATACTCCAGATCACCAATGTTTGTATAGTCTATTTTAGTAGCATGATACCAATCAAAGTTTTCAGTTTAAAGTGGTTGTATCTCATGAAAAGAGCTTAGAATATCATTTAATCTCTTTGCATATGGCTTTCCAATTTCATAGGTAGTAATAATCTTGGTTGGAAGCAAGAATAAGACAATTAATATACTATATCCTTTGAGATTGTATCACGTAAATGTGCTTTATGCGGATTCACTAGATGATCATTTAGCATAGGATATTGGTTTATTCATTTCTTGAAGTTAAACATTACATATTTATAAACCACACTAAAGATGATACTTTACCCTAATTCGAATTTTAAAAAGATTAAGAAAACAAAAACAAAAAAAAGAATATTGTGTTCTGGGGGCATAATCCTGCAAGTGTAGGGACATATGTACCCTTAAATTTTTAATGAGTTGGCTTTATCAAACCTATCCACTATGTAACCAAGTTAAGGACAACTTGAAAGTAGATTAGTAGTAAAAGAGCATGTTCAAAATTCGCAACTCAGTATGTCCTTTATAATAAGTGTTCTAACGTGACCGTCACAACTCAATATGAATTTCTAAAGTCTTACGATTCTCACTGATGAAAAAGAACCGTGAAATAGTTAAGCACTTATGGAGGTATGGTGGTATATAAATGATTTATGATGATACAACAACTTCATAAGTACGTTTGAAAAAAGCTAAAGTTACAATTTTTTTAGATTTATTTTATAGTTTGCTTGGTGCAATGTTGTGAAAGGCGATGGCCTCATTGCTAATGACGAGAGGCTGAGGCGACCCTTCATCGCCTTTTAGCTTTGTGGAGAGGCGATCTTCAAAAGGCGATGCCATGTCGAGAAAGGCGTCGCCTTTTGTATTTTCTTTAAAAAAAAAAAAAAAAGCAACCAATTTAGGGTTTAAAAGTTACAAGGTAATTTTAGGGTTTTCAACTAGACTCCTCGGGAGACTAGCTAGAGTTTTTCCGGCGACTCCAAAGTCCAACCAATACGTTGTCCTTTCTTCTTCCTTTATTTCTTTTTCATTCTTCTTCTTCAAACTTCAAGGTCACTTCTACCCTTATTTTTTTTCACTGTTTTGATTTTTGTTCTATTTTTTTCTCGTTTAAGTTCTATGTATATACTATCTATTTTCAGTTTTTTGATTGAAATATTTGCTTATATGTTTTTGTTATTGAGATTTAGATTATTTAATTATGCAATTAAATATTTTAATTTTTTGGTATTAATTGGGCCGTACTTAAAAAAGGCGAGCACCTCGCTGCTCACCTCACCTTGTGGTAAGGCTGATCCTTGTCACCTTTTAACGCCTTTCGCCATCCAAAACACTGGGTTGGCAGGAAGTTTTTGAAGCTTTGGCAACTAGTCTATTATTCAGTCATTTACTTATTTGAATCCAAAATATGGTCAAATTCTTCATGACTTGTTGATAAAGAAGTTTTTTGGAAATAACTTAATTTTACTTTCAAATCAAATGTGTAATAGTAACAAGTACTTTATAAATGTCTTGTAGTATCTAATTACGAGAGAATTTTGTATAATTTTGGATTCTAGCAAAGTAGTTGGACCTTCCTTGAGTTTATAAAAATAGATTCTTCCCTGAGTTTATAAAATTGTTTTCTTTATCAAAATGTACATTCTAAAGTTCAATTTACATTCTAATTTCCTTTTCCTCTCCTCATCCATTCAACTGGCAGGAAGGTGGATTATGCAGATGAAGATTCTGAGAGGCATTTTTGATGTCATGATGATAATGATGACGAGGATGACAACGACAAAGAATTGGTAATAGTAGTACTGCAAATTTGTTTACTTTCCATGGAAAACATCCATTTTGATGCATTTTCCTCATGCCTACACTGTTGTATCAAATTTGATACAATAATAAGTATCAATGAATTAATAAATGTGTGCAAAATAAACATAATAACTTAATACTTTTGCAACATTTTAAGTAAGACATATTAAATACGAAATGAAGCAACGGCTAGCACGCTAAGCTAATATCAATATATTATTTATGAAAGATAGGGGATATTTCATCACATTAATTATCTTGAGTTTATCTACAATGAAAATGATCATGTGGCACGGAAATTCAATGGCCATTTTTTAATAAAATGTGAAGGCTGGAAGTGTTGTTGGATCTTAATATTGATATGATTTGTGGATCGGTATTTTCTCCACATCCAGTCAATTTTTTGGCATTGAATTCTTGAATATCAGGACATGGAGGATAGTGATTGAGCCTGAAAATAAGATTTTACTCTTAAAGTGTAAGTGTAATCATGTCCAACTAAGTTTCATATCTTGTCTAGATCCTATCTCGTGTTGCCCCTGACAAGGCCTATGTCCTGCTCAATTAACTTTTAGCTCTCACGATACTCACATTGTAAGGGAGGTTTGAGAGAGACATTGTGTTTTAGTTCTTCTCAATTCACTCATTATGCCATCAAATTCATTCAATTACTTCTAAACACTTCTCCACATTCATATCAATATCTACACAAACATTAGTCATAAAAAAACATTTTCCTCATATTTATTGTCACGTAAATATGTATTTAAGCCTTGAAAGTAATTTGATTACTTAGAAATTTAATGAGATTTGAAATGTTGGTAACTTCAATAGAAATTGTTGAGATTAATGATCTTTTCTACCGTTGATCTATTTTGATAAACATGGATAGGTTAATACCCTTCCCTCTTTTCTTCTCGATTTGTTGTGTTTTTAGTAGGAGACTCTTTATGTCGATCTCTTGGTCATTTATCTTAGAAATGAGGTACTAATTAAGTGCTTTAAGTTAGTCTGATCAAAGAATAGTTATTAAGTTACTCTATAGTGGCCATAGATTCCTTCTTTTACTGTACGTCTTCTTGAGCTAAGTATTCGAGGATGGTGAGAAGGGCCTTAGAAAGGAAAGATGAACAACCAGTTTAAAGTCCACACTTATTGTCTTCACGTTAATTCTTCATAACTTTGTGATCTTATTATATAGTATCTTTTGTTTGTTTAATTGAGCTTATCAGATTTTCTCTCCATCTTATTAATATTATTGTAAAGAGTAAAATGTGGATACTAAACAAGCGCCTAATTAAGCTATATCTCCAAGTTTTTTGTTTATAAATATGGTAATATTTTTTTTTCTTATCAGAAAGAATTACCACATCTGGAACTTGAAGTTGGAGGCAAATTTAAAAGAGTATAATATCTTCAACATTAAACTATTGGAGTAGATTGCAGTTACTAACTCAAGCAAAAGCATGGTGGTGGAAATTGATGCTTAAGAGGCTGAAGTCACCATTCAGAGAAGTGACTGAATATGTGTCAGCTATAACGAGTGCATGAACCAACATTATTTAGATTCTAATGGGTGACACCTAAAATTCTTATAGAAATTTATCATGAACAAGAGATTATAGAACACCTCATCATATATGTATGAAATACAATTTCAGCCTGCATTTTTTGATAGTTCGAAAAGAAAGAAACGTGATGTTTCAAAATTGAAGAAGATCGGACCAAAAACTTGAACACAAATATTTGTGATTGCTTGAAATGTAGGCAAAAGTGATGATGAGAACATGCTTGCAGCTATGTTAGTATCCATGTTTGGTGTTGCAGGTTACTTTCTCAATGTGCCTTGTAAGTACTTTATAATTACTAGAACTTGGTAATTAATGACTAAAACTTGGTAATTAATGACATTTTTTTACCATTAACAATAGGTATATTTCTTAACTAAATTTTTAGTGGTAGGGATATTTTTTTTATCAAACTATTGATGCTAAGAGCATTTTAAGTATTATCTAAGGATTTTTCTAAAATTTAATTTCACATGGTTTAAGGATATTTTGACCTTTTTTCAAAATAAGAAACAATAAGAAAAAAAAGTGGAAGTAAGATATCAATCTTTTCGATTTGTTTTGAAGGTTATCAATTCATAAACATGTCAAATCGTTAAAAAATAATTAAAATATTAATTAATCAATTAACAATTTAATAACTATTAAAATTTCTCATGATTTCCCCCTCACCTACACCCGCTCTTAAAAATCACTTACAAACAATGTAGCAAACAAAATCTAATAAGACATTCCTAAAATCATTAAATAATTTGCATTTAGAAGTCAAATTCCATTAAATTAAATGTAATCTACCCATTTAGAATTATTAATTAATCGTACACAATGTTAAAGAAATTAATTAAAAATAACAAACATAAATCTTTTTTCTTCACAAATTCGCAAACCTTATTTATAATAATTCCCACAACCTTTTTCTTCTTCTTTCGAAAATTTGTCAGAGTGAAGAAAAACAGCAGAAGTGAAGATGCGGGTTGATTATTACAAAGTATTGGGTGTTGATAAGAACGCTACTGATGATGATTTGAAGAAAGCTTATAGAAAACTTACCATGAAATGGCACCCTGATAAGAGCCCACAAAGCAAGAAAGAAGCTGAAGCTAAGTTCAAACACATCTCTGAGGCTTATGATGTATGCTATCTTTGCTCAAACTTTCAATCTTTTTTTTCCTTTATACTCTAATAGGTTCTAAATTTGAGCTTTTAGAACGTCTAGTGTTTATAATTTTGCAAAAAGAATGATGGGTTTATAGGATGATTATCAATTCATTAATTTTCTGAGTGTTTTGTATCGTTTCATTAACCAATCACTTGTTCCAATTCACCAAGGAAAAAGTCTCATTCTTTTAGATCCCAATTAATCTTTCATAATTTAGAAGTTTTGTGGAAGCTCAAATCGAATTAAGGGTTTGTTGGTTTTTAATTTGGTGTACATTCAATGTGTTCGAATTGTGTAACTATCAATATTACTGAAGAAAAACACTTGTATTACAATCTTTTATAGTTGAAAGAAAAGTTTGAAAGATCACTAGTGAACAAGAAGTAGTTTTGCCCCAACTAGGTTAGAGCTCAAATCCAGAGGCAAAACCCGGATATGAAGTTTATTGTTCGGGATTCTAATCTTATCTTTTTAAATTACTGGGTTCTAAATTTATATAATCGTTTCCATATTCAATGGATCTTTTAAAATAAATTCAAGCTTTTGGCCGAACCTATAATCGGCAGTCTAGCTCTGCCTCTGCTTGAAACATTATAGTGAAACAGAAACAAGGATTGATGTTTTTCTTTTGCAGCAAGCATCTAAACTGGGGAATCTGATTCCAATGATTTAGCTTTACAGATTCTTTTTTATTGGTGTTATTAGATATTATATGATTTGAATGTTAAATAGATGACTAATATTTTTCTGCATTAAATTTACTAGGTGCTTAGCGACTCCCAGAAAAAAGCTGTGTATGACCAGTATGGTGAAGAAGGGCTGAAGGGTGGGGTACCACCACCTGGAGCTGGTGGCCCTGGTGCCGGTTCAACCTACTTTTCTATTGGGGAGGATATGCTCCGTAAGCCGGAGAAGAAATCCAAGAAAAGCAATAAGAATGCTGCCACCGGTGGTCTTGGGGGAGAGAGTGATGAGTGTGAGGTTAAGAGAAAGAAAAAAAGAGAAGGTGGAAAAAATTCTGGAAAACCCAACAAAGTCAGTGATGAAGATGTTGTGAAATGTGTTGAGAAAGAGAAAAACAATAAGCTGAAGAAAAGCTGCTTGAATGAGCCTTTTGACACCAAAACTAGTGCTCCTGCAAGTGCAACTGAAATGCAGGACTGTGACAAGGTAGTTGAGACCCTTGGTGAGGTCTCTGGTGGAGATGTTGTGGACGAGATTAGAAGGAAGAAGAAATCCAAGAAAAACATTAAGACTACCAATGGTGTAGAAATGACAAACACTGATATTAAAGCTAAGAGTGATGACTCTGACATCAAGAGAAAGAAAGAAAGAAAACATGGAAAACATTCTAGGAAGTTTAGTGAAGACAGTGACGAGGTTGCTTCGAGAACTGTTGAAGGGAATAAAAGTAGGAAGTTGAAGAAAAGCTGCAGGAATGAGCTGGAGAAAATGCATGATACTGAGGATATGCAGGAAGATGTTGCTGAAGTCAATGAAGGTGATATTTCTTCACCTATAGAGATGGAAGAAAAAAACAAAACAGACAAAGGTAATATCAAAAAGAGAAAAAGGGTAAAATTAGGACACAACTCTGAAGATCCTACACATGAGAAGAGTGAAAAGAGAGTGAGATTTTCTGGTCAGGTTCAGATTTTCCCTTCATTGAATGATCCAAGTAATGAGAGTCATGAGATCGAGGAAGAAAATTTACTGCATGGCAAGCGATTCTCAAAGCTAGAAGATGAAGTTGTCAAAGAGGCTGTTCATAAATACATTGAGATACATAACTTAGGCGAAGAAGGGCTGAAAAAGGTTTTAAATTCTAGATCTTATCCTGAAATTAAGGGTTGCTGGAAAGAAATAGGGAGAGCTATACCATACAGACCTTCTACTGCAGTTTACTCTCTTGGGCAGATCCTGTTTCGAAGAAGTGAATCACGTAAATGGACTGAAGAGGAGTATGAGATGGTGCTGAAGTTCCAGAAAGAGCATGGGAACAAATGGAGGGACTTAGCTGATGAACTTGGAAAACATCGGTGGCATGTGAAGGATACATGGCGAAGGCTAAAACATCAGAATAAAGGACAATGGACTCAAGAGGAGTACCAGAATTTGTTTGATTTAGTAAACACCGATCTGAGACTGAAGCTTTCTGAAGAGAAGAAATCTAAGCATGGGATGCTACGGGATAATATTGCATGGGGTGCAATAAGTGAAAGCTTGTCCACGAGAATTGGTGCAAACTGCTGCTCAAAATGGTATGATCAATTAACATCACCCATGGTGGCCAAAGGTGAATGGGTGGATTCTGACGACTATCGCCTAGTTGATGCACTTTTTGAGCTCGACGCAAGCTGCATCGAAGATGTGGACTGGGACAATCTTCTTGACCACAGGGCTGGAGGGATATGTCAAAAGAGATGGAACCAAATGGTTCTTCACATAGGTCAACTTGGAAACAAGTCATTTCCTGATCAAGTAGAAGTTCTAGCTAAGAGATACCGTCCGGATTTGGTCCAAGTAAGAGAGGCTTGGGACAGTAAACCAGTCGTTCCGTGACATGCCCATCACTGAGCAGTGATGTGTCTGAAGAGTTATTTCACAGCAACACATACTATTGGCAATCCCCCCTCTCCATTTTAGTAATTATTAAAAGATTTTGTACAACATTTAGTAGACATAATTCGGAAGAAGTCCAGCACTGTGTGGTGGAAAGGAAATGGAAAGATTTTCACAGATTGATATTGGAAAGTTGTCTGTACTCTGTAGGGCAAGAGATCAATCAACTCCAGCTGCAACTTGAAACTGAAAATTTTGACAATGTGTTGTAATCATGGCTTTTATGCTTCTATCACAATTTTATTATCTGTAACGTATCTTTATTTTTCCCATATGCATGTGTTCAGTACTTCAGGTAACCTTGAAACATCATGATGCTATTAAAATCACTCAGGACACTTGACACCAGAAGCGGGTAGAGACTATAAGGCTAACGATTATTGATTGTAGTTAACTGAAAGTTTGGTTTTGCTTACTGAATCAGCATAATTAGTACATTAACTGTTTCCCAGCAGTTTCTTTTTTTCCATATTATTATTTGTTGCTAAGTTTCCCTTATCTCAAAAAAAAATATTATTATTTGTTGCTACACTTGTTTTATGCATTGCTATTTTGTCGTCTCTTTTTCTGACTTTCGTACATCAGTTACTTTTCTTTTGAGCCAAGGGTCTATCGGAAACATCTTTACCCGCCAAGGTAGAGGTAAGGTATGTATATACTACCCTTCCTAAATTCCACCTGTGTGATTAAACTGAGTAGTGTTGTTTTTGTATTCGCATGGTAAAAAGATTGTGACATGCATGGTGAATGATTAGAACAAATTAAAATCTGACTTATGGAGTTACAGCACAGTTGGATCCACAACAAGAAGCACATATACATTTTTGATCTTAATATTCTGCATTTGGAGCAACATTTTGCAATATTTTTACATTGTGACAAAATCTCAGCATAAACTGTAATCTTAAAAAGTATATTAGGGTAGGGGTGGGGGTGGAGGGAGGCGTAAATTTTTTAAGATTACAGTTTATGCTGATATTTTGTTCACAATGTAAAAATGTATATACAAACTTAATTGTTTTAAGTTATTGGATTCTAAATTAATAATTTGTATATATCAATGCATTTCTTACTACAAATTCAGAATTTGAACTAAAATTACTGAGTTCGACTGAATCTATAATCAATACACTCGCTAGTTTGGGGTAGGGGTGGGGGTGGAGGGACGCCAAAGAATAGAGCCAAAAGTCAATGAGTGATGAGGAATACATTGCATTGTGGCACCACCACCAGTGTCACTTGTCAAGATATATACATCTCTATAAATAGAAAAATCTGCCTAGCCAGATTTACTTGTCCACCTCAAGCAGTAACAACCTTTCCTCATCAGCACACCATGCTTGATTGCGACGAGTTCAGAATTTAAATTTCTAATCTACCAGAAAATTAAAGCACAGAACGATGTCATCAACTTCACCACTTCTACTATGGTGCTGCTTGTGTTTATGTCTGGCTACGATGACGATGACATATGCTCGTCTGCAGCCACGAAATCTCTTGGGCAATGGCCTTGGTAGAACTCCGCAAATGGGGTAAGATTTTGTTTTCAAGTTATAATAAACTGACTGTCGGTGCACAAAACTTATTACTATTTATTTGTGTAAGACATTGTTGATAGTCTGAATATGATGTGTTAGTAAGACATGGTCGTTTGTAGGATCTATAAGAATAGTGTTAAATATGCTTGTATTAGTTATGCTGATGAATGCCGGAGCTACCACCGTCTTCTTCCACAATAGCAGTGATCGGAGCAGGAAGAGATGGAGGCGGCAGCGGCGGTTGTATGGTTGGTTCATGAAGTGCCATTGATTATGTCATTCCCTGGCTGGTTAGCATTTTCAATTTGGACGGTTATGTATTACTAACTCTTTGTAGTTTTTGGTTCTGAAATTTGTGCATACATCTTCATCCATAATCAAGTCCCCAATGCTCTGCATCCATACGTCTCTTCTCCTCTCGGTCTTTTCAGTTTCTCTCAATTTAACAATAAAGCCCTAATTTAGACATCGAAAGCTTAGAAGATGAGTCACTAGACTTGTGAGTTCTTGTTCAATTGTGTATTTTTTTCAACTTTGAATTATTCTTGAAAGTTTTGATATTTCTATTCTAATTATATTTTTTTCCAGTATCTTCGTGGATTTTGGAGCAAAAGAAGGCTTCAATCACTCGTCACCCTACATCCTGCACCATGGAGAAGCTTCAGCTCTTCCCTAGGTTTTTAACTATACTTTTGGGATTTTCCTTAAATCTCGAGTTTTTAGAATTTCGATGTGTATAATCTGATTGAATAAGGTTTACATTGAGGATAACTTGCTAGTAATTGATTTTTGGTTGGTTAGATTAACTTCTTAATTGATTTGTTAGTTGTTAATGAATTACCAACTGTATATCTGAGAGATATAATATTAGTTTCTATGTTTTAAGGTGGTGATGTTGGAGAATTATGCTTGTAATTGTAAAAGAAAGAAAGAATAGTGGAACATCTGTATAGGATGTATGCTAAGGAAAAACTTCATTCTCTTCGAGTTTCAGCCATAGACACCTAAAGAGAACTAAGACTACTATAAAATTGTGTCGTAGGTTTGCAAAAACTTTTGAATTTTGTGGTCTTAAACTAAAGACTACTGAATGTACAATAACAATTGTAGAATCATTGTGTTTGATGTTAGCTTATTTTGTTGTTTGATTGCAGTCTTCCTTTTCTTACATGATCACATTGTTGAATATAGAAATAAACTCAAATGGTTTCTTGGGTATACTGCCCATTACTACGTTAGTTTCAATAATCAGATGGCAAGTCCATGTTTGCATCTTTGAATTCATAAGGTGGCTTTCATTGGGTGAATTGATTTCGTATATTGGTGTTATTTCTAGATGATTTGTTTATATAATCTCTTAACCTTACTCTTTAATAGCTGCAATATTTTTGGTGATGATAATACCCAACTATTGAATCACTTCAATGAATAGTGGTGGGACTGGAAGACATGGCGGTAACTGTCATCTGAAGGAACTTCCTAACATAGGATCATCCCAAGAGTTGCTGAAGACGCCATTTGAATATAACACTGTGATCAATGTGCTGTTGGTGAAACAAAACAAATCAGAAGCATGGAATTTGAATTTGTTGAATGTAACAGGGATGACAGTCCTGAGAAGAGACGGTCACTCGCCTTTGTATTACTTATGCCCAAGGTTGGACCAGCTCCTCTCCACCACCAAGACTGCAATCACTGGTGTCCCTGATTGATGGAACGTGCTTCTATGTGCCACCTTCCTCAAACGGGAGTTAGCTCATGCAAATTTTTCAAAACAAACTTTTTGATCGTCCATATTCATGGTGAACAAGCATTATCTAGTAGATTTCACTACTAAGAATTCATTTTCATGGAGAGATAGTATCTGACAATTAGTAGTTTAAAGAAATTTCATCATCTTTAAAATGTGTTTCTATTTCTGCTCAACGTTTTATTTGGTTAACGTTATGTCTTAATTGTTTTGGTAGGTTGAAGTTTTTGATTCTCATTGAAAGATGTATGACACATGAAATACAAGTTGTTCAGTGACTATGTCTGTAGAGTACTGCTGATTTTGGAGCTCGAGTTACTGATTTTGGAGACGGTTGATGTCAGTGCCAAGGAAAACAAGTCTATGCCTGTCATTGCAGGGTCTTGTAGTTACATTGCTCTAGGTTAGTGTATTAACTTTTTCACTTTCACTTTTCACTTATCTCAAATCAGTCATTGTTTCTGACTACCAACCCTTTATTGGAGAACAGTCTACACACACTAAAGGGAATGACAAGATGCCTGTGAGGTTGGTGATGAAGGTGGATTGAGTCTAAATGTCCACAGTAACAGGGAAGCGCATAGTTACACTGGCAAGGTCGCTTTCTTTTTGACCTTGCAGTTCTGTTACATAGTTTTATTTTTGGAAGTGATGGCTTTCTCATTGAAAAATTGGTGCAGATTGAAATTGGCATGAATGTAGAAACATCTGAGTTCTTGATCTCAGTTTCAAGATTGAAATTGGTATGGTGATGCCAAGATAAGCAACAGATAGCGGCAATTGATAAGTAGAGAGTTACGATCTCTTGTTTGTTGCCTTTTAGGTAATGATTTTCCTTGTTTATTTGTTGTATTACTTTATGTGAGTTGTGACAAGAATTTTATGAATTCGATACTATTGTGGATTGTGACATACACCGAATTTCATACTGCTGTGTATTTTGTGCTTGGTGGACTGCAAATAGCGATGGTTATGTGTAAATTTAGGTATTATTGTAGATTCCAGAAGTGAATCATGTACCATTGTGAATTTTGGTATCATTGTAGATTGCAGTTCTTGGTTGTTGTTTTCTTTAATGCCTTACCAGATTAATGGCACAAGTATTCTCATTGTTCTTCCCCTGTTTAGCCTTTTCTTTTCTAATATAGTAATGCTTATCTCAAGCCTTCATAATGTCGGAATAGTAGGGTAATATGGCTATTTCTGAGATGTTGAACCCTTTCTAGTTTTTCGAATTAATTGTTGCAGAAAGTAAAAGAGGAAAGGAGTCCAATTTCCCATTTACTTCTAATGGAAGGACAAGAAAAGGAAAAATAGGAATTCCTAGACAAGTACTTGCTTTTCTGTTGCCATTTCCAATTAGAAAAGAACTTTATACTATTCTAGTTTATTTTGCTTTTGTTCAATTATCTGTGACCTTAATGCTGATGGAAATTTCCTATATTTGTGGAGAAGCTTTTTTTTTTTTTGGTAACCACTAAAAATAGTGGATATTTTATTTATAAAATAAAAAATGCTCCTGACACCAAAGGTTCAGGAACCCAAAACATCATCCCAACAGCAAATAAGTAAAAAGAAAAAACAGCCATTGATAAGGAAATAAAAATTAGAAACTTGTAGCTGCTATGGTCCGAAGACCATCGAGCTTGCAAGGATTTTGCTTCTTCTCGCGGTGGAGATGGTGGCTCGCCAGCAAATGACCCAGCAATTTATCTACACTACAGAATCAGATTGTGTCCTTCTCTTTGCTAAGTTTCAGGTATCTTCAAACCTCAGATCTTCTTGAAATCTTCACTCGATATAAAAGTATGAATGAATCTATAGATGGAGCTCATTGATTTTCGTTTATAACTAGTGTTTTCCCCATCTTTTCTGTGAGGAAGAAGCCACGAATGTTCTTATTTTTTTCCTCTGTTGTATGCTGTCTGCTATCTATGTTGTAATCTTTGTGGCAGACTCGTTGATTTCTCCTCTATCTTGTTTTCTTCCCTTTGAGAAACTCTTGTTATTCAGCCCTAGGTGCTGTTGACAAGGTTTTGATCTTCTTGTATCATAGATTTTTATGTAAAACTAGATGTATTCCTTTACCTGTGGTTTCCACCATATTATGTCCTTCGAGCTCTCACCAAAGACATGGCTTATAACAACGTAGAGGTAGTCTCCAAGTTTTTGAATGGCAAATCTAGAGTTACATGTGAACCTTTAATACCTTCAGATCAAACAGGGAGTCCACCACTTCTTATATCTTCTTAAATTCACTATTGTTAGCCTCTTTGGCCTCTATTTCTCTTATATTGATAATTCTTCAGTAGATTGAGCCAAAGGCTAATACCACACACTGGAGTATTGTCAATATTAGAGTTACAGGGCCAGGAGAGGCTTTCAATGATGGTTTGGATTATTGGCCGCTCTGAATCTGAGGTTAGGTGTCTGAATCTTGTCTACGTTAAGAATTTTCCTCCCTGCACAAGGCAATTCAGAAAAGGAGTAAAAATTGGTCGTACCTGCAAAAACAAAATCTTGGTTAGATAAAAAATCCACCAGTGAGTTGCCTTCTCGATATACATGTTGTATTAGCACATTGAAGTTTAACATCAAACTTCTGATCTTTTCCACTTCAGTGATATTACACATGGTATCTTCCAGTCCCCTTCAACCACTTTCTTCATTAGCAAATAATCTGTCTCTAAAATCAGTGGGTGAAGCTCATGATCTACACAATAGGATAGTCCCTTCAGGATGGCTCTAGCCTCATCTACTATATTGGTAGTGTCCCCTATTTCCTTACACTCTGCAAATACCAAATCTCCATGCCAATTCCTTACACATAATCCATATGAACTAGGCCCTGGATTGCCTCTTGAGGCCCCATCAGTATTGCATTTGTACCAATTCTCAAAAGGGGCTTTCTAGTACACGGTTTTAGCGATCACAATAGGTTTGTAACCCTCTAGATATTCTACCAAATCTGGCCACAAGAAAGAAATGTTTTCCAGCCATGGGTACCTCATTTTTGTCAAGTACATTAGATTGACATTGATTTCATGCATCACCCTTTCAAAACTCACCTGTCCCCCATATTTGATAGAATTTCTCCTTTTCCATAGTTCCCAAGTTATCATAGATGGTACTGCCTGTAATATTGGTTTGACCATCTCTCCACATTCTACCCTCCACCATAATCTGCAAGTCTGGTGAATCTGCACCATATTCATCTGTAGACCAGCTGCCTTTCTGAAAATATTCCATACCTCTGTTGCAAAACTTCCGGTCAAAAATAGGTGTTGTAGAGTTTCTTGTTGTGGGATTCTACAACAATAGCATCTGGAAGCTACATTCATTCCCATCCTCATTAATTTGTCATCTGTTGGGAGTTTATCTTTCCATAATCTCCATAGATAGAAAGCTATCTTGAATGGCATCCCCTTAATCCATATATTCTTAAAATCCTCTTGTGTGTTCTGTGTCTCATCATATCCCATGCACTATTTACTGTTAATTGACCTATGCTTGAGCATCCACCAAGGTTTGTCCCAATATCCTTTCAAAGGCTGAATATGAATTTCAGCCTTAATGTGCTCTGCAATATCTTCTGGGAATGTTTGTTTAGTATCTGATTCTTCCATTGATCATGATCTATTAATTCTGCCACACCCTCCAACTCTTCATTGATTGGAAAATCAGTTGGTACTAAAAAATGTAACGCCCCCAATTTCGTCCAGTTTTCATACCACACATTACAAGTTCCTGCTTTGACCTCCCACCATATCTCATGTTCAATATTTTCTCTGGCCTCCAACATTTTCTTCCAGACTTGAGTTCCACTCTTCCATTCAACCAATGTTGGAATTATCTTCTTGCAGTACTTATTCCACATATAATTGACCCAGAGAGATTTTGTAGTTCGAAATCTCCACCATAACTTGGCAAAGAGAGCATTTGACACATCAAACATTGTTTTGAATCCCAACCCTCCTTCATTCTGCCAGGATGCCCAATGCCTTGGCAAAGAGAGCATTTGACACGTCAAACGTTGATTTGAATCCCAACTCTCCTTCCTGTGTTGGTAAACAAGCATTCTGCCAGGATGCCCAATGCCTACTTTTCCCTTCCTCCTTATTCGACCAGAAGTATCTAGCAAAGAGCTTGTGAAGCTCATTCAGAACACATTTAGGAGGAGCAAGAACCGACAAAAGATGTGTTGGCATGCTCTGTAAGACACTTTTGATTAAAACTGCCTTACCCCCATATGACAGGAGTTTTCCTTTCCAGGAATGTAATCGGCTCTTCACATTCTTTATCAAGTAAGCATAGTACTCTTTTTTTTTTTTTCTAGAGTGAAATATCGGGCATCCTAAATATTTGAAAGGAAAGCGCCCCTTGCTGAATCCAGTGATATCACTCATTTTTTGGATCAACTCATTTCCTGTCTCAGAATACATATAAAAGAAACTTTTCTCTTTATTAATCATTTGCCCTGATGTCTACTCGTATTTCCTTAAAATATCCATGATACTTTTTAAGGATTCAGAATGAGCAGATGCAAATATAATAGTATCATCAGCATATGCCAAGTGGTTTAAAGGAGATGACCACTTTGGCATACCATATCCAATAAAGTTGTTATCATCAAAAAGAGAATTTAGAACCCTAGATAGTACCTCTGTAGATAGTAGAAGAAGTGTGGGTGACAGAGGGTCTCCTTGCTTTACCCCTCTTGTTGATTGGAAAAATCCTTTTACTTGCCCATTCAATAAAATTGAGTACCAATTATTGACTATCAGTCTCCAGATCATCTTAATAAAGTTCTCTGCGAACCCATTCTTCTCAATACATGCGTCAAGTATCTCCATGATACCCTATCATACGCCTTTGCCATATCTAGTTTCATAATCACATTTGCTGGCTTACCTCTCAATCTGATATCTGATATCTGATACTATCTCCTGGGTTAACAAAGCATTCTCAAAAATACTTCTCCCTTTTACAAAACCTGATTGGTTAGAGGAAATCATGTTTGGTATAATCTTCTCCATTCTGCCATGTACCACCCTCAATATCACCTTGTTCACAAAGTTAGAGAAACTTATCGGTCTCAAGTTTGAGAAACTTTGAATATTTTGTTTTTTTGGAATAAGAACTAGATTGGTATGAGTAATGGATTTAGGGAGATCGGAACCATCAAATAAAGCTAGTACTAGAGCATGTATATCATCCCCACTATGTCCTAGCACTGTTGATAAAATAATCTAGTGAATAGTGAATCCATCTGGACCACTAGCACTCTCTCCACTTAGAGCAAAAACCGCCTGTTTGACTTCTTCTTTACCAGGATAAGAGCATAAATTACAATTATGTTCTTGACTCACCATAGGAGAAATATGTTTAAGAATATCTAGATCAAGTTGATCATCCGCTTGTGTAAACTGCTTTTGAAAAAAACTGATAGCCTCATCTGTAATAGTCTCAACAGACTCCCACCCAATTCCCATTTTCATCTTGTATCCAGTGAATTTGAAGTTTTTTCCTCTTCCCATTGACATAATTGTGGAAGAAACTTGTATTTCTATCTCCTTCTACAAACCAAGATATTCCTGCCTCTTGTTTCCAGTAAAGTTCTTCTATTGTTAGTTATTTCTTCACCTCTACTTGGGCCTTTTGAAGTACTATCATGTTAATAATGCTAGGACCTTCCTCAAATAATTGTTCTTTCACCTTCACAACTTCCTCCCTAACTATAAGCTCCTTAAAAATGTCACCATAAGTCTCTCTGCTCCACTTACATAGGGCCTTTTTAAGGTTCTTCATTTTTGTTGGGAAAAGGCTCAAATATGCCATCGAACTTTTAGAAAAGGCTCATTTATGCCATCCGTTAAAAGTTTGGCTCATCTATGCCATTGCTGTTAAAGAAAAGGCTCATCCATGCCATTATTGTAACTCTGGTTTTGCAAAACCAGTTTTTACACCCCAAACAAGGTTTAACACTTTTCAATTGGAATTTTTGGATCAAATGTATTCTTTTTGCTTGTTTTTCTTTAAAAACACCAAGAACACATGAAGAACATAAACAACTCCCAAATTTTCAACATCTTCAGTTCTTCACGAAATCATCTCAAATTTCGGTTACATCATTAATTTAACTAAAATTCTAAAATCATTTGCAGAGTTCAAAAAATTCACCCATATTTAAAAAATATATTCCAAAAAACGAAAATCAGTCCCAAAATTTCAAAATTTGCTTTGATTCTTGTTTTTGTAGTTTTTTACATTAGTTCTTTGTTGACTTGTGTTTTTTGAGTTTATGTTCAAAATTTCAAATGATTTGAAGTTGTGGAGAATCTACCATTAAGGAATGTTGAAGTTTTGAAACTTTGAAGAAATTTCAATTGGGTCTTGTTGAGTTAGGTTGAATTCGAGCTCAAAAGAAATTGAGTTTTGGTATCTAGCTTGGAGTGAAACTACTCTTGAAATTTGAGGCGATTCGTGAAGAATTGAATAAGTTTAAAATTTGGGAATTGTTAATGTTCTTTATGTGTTTTTGGTGTTCTTAAGGATTTAGAAGCAAAAAATGTACATTTGATCCAAAAACACCAATAGAAAAGTGTTAAACCTTGTTTGGTGTGTAAAAAATGGTTTTGCAAAACCGGAGTTAAAAAAATGGCATGGATGAGCCTTTTCTTTAACAATGGCATAAATGAGCCAAACTTTTAACGGATGGCATAAATGAGCCTTTTCTAGAAGTTCGATGGCATATTTGAGCCTCTTCCCTTTCTTGTTTGAATGCTAGATAGGGTGTTTCTGCAAAATCACATCCCCAGAGCTGACTCACCAGCTCCTTAAAAGTGGCATGATGAGTCCAAAGTTCAAGAATCTAAAAGGTTTAATTAGGTTGAGAGTTTCTTCTCCACATGAAATGATCAAAGGGGCATGATCTGAACCCCGTTTAGGTAGGTGATCAACTTCATTTTGAGGAAAGATATTCTGATACTGGATATTGAAGACTACTCTGTCCAGCCTTTTAAAAATGCGATCCTCTGCAGCTCTTCCATTCCACCAGGTGTAAGGGCTTCCTCTAAATCCCACATCACAAAGCCCACATGAATTTATGCAGAAGGCAAAATCTTCACATTCTTCTGTCATTACTGGTAGTCTACCTAATTTCTCATCCTCTGAGACAATAACATTGAAATCTCCTCCAACCATCCAAGGTGATTCCATGTTACTGGCTAGGAAATATAAGTTGTCCCACAATTTCTGCCTTTTTCTTTCATCACATTTAGCATACACAAAAGTTGCAATGAAATCTTTGCCAGAGTTTTGATGACACAACTTCAGTGTGATTTGTTGTTCTGTGTCCATCAAGATTTCCCATTGTATGCCAGTGTCCAGGAATACCCAAATCTTGCCATTAGTATTAGCAATAGATGTTTCCATTCCTAGCCTTCTTCTGTATTTCTGGAGATGTCTACAGTTCTGAAATGGTTCCATTAGAGATATAATACAGCACTTACTTTGTTTTTGTAAGTTAATGAGTTTCTGAAATGCCTGTTGTGTTCTAACAGACCTAATATTCCAAATTAGAGCCTTCATCTTCAGTTAGACTTTGATGTCATTGTCCTCTTTGGAATAACCCTCTTCACTTGTATAATTTCTTGATTTTTTGTCTTCTTTGTACTTCTGGCTAGAGCTCTTGGGGAGATGTCTGCCTCTCCAATTAACTTGGGAAAATTCTCCAGAATGACTTCTTCATTTTTCTCTTCTTCTACTACCTGCATTGCTTCCTGAATTTCTGTCTCTGTTACCTTGTGAGTTACTATATCTGTTATGATCTCTTTTGGGGTTTGTTGAGATACTTGTACTGTCATTGTTCCCTTTTTCTCTGTGAGACCATCAGTACTTGCTAGCAGAATTTGTTGACTTAGATGGGATTGATTCTGGTTATCTGGTGGTTTTGATCTTCTCTCCGGGATTGTTGCTTCCATCTCCCTACTTTGAACTTGGTTCATGCCCCTAATGTTATTCTCTGATACAATTTCCTGGTCAATTTTTTCTCCTGTTATCAATGATTCTGATAGATTATTCCTCTCATTTTCCTCTTTTGTGGTGCTGTGATTTTCTCCCATGTTAATAGAGGATCCTTGGATAGATCCATTGGAGTTAGATTCATCCACAGAATCTTCTATATCTTCTACCCTATCACCCCATTTTGAATTGGACACTTCCCCTTTTTCCTTTGTCATAATTTCCTGATGGGTTTACTGAAACTGAGAGTCGTCTTCCCCTTGTCGTGCTTTGTTTGTGTTTTCCCCTAGGACTACAGTGGTGTTGCTAATCTGGCCAAAAGATGCCTCCACCCAGGCTTTTGGACTTCCACCCTTGCCAACTGACGCTTTCATATCTTGTTCTATTGTTTTCCTTGGAGCCTCATTTTTGAGCTTCTACTCTCTTCACTGTGGGCTCACTTTCTTCATTGCTCATACTCTTATTTTGTTACAGTCTACCATCTTCTTTCTCCCTTCTGTCTGTGTTGGTTTATTCTGTATGTGTTGTT
The DNA here is from genome assembly GCA_036553675.1 of Solanum okadae. Lineage (NCBI taxonomy): Eukaryota > Viridiplantae > Streptophyta > Magnoliopsida > Solanales > Solanaceae > Solanum > Solanum okadae. The sequence continues at coordinate 28,128,829 of CM071680.1, forward strand.
GCTTCTGTACTTTCTACTTGCTTCTGTGTAATTCCTTTGCATGTCTTTTGTTGTTGTTCCTTCATACTTAGGTCAATTCTTTTTATCTGATCCTTTTCTGTTAAGGCTTCATACTGATTTTTGGTTTGAATTTCATTAAGCGCCCCAACCCCTAGTTTCTCCTTATTACAAGTCTTTATTTTGTCCTGAATTATCATCTTTGTTGTAGATCCTATTATCTTTTATGAGGTTCCAACTTCCTGGATTTCCAACCACCTTTCCGGATAACATTCTTGGTGTAAACTTCTGCTGATTCCCCGTATTTTTTATTTTCTCCTCCTCCTTTGACAATGTTTGCTTTTGCTTTCCCTTGTTAACCTCTTTGTCCTTGGTGTGATCTTCCTCAATTTGTTCCACTGTCTCTATGCCATTCTTCCTGTTTTGTTTAGCGTCTCTCAGGCCTTCCTTTGAAACTCTTTCCAATGCTAATTTAGGATTAATAACTCTACAATCAAATTCATCGTGTCCCTGTAACTTACATTCCTTGCAATACTTAAGAAGATAGTCATATTGGATCTTCACGTTCACTGTTGTTGTTGCCCCTGTGCTTTCATCCTCAATATCCATCCTTACTGATTTGGGTAGGTCCGCTAGCAAGTCCACCAAAACTTTGACACTAGCACAACTTGGTCTTGTTTTGTTGATTGTAGCCAAATCCAAATGCAAAGGTCTGCCTACCGCAGATGCAATCGAGGAAAGGGACTCCTTTACATAGTAGGTTGACAGTAAATTTGGAAATGAAATCCATGTCATTGCCTTGGATGTTTCTTTGTCAATCTTAAACTTTGAATCATAAATAAAAGGCCTCATTTGGTATGAATATCCTTCACTGTCATTCACATAGTATACTGCCTTTGATGTGAGATTCACATGTATTAGTACATGTCGATTTCTGAAAATCCAATCTGACACTCCCCTTTAATTCCACATTGTGCAGGTATTATTTTGCGAAGTTGTTCTTTATCTGGCCAACCGTATGAAAACTTGCCCACCACTGCATGTTGTAGGTTTCCGATCACATCCATGCGCGCCACTTCTGCCTCCGTCCATTTTATATATGGTTCTCCATGAAGAAAAGTTACTGGTTTGATTAGAATTGAGGGAATAGGCCTGACTTGATTTTGGGGATTTGGATTCAAAGCAACAGGTTTTAAATGGTTTGCATATGGCATCACTGAAGTGTTGGTATTTTCTGGGGTTGTAGGTGATGTAAATTGCTGGCCAGCCACCTCTGTGGCCTGGCCAACGACCATCATAGCCATGGATTCAAGCTCGCCTAGGGTTTAGCATGAAAATATGGGGAAGAATTCGTTATAAAACTTATTTGAATCTAGTAAGATTCAATTTCTTGTTCGAGACCTTACATATTTAAATTATTTTTATGAATAACAATGTAGTGGATGTCGAAGCTAGCTATAATATATTAATATATGTGTTTAAATAACAGAAGAAGCCCATTTGACGGAGATCCAGGTGAATGGTGCTACAATTGCTCAGAAGGATGAGAGTATTGATGTCATTGGTGTCACCTAAGGTAAAGGTTATGAAGGTGTTGGGGGTGTAACATGTCTTCCTTGCAAAACCCACAGGGCTCTACTTAAGGTTACTTGTATTGGTGCCTGGTAGCCTGCTAGAGTTTCATTGACAGTGGCTTGTGCCGGTCAAAATGGATACCATCACCGCACTGAGAAGAATAAAGTTTCAACATTTACTTCATTGGGAAGAGCACATATTTTAAATAATTTATTATGGAAAATTGAATATTAAATGACATATTTAAATGTTGTTATTGCTAGTCTTAACAGGATTTTAAGTTTTCAAGTTCTAACATTAGAATACTAACAATATCTAACATATTTAATTTTATTTAAAAAACTTATAAATAATAAATAAATTAATCATCATATCTATCTATATCATATATTATTATAAGTGGGAAGAATCTAAGTCAAAAGTTGAATTACTATTTTACCCTTAAACTAAATAAAAAAGTTATAAATAAAATTAAATAATTATTAAATAAAAAACTGAAGACTCATAATATTGACTCTTTCAACCAGAAAGCTCAAGAGTCTTTCATCCCAAAAATAACAAAACAGTGAACCTCTTGGCTCAACCAATGTTGTCACTTTTGGGAGCTTTGGAGTAGTAACATGGTTGATAGGTATACTTTTTTATTTTTGTTTAGATCTATTAAAAATCTCAAATGATCACAAGTTTTGTTCAATGATAAGAAGTTATTTTATTTCAGTAGCCAACAACATGTTCACATTTCTTTATTTTGGTCATTCTGGGGTGCCGTAACTCTACTCTGTTTTAATTTATTTTCTTGGGTTTTTATGATTGTGAATAATCCCTTGTAGGAGTACTATTTTGCTCATAAAATTCTTGTGTTTATCTCAATGATGTATTAACAAATAATAATTAGTAATTCCCTTTTAAGTGAGCTACTGCAAATCACTTTAATAGAATTACTTTTTTTTATTACTCTTAGTATTCGATCATTGCTTATTATCTATGTATTTGTCGATATATGTTATTTCTTAAATTTATATTACACTCCAAACCTCACTTTGTGATTATATAAGCAATACAAATGTGTTTGAGCACTCAAAGAAGTACTATTCAATTGTATTGTTTATATAATTTGACAAAATGAGATTTGGGGAGTAATAGAAATATAAGAAATATAACAGATATTAAAACAGGAAAAATCCTTTTGTCCAGAAAATTTGGCCAGAATGGTATTTTACTTAAGTTATTGTTGGCTGATAGAGGATATTCTCTATATCAAGATTTGATCCCTTAAGATTTTAAAGATAATTGTTGTAATCTAGAATATCTTTTTCTTCTTTTTAGTAAAATATATGATTTTATAGAATCCCAAATTTCATGGGATCTAGGTGATTCTGCTCCACAATCTCTCATGCATATAAAGCCTTGTATATGACATAGAAAGTTATGAATAAAATTATTCAACTATCTTATTCCACATGGTATTAGAGCTTTAGGTTTATTCCTTACTTGTTTTATTCATCTTGTCTTGAAATATTTTTTTTAATCTTTATCTACCCAAAGATTGAAACCATTCAAGAACCATGCCAAAAAATGTGATTGCTGCAACTATTCCGGCTTCTAGAACTGTTTCTGCAACTGTAGAGTTTCATCTGGTGATCTGCAAAACATTCAAGCCTCTTATCGGTTGAATGGAAAAAATTACCTTAGATGGGCTCAACTGGTTCGTACCTTTTTAAAGGGTAAATGGAAAATACGACACCTTCTTGGTATAGGACCATCTAAAAAAGACCCCACATTTGATGCATGGGATGAACATGATGCAATGGTGATGTTTTGGCTATGGAACTCTATTCTTCCAGAAAGCAGCGATAGCGTTATGTTTTTGAGCACCGCTAAGAAAATTTGGGATGCAGTGAAGGAGATGTACTCTAAAGTACATGATGATGCCAGGATCTATGAAATAAAAATAAAACTTTCTGCAGCAAAACAGGGAGCTCGGCATGTCACTGAATATTCTAACTTTTACAGGGGTTATGACAAGAAATGGATCATTATCAATGCATTCAAATGAGTTGTAAAGATGATGATGTAATTCTGAAAAGATTTATTGAAAAAGAAAGGACTTATGATTTTCTTGCAGGATTAAATGCAGAATTTGATTCTGTGAGAGTGCAAATCTTAGGAAAAGAAGATCTTCCATCATTGAATGAGACAATGGCTAATACGGACATAAGAAGGATGGATGAGTGTTATGCTTGAAACTCAAATTAATGAAGGATCAACTCTTGTAGCAAAAGGGACAAGTTCAAAAGAATCTGAAGTTTCACAATCGAAGAGCACCATCAAGCCCACGGGTTCATACAAACCGCCATTCAATAGGGACAATCTTTATTGCACCTATTGCAAAAAATATCGGCACACCCAAGAGAGATGCTAGAGACTCAATAGTAGACCTCCAAATAGAAACAATAGTGATGGAAAGTGGACACATTTAGCAAGCAACCCTCAGGCTGATGAAACAAATCCTCACTCAACTTCAGTAGGTAGTTGTTCATTGGCCTTCACATGTATTTCTTGCTCTTTTGTTACTAATGTCTCAGATAAACTTTCTCCAATATGGGTGGTTGATTCCGGGGAAACTGATCACATGACCAGTTACTCTCATCTCTTCATATCATATTCTCCTTCTCCTAGCTATAAAAAATAACTATAGCTGATGGTTCAGTTATTACTGTAGCTGGACAAAGAGACATACCATTGGGGAAATCCTTGATACTTAAAGATGCCCTTCATGTCCCAAAGTTATATGCAAATCTCATTTCTATCCAGAAACTCACCAAAGATTCCAAATACCAAGTAACTTTCTTCCCTTCATATTGCTTATTTCAGAAACAGAACACGAAGGAGATGATTGGGCGTGCTAGTGAGAAAGGTGGTATTTATTGTCTGGATGTCCACAATGGTGGAGATACAACTAAGAATTCCTTATCTAGCTCATTCTTGTCTGAATCTGTTATGTCCAATAAAGAAAAAGTATGGCTTTATCATCGTCGGTTAGGTCATCCTTCCTTTTATGTAATCAAAGTGATGTTTCCATCTTTGTTCAAAGATTTGATTGTTGAGTTTTTTCATTGTGATGATTGTGAAATTGCAAAACACAAACGGGTTTCCTATCCAATTAGTCACAAAAGAAGTCAAACTCCATTTTCTCTTATTCATAGTGATATTTGCGGACCCTCTCCCATTCTTAATATTTTTGGTGCTAGATGGTTTGTGTCATTCATTGATGATTGTACAAGAGTAACGTGGATCTATTTGCTAAAGCGAAAATCAGATGTTAATCGAATTCTTCCCACCTTTTTAACCTGATCAAAACCCAATATGATGTGCCTATTAGCAGATTCTGATATGATAATGCCAAAGACTACTTCAATCAAACACTCTTTGTTTTCTTCCTAAAAGAGGGAATTATTCATGAATCTTCATGTGTCAATACTCCTCAACAAAATGGGATAGCAGAGAGAAGAAACGGTTTGTTACTTGACATTACTAGATCACTATTGTTTCATAAAAGGGCGCCAAAACAGTATTGGGGGGAAGCTGTCCTAACTGCTGCACATCTTAGTAACAGAATGCCATCAAGAATTTTGAACTTTAAAAGTCCGCTTGATACTCTTAGGAATTTCTTTTCGAATTTTTAAATTTCCAATAAATTGGTTCCTAGAATCTTCGGGAGTGTTGCCTATGTTTATATTCATTCTCAAAATAGAGGCAAATTAGACCCATGTGCCCTTAAGTGTGTTTTCATAGGATATTCTCCTACTAAAAAAGGTTACAAGTGTTATCAACCATCATCAAAGAAATTCTTTGTTTCAGCTGATGTTACATTTGATGAGAGTGAATCCTTTTTTGGTCATTCTTACAATCGAAGGGAGAGGGACCTCTAGACTTGTCACTATTTGATTTTTCTATTTCTGATTGTGCCAAATCCTTGCCCGAGTCATCATTTCTTCGGTCACCTGAGTCTCTAAATCCAAATGAACTCATTGAGTCTCCTAATCTGGATATAGATAATGGAATTCTAGAAAATAATCTACCATTGCAGGTTTATTCCAGAACAAAGAGGCTAACTGATCAAACTACTCAACTGCAATCATCTTCTAAGGTTACTGCTCCTAGTGCCCATCCTGCACCTATTGAACCATCAGAAACACCAAACCAAACTGACCATGAAGAACCTAACCAACCTAATGATCTTGACCTTCCCATTGCCCTCAGAAAAGGAACCAAAACTTGCACACAACACCGTTTGAGCCTTTTCGTGACATATCAAAATTTATCCCCAAAATATAAACTTTTCTCTATAACCTCCACACAATTTATATCCCCAAAAATTTGTCTGAAGCATTAGGAAACAAAGAGTGGGAGAAAGCTATGAAGGTTGAAATGGAAGCGTTGGAAAAAAACAAAACTTGGGAAATTGTAGAATTACCAGAAGGGAAGAAGTTGGTCGGATGCAGATGGATGTTTACTGTGAAATATAAGTCAGATGGGTCCATAAAAAGATTTAAAGCACGTTTGGTAGCAAAGGGTTATACACAAACCTATGGAATTGATTATTTGGAGACTTTTGCCCCTGTGGCAAAAATGAATACAGTGAGAAACTTATTATCATTGGCTACAACTTTTAATTGGAACTTACAACAATTTGATGTAAAAAATGTCTTTTTACATGGAGACTTAGATGAGGAGATCTATATGGAGGTGCCACCTGGTTTTGAAAGCAAGAAGGGAAGGGTGTGCAGACTGAAGAAGACACTCTATGGATTAAAGCAATCACCTCGTGCATGGTTTGGAAGATTTACAAAGGTTATGATTAAGCTAGGGTATCGACAAAGTCAAGGAGACCATACCTTGTTCATACGACACTCAGAAACAGGAAAGGTGACAACATTATTGGTTTATGTTGATGACATCATAGTAACAGGTGATGATTCAGAGGAGCTACAAAATTTGAAGAGGTGTTTACTCAAGGAATTGGACATCAAAGAGCTTGGAAAATTAAAGTATTTTTTGGGAATTGAAGTGGCACACTCAAAACAAGGAATCTTTATTTCCCAACAAAAATATGTGTTTGAATTGCTGAAGGAAACATGAAAATTAGGGTGTAAACCAGTGTCTACACCAATTGAATATAATCATAGATTGTGCAATGCTCAAGAAGATTTTGTGGTAGATAAAGGCTTGTATCAAAGGCTTGTAGGGAAATTGATTTACTTGTCTCATACAAGGCCGGACATTGCATTTGTTGTAAGTGTTGTTAGTCAATTTATGCATGATCTTAGAGAAATGCATCTTCAAGCTGTCAACATGATTCTACAATATCTTAAAGGAAGTCCAGGAAAAGGAATATTATTCAAAAGAGGAGGAGACATGGTTTTAGAGGCTGATACTGATGCAGACTATGCTGGTTCATTAGTAGATCGAAGGTCAAGTTCTGGATATTGCACTTTTTTAGGAGGAAATCTGGTGACTTGGAGGAGTAAAAACAAAATGTAGTAGCCAAATCAAGTGCAGAATCCAAGTTTAGATCTATGGCTATGGGAGTTTGTGAGTTGTTATGGTTAAAGATAATCTTTGATGATTTGAAGATAAGATGGGAAGGACCTATGAGACTATATTGTGACAATAAATCAGCAATAAGTATAACTCATAATCCTGTACAACATGATCGCACTAAGCATATTGAGGTAGATAGACATTTCATTAAGGAGAAATTAGATAGCGGACTCATTTGTACGCTATTTGTATCTATAAAAGATCAGGTAGCCGATGATTTAACAAAAGGACTGCCAAATAATTATGTGTTTCAAGATCTAATAAGCAAGCTAGGAATGGAAGATATATCCATTCACCCGCTTGAGGGGGAGTGTTGGCTGATAGAGGATATTCTCCATATCAAGATTTGATCCCTTAGATCTTAAAGATAATTGTTGTAATCTAGAATATCTTTTTCTTCTTTTTAGTAAAATATATGATTTTATAGAATCCCATGAAATGGGATCTAGGTGATTATGTTCCACAATCTCTCATGTATATAAAGCCTTGTATATGACATAGAAAGTTATGAATAAAATTATTCAACTATCTTATTCCACAGTTATTTTACCTTTTTGAACATTTTTATCCTTTTAACTTTAATACATTTTAATTAAAAAATAAATTTATTTTAAAATAAAAAAATATTATAAATTTTTTAAATTTTTGGCCAAATTTTCTGGCTATTTAGCATTATCCATTAACATATATATATATATATATATATATAAGCAATGATTGAATATCATGAGTATCAGCACTCAAAGAACTACTACTATTCAATTGCTGAAAATCATATTCCTCGAGAGAAGGAGCATACAAACATTAGAAACTCTTGGAAATTGGACTGGTGGAGCACAAGTGATTTGGTGAATTTCACAAGCGCGAAAGGTTCTCTGCTGCACTAAAGGCATGGTTAGAATTCTGGTCATCATTACCTTTTTTATTTTATTTTTATTTCAATGTAGATCCACATGAGTTCATTTTGTGTGCTTTGCCCTTATTTTTGGTTCATTTTGTGTGCTTTATGGATGCAGGTGTACTAAAATATTAAAAAGAATAGGAATGTTGAATGAGAAATTATCTCATTATTTCTGCATATTAGAAGGTTTGGTTTTAGTCTTTGAAAAAAAGAATACGTTTATTCTAATATTATGGAGCACACTAACCAATAGATTAGTGACAATAAGAATGAGAAAATATCAAGTGAAAAGTTTATAATATATACAATAACGCCACACAATTTAACATGGGACACACGTGCAACGCACGTGTTCAGGACTAGTTACCTTAAAAGCATGAACTCCTAACTTGAATGTTAAATTACGATAATATCCCTAACTTAGGTTGTGACTTTTTCTATGAGTTGTGACTTTTTCGATAAGTTGTGACTTTTTCGATAAGTTGTGGCATTTTTAAAGGGTTGTGATTTTTTGATGAGTTGTGACTTTTTCAACAAGTTGTGACTTTTCCAAAGGGTTGTGACTTCTCGGAAAGGTCACTCTTTCGATGAGTTGTGACTTTTCCGATAAGTTGTTATTTTTTTTCAAAGGGTTGTGATTTTTCGGTGCGTTGTGACTTTTCCAAAGAGTTGTGACTTTTTCAATATGTTGTGACTTTTCGAAAGGGTTGTGACTTCTCGGAAAGGTCATGACTTTTCAGATAAGACACAAAAAACACTTGTTCATACTACCTTTTGTTGTCTATAAATAGAGGGGCTTCCTCTCATTTTTCAACCACAATTTTTTTAATCTCCTACTCTTATTCTTGCATTTTAAAAAATTTCGTGTCACTTATTGTCGTTGAGTGAGTTCGAAGTTTAGCGGAATATGAGGTAACACTATTCAGAAGAAGTAAATCGTTCTATCCTAAGAGGGTACATTCCATAACCTCGAGTAATTTTGATGATATAATAATTATTTTTTTGCTTAATATATACATTAGTATGTAATGTTCCAATATATGAAGTTAACATGATGTAGTCTAATTCATTTGCTTTTGTTAATAATTTCTCTTGTGATGTAATATATGCTTCTGAACATCTTTTTCCAAAATTATTAAACTTCTCAAGAGTGAAAATATGTGAAAATATATGAATCATTAAAAAATTTATCAATTACAAAATAAATTGTATATTCAGTAATATGGAATAAACATTTTCATTTTGTCCCTACAATAAATTAAAATCTAATAACTATAAGAAAAAAATCGTAACATTAATTAAAAGTCCTATATATTTATGTAAGTATAAAATTTGTTAAAAATACATCTATTGCGCATTATAACTTTAGTTATAACATTATAAATTCTCTTAGTAATTATTACTAATTATTGCAAACGTTATTCACACTATTTAACATTCTTTAGTTATAATATTATGAACTCTCATAGTTATTACATTAATTATTTCTATCTTTCATCTTTTCTTGTATCAACTTTTGAACAATAATTTTTCATATTATTACACCGCCCCTATATATGTGATAACATGATATTGTTATTTTTCTTTGGATGAATAATGCTTGATTGAATAAATTGAAAATCGTTTACAAGTATATGAACTACATCTTTATTGTGTATAAGATAAACATATGATTATATTTATGATTTCACAGATAGAATATATTCTTTAATTTTAATTTTTAATTTTTTCGATAAAAAAAAGGGAAACTTTTCTCAGTTAGCTATGGTCAGTCAAATAACTATCTTTGATTTATGTATACAGTGAATCGAGAAGTCAAATATGAGAGCCAACAACAAGAACGTCATGTATTATGTTATAACTTATAAAATATAAATTAATATACAAAGATTAGTTCTAAAAAATAAAATGTAGTTGTTCTCTTCACTTATTCATATGATATCTAAACAGTTTAACGTGGAATACACGTGCAAATCACATCTAGTTAGATGACAAGAAAAATACACAACAAATATCGTCTATAAGGTAATATTATTGAGATACGACTAATTACATGATTGAACCTCATCAAATTGAAATAAATATATGTATTTTTGCATTTAACTAACAAAATTTTTCATTGATCATTTTCGAAGTTTCACATTAATAAGAGATACATATGACAATCCACATTGAACATTCACAAAAGAATCTGCAATATTATTTTGTGCAAAACTTATTATTCAAATCTTCACTTAAATAAGCAATACTATTTAAATTTTAAAATATATTTTCTGAATTGGTAATCACGTGCAACGCACGTGTGGAAAAACTAGGATTATTAAAAGTGGGAAGCTCCAAAGTATAAAATTGATTTACCATTATATCCTTATACTAAATTAAAATATTATAGAATATCTACTTAATTAAATAGTACTCCCTCTGTCCCAATTTATATGACTTACTTTCCTTTTTAGTCAGTCCCAAAAAGAATGACACATTTCTCTATAAAATAACAATTTAACTATAAAATATTCATTTTACCTTTAATGAAATGATTTACAGCCACACAAATTTCTATCATTCATTTTAGACCACAATTTTAAAAATCTTCCATTCTTTCTTAAACTTTGTGCCGAGTCAAAGTACCTCATATAAAATGGGACGGAGGGAGTAATCATTTATCATAAAGTAAATTCCTCTTGTTTTTAAATAAATATTAACAAGTTGAACATATTAATATTAGCCTATACTTAATTAGAAGAACTTTTAATATTCTTATACTTAACTGCCAACCTTCTATCAACCTACGTTTTCATCTCCTTTGTGAAATTTTATCTTATTTATTTATTAATTGTAGTTTTTTCGCTTTTCAGTTTCATCTTCTCAAAGTATACTAGGAATGTATTGAGAAAGAGAGCAAAATTTGAGGGCTTTTTCTCTCTCGGAGCTTAATGAGGCTACAAGGAATTTCAATAGATTGTTAAATATTTGATATGAACTTTCTTTTGCGGAAATTACATTGTTCATACATGATTAAAATGATAACTTATTTATATATCGTAGATGTTGAAGTCGTTTGTTATTAAGTTTCTTGCTTTTTATAAGATCATAGATGTTGCAATTTAGAGATTTGGCAGAAAGAGGTAAAATTTGATTGGAATCAAAAGTGCTCGAGATAAACCATATTTGTGCCTAGTTAATAAAAAATATGTAGAGGCACATGAGATCTTCATTTGGGCCAGGAATCAGGATCTATTGGTAAAACTATTATTTTTTTCCTGCATTTTAACTCAAAAGTTTCACTGTCATTTTTAAAACGGAAAATGATCAAAAATATCCTTAAACTATAGAAAAAGGTCTAAAAATACCCTTCATCCATCTATTTTGCTAAAAATACTCCTCCATTCACCTTTATGGCTCACATCTATCCTTGAAACTAACAATTCTTTCTTTATTTTATTTTTTTAAAATTATTTATTATGTGTTATTTTTTTATTGGGTAGGATGAAAAAAACCTCACCCTCACCAAATGACATGGCAAATCAGATGAACTAAATTTAATTTACAAATTAGAAAATAAAAAAGGGCTAAGAACTTGAAATGGAGAAGAGATAAAAGTGAACTGAAAGATTCAACTTTTTTTCGACAACTAATTTTTATCAAAAAATTATACTTATTTGTGTCACATTTATATTTACTAGTGTTATGAAAGTTAAAATATTTAAATGGTTGTTAAAACTATATTGTTGGAATAAATGTGGGCTCCATTGCCGGGATAAATGGAGATAATTAGAGAAAATTTTATCACTTGACATTGTGCAGCTTGCAATATATATGACCATCAAAATACTCCATTGATTACCAACGACTAAAACTATGGAATCAAAAACTACCATCATCCACAAAGCTTCCCATCTATTCTCCTTTACCAAATAGGCATTGTTATCAGATAAACTTATGACCAAATTCACATGTAGCCACACCAAAATCGATATTTAGGTTCAATTAATCCTAGAAACAGAGGAATTTGGGGTAAGATTCAATAGAGAAACAAGATTAATGGGTCTATGTCCAATCTTCTTCATTTATTCCGACAATATATATATTTTCAAAAACCAACAAAAAAATTCAATTTTTATAACTTTAGTAAGTATAAGTTTTTTATAAAATTTGATTATCGGAAAGTTGGTATTTTGTTGGATCTTTAGTTCACTTTATTTCTTTTCATTATCCAGATCTTAACCTTTTTCTTATTTGCTAATATGTAATTTTTAGTTCATCTTGTTTGCCATATCATCAACTTTGGTGGGATGAGATTTTTTATTTTACCCAATAAGAAATAACACAAAATAAATAATTTTAAAAATAAAATAAAGAAATGACTGTTAGTTTTAAGGGCAAAAGTGAGCCAAAAAGATGGATGGAGGGGTATTTTTAACTCAATAGATGGATGAAGGGTATTTTTAGACCTTTTCCTATAGATGGAGGGTATTTTTGGGCCTTTTTCGTTTTTTAAAATCCTTCAAATTGTTGAAGTCCTTCTTGTATAATTTATCTTATAATATAATAATACCTAGTAAAATTATCTGCACTTTGCGCGGAAATTTGATATCACAGAATTTATAAAATAATACTTAAAATCTATCACTCATTAAAACTAACACACTTATTGTCTTACATACAAGATTGCGTAGTAGCGTACATTAATAATGTAAAGGAAAATGATAATTATAACAACTTATCATTTATCCTTCAATCAATCATCTTTAATTTGATTTTATAATTTATTCTTTTGCATCTAGGAAGTGTTACTATTTGATATTTTTGGGAAATTAGATGAACATCACATGAGATATTAAATTTTCTAATAAATAAATAATCTTTATTTGTACTAACAAATACTTATATACAATAACTTTACAGAAAAATAAACAACAAAGTTTAAAACATGTACTCAAAAACAACAATTGATACCATAAGCATAAATTAATGACGGTAAAAAAATATTCCAGGATAACATTAATAGAATAAAACAGAAAGGAAAAAATTGAGTCCACTGAATGCACATTGTCCCCTTAAGGAAATTATTTCCCTCTAGTACCCGAGGTTTAAGGGAATAGATCCTCTCAGGATGGAACGATTCTATTCACATGTGTATTGATACGAAAACAGTGGTGTCAGTGAGCCACTAAACAAGAACAAAGTACACAAATATTTAATTGTGCAGAAGAAGAAGAAGTTCAGAATTTTCGTTGTTTTAAATGAGAGGAAATCCCTCTATTTATAGACAACAAAGGGTAGTGTGAACAAATGCTTATTGTGCCTTATCGAAAATTTCACAACTCTTTGGAAAAGTTACAACCCTTCGGAAAGGTCACAACCTTTCATAAAAGTCACAATTTTTCATAAAAGTCGCAACTCTTCATAAAAGTCACAACTTTTCATAAAAGTCACATCTTTTCATGAAAGGGGAAGACTATTTTTGAAAATAAATAAATTTAAAAGGAAATTCTAGCATGTGGTGGCGCCACGTAGGCTGGCCTAGAGTTCTCTTTTATATAAATATATGATTATTCTAAAAATTGGAAAATCCAAACTAAATTATTAAAAAAATCAAAATGAACTTATAATGTTGCGTGACAATAATACTCTGCAAAAGTAAATAAATAAACAATTCATTTATATATATTTTTTAAAACTAAATTATGCTTTAATAGTATTAATGTGCAAAATATAAAAAGACCGCTCCAGATAAATATTAGTCAATCCAATATATACATATACATATACATATATATATATATATATATATATATATATATATGCTTTCTATATAAATGAAAATCTAACAAGACTTATCCAAAAAGAAATGTAAGAAAAAAAATGTTTCATTTTCATTAAACAATTATCATTTTCCTAATATCAAATGGGCATTACTCTTTAAGTTCAAAACAATTCAAACATTAAAGCAAATGAAGAGACAAAATAGTGTTAATATAACATTTATGTAATGGAAAGTGCTAAATGGCCAGAAAATTTGGTCAGAATTTGGTTAGAAGATTAAAAAAATTATAATATATTTTTTTAAAAAAATAAACTGATTTTTTTTCCATTTTTAGTTAAAAGATATTAAAATTAAAATCGTAAAAATATTTAAAAAAGTAAAATAACATAGATAAAATATTCTAACCAAATTTTGGCCATATTTTCTGGCCAAAAAGATTTTTCCTTATGTAATTTAATGAATAGTAAATATAAAAGTAGAGATTTAAGCATCTGAGGTGAAGAGTGAAAGCTACATATTGTTGGAGGCAAAAAAGGAGGAATCAAGTTAACATGGGAAATAGTTGGAAAAAAACATGCTTGAAGAGGATCAATGCTCATGAAGTCGAGGAACTTAAAAGCACTTTGTAGACATTGAAATTTTGTGGGACTCTACAAGATATGTTCAATTCGAGTTGGGACTCTACAAATTGTGTTCAACTCAAATTAGGATTCTTGGAGGCTACTCAACCCTAAACCCTAGTTTATGCCTATATAAAGGGTACTAAATTCTCCTAAAAGGCATCTTGAAAATTCCATAAAGAGATCGAGATCTCGAATATTCCGCAAATTGATGGAATATTCATATAGAGAGGTCAAATCTAAATCATCCTAGTTCGAGAAATACGCCACTAACGGCCCTCGAATCATGGATAAATCTTATGAGAGGAGAATCAAGGGAGGAACAGAATTGTACCCGCATTGATTATCAATAAAAATATTCATACTTCTTCAGATTTTATTTGTGTGGTTTATTTATTTTCCATATGTTTAAAATTTGTTGCAAACAAATTGGCACGCCCAGTGGGACCAAATCTGCCCTTCATCTCTTCTTTCTTAAATTAAATCTGAAAATCTGAAGCTGCAAAGGTGGAAGAATGAGTACTTCAAGCCTCGTCTTTGAGTTTCATCAAATCTACACTCCGACAAGCCTTGAAGCAGGGGGCATTTGTAGACATTGAAATTTTGTGAGACTCTACAAGATGCGTTCAACTCGAGTTGGGACTCTACAAATTGTGTTCAACTCAAATTATGATTTTTGGAGGCTACTCAACCCTAAACCCTAGTTTATGCCTATATAAAGGGTACTAAATTCTCTTGAAAGGCATCTCGAAAATTCCATAAAGAGATCGAGATCTCAAATATTCCGCAAATAGACGGAATATTCATATAGAGAGGTCAAATCTAAATCATCCTAGTTCGAGAAACACGCCACTAACGTCTCTCGAATCATAGATAAATTTTATGAGAGGAGAATCAGGGGAGGATCAGAATTGTACCCGCAATCTTGATGAATAAAATTATGTTTCTTCGTATTTTTTGTGATTGTAATTTATTTTCTGTCACTTTAAAATTTGTTGCAAACACACTTTTTCGATATTCAGTAATTTTATCTTACGTTAATTCTTTTTTCTCTTAAATGTCAATTTCCTTTTATGTTGTAATTTTAAATAACGTATATGCTTAAATATGAATAGTCAACAATCGTTCCATATCCCAAATGTCCCGATTTATTGAGGAATTTCTCTATTGATAAATTGTGTTCATGTTTGTTTTTTGAGTAAATTTTAGGAATATCAAACATAAAAATCTATTAGTGCTCTATAACTACAGTTTTGCTATTTATGCTCTATAGCAAACATTGTTTGCTATGAAGAATCTAATTTGTATAAATCGCAGCGATTTGTATAAATTGGAAATCTGTGTTTATGAAAATTGCATTTGTATGTATATGTTCTTTGTGTTAGGCTAGAGTGGCAAACAAGATTAGGGGAGAGAGAGAGGCGAGCGAGATAGGTAGAGAGTGGAGAGAGGTGAATTGTATATGTATATCGGTTAGATAATTGTATATATGTAACTACTGTGTATATGTATCAATGGTTGCATTTGTATATCTGCATAAAATTTGAATTTGTATATAATTGAATCGAGTTTAAACATTTGTATTTTTATATCAAATCTCTCTATCACTTTATACAAACACAAATTGTACATTGTATTTGTATAATTTGTGTTTGTATAAAGTGAGAGAGAGAGAAAGACAAAAGAGAACTTGACAGGGGAGGATTTGTATTAGTATAATTATAAGTTTATAGGATAGAGAGATATGTATTTGTATCTGTATATACAGTCTCTCTCATTTTATACAACACAAACACAATTTTTACATTTGTGTTTGTATATAAGTGAGAGAGGTGAGAGAGAAAATTGAGAGTGACGAGCGAGATTCAAAGGAGAGAGGCGAGAATGACAATGTGTTTGCTACGAATATGAATTAAATGTAACTGTAGCTATAACATTTATTTTGAATTAATAGTTTGCTACAATGCACAATTTTTTCCTTAAATTAATTGAGTATTTAACATCCAATTTAGCTATTCATAAACTTTACAAAAAGAACTATAAATTCATCTCATATTAATATAATAATGAAATATATCTTAAAATGTTGCCTAAAGTTCATGCAATTTAACTCTTAAAAAATGAAACTTGATAAAAATTTATATACTTAAAATAAATTACTACCACCCAACATATCATGAAAAATTTATACTAACACTCACTTTCTATGATATATATATATTGATACTGACTTTTATTTAATTAGGGAAAGGAGAAGGAAACCTCCGATGATGTATCACTTAAATAAATCTTTCTGGCTACGCGAACAAGAAAACCTGGTCAAGCAAACAAGGACATTATTGAAAATATAATTATATTTCTTGTAATGACTTTTGAGGTCATTTCTGTGTTTTTGTGTGCTTTTACTATTTCCCCATTCCCTTAGCTTTCTTGTAACTTTTGTGTGGTGGTTGGATGACACGCTTCCTGAGGTGATCGGCTGAGTTTGGTCCGAATTTTTCAATTTTGGAGGCTTAATGCTTGAAGAAATTGACTTTAGTCAACATCCAGAGATTCTGATGTCAGATCAAAATTTCGTCAATTCCATCAGCTCCACAAGGGTCATTTTGGTCTAGTGTGATGATCACTTCGGGTTTCAAGGCTTTTATTTGGAGTTGCTATGATTAGGCATTTTAGCTTTGCCCAAAGTTTGACTTTGGTCAAATTTCTTGGTGAACGTGCTCAGAATGGAATTTCATTAGCACGTTTAGCTATGGAATGTTGAGTTTGGTCTAGAACGACATTTGGTTTGGTTCCCGAGGTAGTCAGGATAACTTTGTGGCGTTTAGCATTTTATTAGGTAATTCTTTGAAAGTGTTGACTATGGTCAACATTTTGATGAGATGACCTCGGTTGGTCGTTTCGTTGATTTTGTTGAGTCTAGAATGTCGTTTTTAGCTAGGTAGCATATTTGGTTTGCGTTGACGGGGTTCCAAATAATAGGGTTGCTTAGTGTTGTTTTTAGCCGGAATATCCTTAGTTTAGGTTGAGTCTTATGGTTTGTAGTGATATGTAGAATTTCTCTTGGGTGGCATGAAACTTAGGTTGTCGTGTGTTTGCTTGATTGAGATTGTTTGGTTGTTTGTGTGTATTTCCTCGAGTTATGTGATTATTTGATATTGAACTGTTGAGTTGAGGCCGTGAGCTTGGACAAGTAGGAGTTCCAGGTTAGTATTCTTGTGTGACAGGTATTACCCTATTATATGCGCAAGATGGGTTGATTTGTGATGGTGACTAGACTGTGTTGGTCTGAACACATGACCATCGCATAATTGCATTTGTTTTGAAAGAAAAAGAGGTTTCAAAGATACTTTTGAGTAATCCCTTTTTCTACTGATTTTTAGCTCCTTAGGAGTAGGATTACTGATTTTTACTATGGAAATTGGTTTTGAGGAGAAATGCTCCATTTTTGTCGTATAAGGCATATATTGATAAGCTTTGGCAGCTCACAAATTGAATATTCTAGGTTTCACTTTCTAATAAGCTAAGGTAGGGTTCCATAGTTGCCTGGGGTTCCATGGGACAATCGATGAGATAAATCCAAAACTTTTTGCATTCATCCTGCAATATCCACATGTTTGTGTGTTTTTTATTGTCCGTGATTGTTTGAATGGTGTGGTAGAATTGTTGTTGCTCCTCTTGTTGGTAGTTCTGGATTCTTTTAGCCTTTATCTTATCCTGCTAGTTTCATCATGCTGCTTTATATATATTTGATCTTTTTGAGCTTGGTCAACCTATGATGCCTATTGGGTACCCGTATTTTGGTACTCATACTACACTTATGCATCTTTTTATGATGCAGCTCCCAGTTAGAGCCACCCTCATTGAGCGTTGGATCTCCCTTTGTCGTCACAGACTTGAATCGTGGTGAGCTCCTAGTGTTCAGAGACTTGTTGCTTTCCTTCAATTGTACTGCCTTGTATTTTCTATTTTGGATTAGTCAGTTCTCTTGTGTATATGACCTTTCTGTACTTAGTAGCTCTTGTATATGTGACCCCCATGTACGGGGATTGGCTCTTGTGTTAGTTTGTATTCTTGATCACTTTTGAGCCTCTTTTGTATATTTTGTATCGCATTACTTATTTATGATATGACACTTTCTCTCGTATTATATGTTCACTTTCGCATATCTTTACTTTTTTTACTTAAGCCGTTTCTTTTGCATCTTGTGTTGGGTTTAGGCTTGCCTACTCGTAGAGTTATAGTAGCTATCATCATGGCTCGATTTCGAATCGTGACATTTCTGAATTTCTATAACTTTTGAATGTTTATGTGTTTCCCCAAACTTTATTTTTCAAAATTAAACCACCCTCAATTTTAAACAACAGATATTTTGCTCCATTATTTTATACAATATCTACTTTGTGTTTAATATTTTCAATCATTCATGATCTAAATTTTTGTATATTATATATAATATTTATCTCTTGGTCAAAGTATTTCCAGATTTTTATTTAAGAAGAACTGGAGGTGACTAAATATGACATAGCACAACTTCATCTAATTGAAGACATGACTTTAGATAAGAAGGCATGGAGGTCCAGGATTAGGATATTACTAGGTAACTGTATTGTCATAATTTGTGAGAGAGAAGTAGGGGCTAGTCTCTTCCTCTCCTCCTTCTAGTGAAAGTCCTATGCCGTTGTTTTGTAATTCCTCTTCTTCATTAGGTACATGGACCTTTCCAGGGCCGACTCAACAAGATCGGGGGTCTAAAGCCAAACCTTAAAGAGAGGCCCTAATATTTTGAGAAGTATTTTGTTTCTTTAATCTCTTTAATAATTTTAGATCACTTACCAATAAGTTTAATAATTCATTTGTATATTATGTCCAAGGTAATGACTATGAATTTCGTCATGCTTATTCTTCAAATATGTTCTTGCAGAGATGGATCAAATTAATTAATCATTTCAATTAGACTTTAAAAATTAGCATTACTTTCTTGATAGATCTTTTCATTTGTTCCCCTAAATGCTAAATTATTTTTCCAAAGAGTTTGGATCACGTCAATAATTCTTGACAATACATTTTTCCACTACACTTTATCTCTATCAATTTGTTCCTGCACAACTTTATCAATTGTTTTTTTAATGAAAACTCATTTCTAAATCAATACACGAGCTCATATTATTAATAATATATTCATTCTTTACTTCATGGACTTTGACCTTAACACTAAGATTTCTCCACTCATTACTACCTTCAGTAGCTAGTTTACTATTACAAATAATAGAAGTTGTGCTAAATAATTTACAACAAAAATAAAAAATTTATCCAAATCTTTAGAGTAAATTAATCATTTTCTTTCATGCTTTTCTCCGGTTACCAATTTTTGAATATAATGTGTTGTAGAAAAATGTCGTATGTATTTATCTTATGGAAAATTTATATTAGTCATTCTAAATGGTCCCTTTGCTACTAATAGATATGTGAATTTTGTATCTACATTTTTCCATTGACTTGAAACAAACCATAGAAAAGTATGAGGGCGAGTATTACCTATTGCGGAGCAGTGAACAGGGGATTGCGGTCTCTAAATCACATGCAAACATGAACAACGCTTAGATTCGAGAGTCATTTAATGTCTAACTAACCAAATAATCTAGTGTAAATATATAGATAGAGTTTTATAAAGAAATATGACTTCTATGGCATGAAAGATTGAAGTGAGATTTAATACAATTAATATTTTATTTATTTTAGTCAAGTGAATAGCCTTTAAATATAGCATCAGAAAGAACTATTTCCTTATTCTTATCAACATTTTCACAAAGAATCATCATGTTTGAAATGCTACCTTCAGAACAAAATCAAGAATCTGAAGTTTGGTCACCTATCTCCTCTCCTCCACATGATCACTTCAACAACAATATACAAAATGGAGAATAAATCATCTCTGAATCTACAAAAGATAAAGTTGTAGACGAAATACAGGACCAAAAAGCAACAGAAAAAGAAAAACTCTCAGCATTTGATCTGTATGAAATGAAGTGTGTATGTCCAAAAATTGGAGAAAAAGGAAAGTCTCTCATGCCTGAATTTTATGAATTGAAACTCATCGGTAAGCTTGCATTTTCCAATATTATACAAGGAGAAACTTTGGAAATTAAGTTGAAAAAAGAAGATAACTATGATTATTATGAGGATGTAGCTATCTTGAAGTTTATCTATCATTACTTTTTCAATCATGAAGTGATTCCATATCCTAATTATTCAGAGAATTTTATCAATTACATCGAGGCTTCAATTCCCAACT
The DNA here is from genome assembly GCA_036553675.1 of Solanum okadae. Classification (NCBI taxonomy): domain Eukaryota; kingdom Viridiplantae; phylum Streptophyta; class Magnoliopsida; order Solanales; family Solanaceae; genus Solanum; species Solanum okadae. Next base: position 28,149,588 of record CM071680.1, read on the forward strand.
TCAAATTTCATGGTCAGGCATTGAAGAGTAAGATCATTATGTTAGAGAAGCGTTTCTTAATTATTTTGAGAATTGCAGTATATGACCCTAATATAATCAACCCCATTCATCGTGAAATTTGTGACTTGTCTATGGGTTTATGGGTTGATTTGGGAAACCATTATCAAGTTGGTAAAGAGATAGACGAAACTGATGACAATTTGGGAAACTGGAGGTGTTGATCCATTCTTAAAGTTTTAGATCTATGTTTCCATAGCAGTATTTTGAATTGCTTATGCTTTTGCTTGTATTTTCATTTCACTTGAAAAGTTATTGTGGAATTGTAACACCCCGCAACTAGAAAGAGCTAGACTAGAAAGAGTCACTTTTAGAAAAAATGAAAATCTGGAAATTTGACAAAATTTAAGTATGAGTTTTGGGTCAACTTCAAATGACCATAACTCCTAGATCAGGATGAGAGGTGTGCTACAAGATACCATAGGAAATATCTTTGAATTATCTTTCCAACGCCGCCAAGTTTGCGCGATTTCGAGTTCGTATGAGGGAGATATGCCCATTTGAAGTCGGGCTGTCTAGATAAGGAAAGTCAAAATCGGATTTTAAAGGGGTATTTTGGTCTTTCCATTACCCAACTAATTAAATCCGTTTTTAGTAAATTATTTGGGGTCTAAACTGAGTTAGTTCAGTTTACGCTATTGAGAAATACGCTAGGGCTTTGAAAGAAGAGAAAAGAGGAGGAAAGGAGAAGAAACGTTCAAGATTCGTCAAGTTCTTGCGAGTTTGGTTGTGGATTTCGCCAAGGATTCAATCCTACGAGATATGTAAGACTTTCATAACGTTGGGTTCGTTCACCCACATGCCAAACATGTTTATTTCAGCGTGAATTCGTCCTAAAAAGGTTGAAAGTTTGATGTTCTTGATATGTGTTCTTGAATTGGGCTGAGATTTAAGGAGTTTTAAAGATTATTGCATCGAAATATAGAGTTGTTTTGAGTTAGGTTCTTAGGTACATTTACTAGGTATTTGAATCTAAAGAGAATTTGGAAAAAAGAACCGAGACTAGGCAAATTGGGGTTGGAAAATAAAAAAGGAAAAAAGTCGGGTGAATCAAGGTACCAGGTCCGCATCGCGGACCTGTTCCTCAGGATGGGAAAATTCTTCCTTGCGTTGTGGAGCGGTCACGGACTGTTCTGCCTCAAAATTTATTTCGCGACCAAATATTTAAATGCATCTCTGCATCTCGGACTTACTTCCAGATAGTGATTTCTTGATCGTTTCTCATGTTTAACTATCTAAAAACACTCGTAAACATCACGAGACCTTTCCTATCACAAATCACAATCCTTGAATCCATACATTCAAATTCAAGGAAATTAAGTTTAGAGTCAAGTCAAGAGAAGTTTATAGAGTCTTCCAAAAGTCTTTTACAAATGATTTAAACTTTTTTTAAGACTTGAGTTTTGAGTTAAGTAAGAATAACAAATGAAGTTCATTTCTTCAAAAAGAGTATAGGGGAACTAAGTATTCCCAAAGAGTAAATGTTTTCACATTTGAACAAGAGAGGAAACATCGATTTCCAAGAGAGCCTTTGAGCTAGTTTTTTGAGTAATTATCTCAAATCAAAGAAAGAGTTTGCTTTTAAAACATATGAGCTGAGTATATGTTAGGAGTAGAATTGAGTACCAATATGGGGTCGCGAGTTCATAATAACTCAAGTCTCCATAAACCATGTAGCCGTCATGGGTAGAAAAGATCATCGTTTTTAGATGATTCCTTAGAGCCTTTTAGCATAGACTAGTGGATCCACTTAGTTGAGGCGTTCCATACGACGGCAAAGTATAGGACAGTTCTGGTAGCGTGGGCGAGACGATGTATCATCACTTAGGCTCATAGTGATGGTTGTCGGTTAGAGAAACTCCCACAATATTATATTACTCTATATGTAAGTTGAGTTGTTATAGCATATCTTTAACAAATTGAGTTGCTACCCAATGTTTTAAATGCTTTGTATAAACAATACCCTTATTGTTATTTTTACTTTGCATTTGAGTTGAGTATTCGTGAGTTAAGTAAAGCCAAGGTAAGTGTTCATTTCAGATTCTTTTCAAGCTTAGGTCATGTTTTAGTTTTCCCCTCGCATACCCGTACATTCAATGTACTGATGCCAATTGACCTGCATCATTTTATGTTGCAGACACAGGTAACAATGATCAGCATCCAGCGCCTCATTGATCCAGTTGAGCACTCAGAGTCAGTTGGTGAGCCTTCTTGCTATCCAGAGGATCCCTTATTATCTTGTTTTGATTTAGTACTTTAGTTGTTAGGATGATCGGGGGTCTTGTCCTGACATCCCTCTTTGTTTTAGAGGCTTCATAGACGAGTAGTTATAGTTCTTTAGTCTTGTATTTAAGATGTTTTGCTATGAGACTTGAGTAGCCATTTTGGCTAGTTTGAATGTTTCCTTAAAGCCATTTTAAGTTTAATTCATAAGTTCCTTATTTGAGATTATTTCTTATGTTTAAGTCTTCTGCTAAGTAAGTAAGCCAGGCCAAGGGTTCGCTTGGGGCCGACAATGATTCTCGAGTGCCAGCCCGGCCTAGGTTGTAGGCTCGGGGCGTGACAAACTTGATATTTGAGCACATAGTTCAAGAGTCCTAGGGAGTCTATGAAGCCGTGTCCGTAGAGTCCTAGTTACAGATATGAAGCGTAGTGTTCAAGGAAGCGTGAAACGTGAAGCAGAAAAAAGCGATAAGGCCCCGCTTCACGCTTTAAGGGATGAAGCGCTCGCTTTAAGCGATGAAGCGCTCACATACTCATTCTAGTCTGTGAAGAGTAGACAGCTTGCATCACTTTGCTTCATCGATTTAGGCGATGAAGCGCTCGCTTTCCTGAACACTGGTGAAGCGTGCAACATCTATAATTAGGAGGCTGCAACACTTAGGAAATTATCTCACTTCTTTACACTCATTTCGTGCGTTAAAGTTTGATCTCTAAAAAGTTTCTTCTAATTCGTGCTTGCACGTGTTTTTAGTTGTTCATGCCTCCACGAAGAGCTGTCTGAGGTCGTCATGCTAGGAGGAATATTGAGGAGAAAGGGGTACCTAATGCACCAGAAGTGCAACCCCAAGGAGAGGTCACCAATGGTGAGTTCAGGGAAGCGATTTGAATGTTAATCCAAGTTGTGACTAACCAAGCTGGGGAACAAAGAGGGAATAAGCAGGAAGTGGCTGATACTTCGAGGATCTGTGAGTTCTTGAGGATGGATCCTCCAAGTTTCACTGGTTCAAGCACTACTGAGGATACAAAGAATTTTATTAGGGAACTGCAAAAGGTATTTGAAGTTATGCATGTTGTCGATGTTGAGCGAGTGGAACTAGTTGTATATCAACTGGGGAATGTTGCTAGGACTTGGTTTGACCAGTGGAAGAAGAGTAGGGCTGAGGATGCACCGGTTTTGAATTGGGTTGTGTTCGAGAGTGTTTTCTTGGGGAGTTTCTTTCCCCGAGAACTGAGAGAAGCCAAGGTACGGGAATTTCTTACCCTTAAGCAACACTCACTAAATGTTCATGAGTACAGATTGAAGTTTACCCAACTTTCCCGGTATGCTCCGAAAATGGTTGCGAATATGAGAAGCAGGATTAGTCTATATAGTGTTGGGTTGTCCCATCTGTCAAGTAAATAGGGTAATACAGCCATGCTAATTGGCGACATGGATATATCAAGGTTGATGGTTTATGATCTAAAATTGGCTACCTTAGTATTTTCTTTAAAGATATGGCGCCATTATCTCTATGGTGTTCATGTGGATGTGTTCACCGATCACAAGAGTCTTCGGTATGTGTTTAGTTAGAAAGAGCTTAATCTCAGACATAGGAGGTGATTAGAGTTACTCAAGGATTATGACACGAGTATTCTATATCACCCAGGTAAGGCTAATGTTGTTGATGATGCCTTGAGCAGGTTGTCTATGGGTAGTACCGCCCATTTTGAGGAAGATAAGAAAGATCTAGCAAGAGATGTGCATAGGTTTTGCACGATTAGGAGTTCGTCGCATGGATTCCACAGAAGGAGAGGTAGTAGTGATGAATAAGGTTGAATCATCATTAGTGTCAGAAGTGAAAGAAAAGCGAGACTAAGATCCTATTTTGGTTGAATTAAAGGTAAATGTTCATAAGCAAAAAGTATTGACTTTTGAACAAGGAGGAGATGGCGTATTGAGGTATCAAGGTAGATTGTGTGTACCAAGGGTAGATGAACTCCAAGAGAGGATCATGGATAAATCTCATAGCTCTAGATATTATATTCATCCAGGTTCCACAAAGATGTATCGTGACTTGAGAGAAGTTTATTGGTGGAGTAGTATGAAGAAGGGCATTGAATAGTTTGTTGCTAAGTGTCTGAATTGCCAACAAGTTAAGGTAGAGCATCAAAGGTCCAGTGGTATGACTCAAAATATAGAACTTCCGGAATAGAAGTGGGAGATGATCAATATGGACTTCATCACAAGTTTACCAAGGTCTCGCAGGCAACATGATTCTATTTGGGTGATTATTGATAGAATGACAAAATCAGCCCACTTTTTGCCAGTAAAGACTACCCATTCAGCAGAGGATTATGCAAAGTTATATATTCAAGAGGTTGTCAGATTTCATGGAGTTCTGGTATCGATTATTTCATACACAGTAGCACAATTTACTACGCAGTTCTGGAAATTTTTTCAGAAAGGTTTGGGTTCAAAGGTGAACTTAAGTACTATTTTTCATCCTCAGACATATAGTCAAGCAGAGCGCACTATTCATACTTTAGAAGATATTTTTAAAGCCTGTATGATTGATTTCAAGGGTAATTGGGATGATCACCTCCTCTCATTGAGTTTGCTTACAACAATAGTTACCACTCTAGCATCCTGATGGCTCCTTATATAGCTCTTTATGGGAGAAGATGCAGATCTCCTATTGGATGGTTTGAAGTTGGTGAAGTTGGGTTGATAGGACCATACTTAGCTCATCAAGCTATGGAGAAGGTGAAAGTTATTCAAGAGCGATTGAAAACAGCGCAGACTCGTCAGAAATCCTACACCAATGTTAGGAGAAGAGAGTGAAGTAGATGATTGGGTATACTTGAAAGTTTCACCTATGAAGGGTGTTATGAGATTTGGTAGGAAGGAGAACCTTAGTCCCCGGTATATCGGTCCTTACAGAATATCCAAGAGGATTGGCAATGTAGCTTATGAGTTAGAGCTACCACAAGAGTTAGCAATGGTTCATTCGGTATTTCACATCTCCATGTTGAAAAAGTGCATGGGCGATCCTTCACTTATCATACCAACTTAAGATATTGGTATCAAGGATAGCTTATCTGATGAGGAGATTCATGTGCAGATCCTAGACCGCCAAGTTCGCAAGTTGAGAACAAAAGAGGTAGCATCAGTCAAAGTTCTTTGGAGGAATCAGTTTGTTGAGGAAGCCACTTGGGAAGTTGAGGAGGATATGAAGAAGAGATACCCACATCTCTTCGAATCCGGAGAAGTTCCAAATTAAGGTACTAATCCTTTTCTTGGCTTTTATTTTAAGTTGGCATGTTGTATTTGCTTTTTTGCCTGTTGGGTATTTGAACTGAATGTTAGATGTTACGCCATTAGCCTGCCAAGATTGATCTCATTCGAGGACGAATGTTTCTAAGGGGGAGATATTATAACACTCCGCAACTAGAAAGAGCTAGAATTAGAAAGAGTCATTTTTGGAAGGAATGAAAAGTCTGGAAATTTGACAAAATTAATTTAAGTATGAGTTTTGGGTAAACTTCAAATGACCATAACTCCAATATCAGGATGAGTTAGGTGTGCTAGAAAGTATCGTAGGAAATATCTTTGAATTATATTTCCAACGCCGCCGAGTTTGCTCAATTTCAAGTTCGTATGAAGGAGATATGCCCATTTGAAGTTGGGTTGTCTAGATAAAAAAAGTCAAAATCGGATTTTGGAAGGGCATTATGGTCTTTTCACCACCCAATTAACTAATTTTGTTTTTTTGTAATTAAGTTGGGGTCTAAACTGAATTGGTTCAGTTTACGCTTTTGAAAAATAAGTTAGGGTTTTGAGAGAAGAGCAAAGAAAAGGAGAAAAAGTAAGGAATCACCAAGTTCTTGAAGTTTTGCTTGAGGATTTCATCAAGGGGTGATCCCTACGAGGTATGTGAGATCACATAGCATTGGGTTAGTTCACCCACGCGCCAATCATGATTTATTTCAGCGAAATTAGATTATTGAAGGTTTAGAAATTGTGCTCTTGATGGATTTGTTTGAAGTTTCTATTGGGTTCTTGATTGTTAGAGTTGTTGAGGAGTTCTTGATTTTGATTCATGAAATTAGGTGTCGTTTTGAGTAGATTCTTGCATATTTTGATTATGTAGTCAAATCTAAGTGTTTGGGAAAAGATCCAATTGAGTTTAGAGTTGAAAAACGAGCAAGAAATATCGTCAAACACCTGGGGAAAGGGGTGGAGCATCGCGCCAGTTAGAGTGCCCCACAAAGTGTTCTGAAGTTTGACCCCTGGGGCACAGCGCCAGCCAGAGCGCCCCAACTTCAGTTCTGAAGTTTTGGGTCTAGTGCCAATCAGAGCGCTAGGGACGCCAGGTCTTCTACTTCTTCCCACTTCTTTCCGTACTAGTTTCCTTGAAACGTACCTATGTTTCCTAGTTGATTCCTACACTCTAAGGTACGTCTAAACAACATGAAATCATCCATAACATGAGATCACGGGCCTTGAATCCATAATTAAATTCAAGGAAAGTTAAGATTCAAGTCAAGAGAAGTTAAGAATCAAGTCAAGAGAAGTTCATAGAGTTTTCCAAAAGTCTTTTACAAACGTTTTAACTTTGTTTAAAGACTTGAGTTTTGAGTTGAGTAAAGAGTAAAGATTGAAGTTCATTTCTTCAAAGAGTATATCGAGACTATGTATTCCCAAAGAGTAAAATGTTTTCACATTTAAACAAGAAAGGAAACCTCGATTTCCAAAAGAGCCTTTGAGCTAGTTTTTTTCAGTTAAAGAGTAAATGTTTTCACTATTAAGCAAAAGAGTAAACTTTGATTTCCAAGATAGCCTTTGAGCTAAGTTTTGAGAAATTATCTCAAACCACAGAAAGAAGTATGTTTTTAAACATAAGAGTTAGTATCATAGTTTGGGAGTAGTATTGAGCATCGATACGGGGGAGAGTTCAGACAACTCCCAGCCCCCATAAACCATATAGCCACCATGGGTAGAAAAGGGTCATACTTTTTAGATGATTCCTTAGTGCTTTTAGCATAGACTAATGGATCCACTTAGTAGTCAGGTTTTACACCCTCGACAAGGTATAGGACGGTCCTGGAAGCGTGAAGCAAAACGTTATATCATCACAATAGCTCTTACGTGATGGTTGTCGGTTAAAGAAACTCCCATAGCAGTATTTTGTATTTTTATATACATTCAGAGTTTATATTGTATCTTTGCATACACACAGATTATTATTGTATTTCTAAATACACAGAGTTGATATCCATGTTTAAAAAGCTTTTCTTTATACTGCATTCACATTATTGCTTTATATTGAAATGAGTTCAGTTCAGTTCAGTTGAGACCAGGTTTGTTCCTTCAGTTCCTTTCAAGCTTATGTCTTGTTTTAGTATTCCCCTCGCATGCTCGTACATTCAATGTATTGATGTCATTTGGCCTGCATCTTTTTATGATGCAGATACAGGTAATCAGGATCAACATCCAGCACTTCGTTGATTCAGTTGAGCATTCAGAGTTTTGTGGTGAGCCTCCTTGCTTTTCGGAGGATCCCTTTTATTGCTTTCAGTATTAGTTAGTTCATTAGGATGTTGTGGGTCTTGTCCCGACGTCTATCTCAGTTGTTTTAGAGGCTTCATAGACAGTCAGATGCTAGTTCTTGAGTCTTCTATTTCCTGTTTTAATGGTTGAGACTTGAGTTGCCACTTTGGCCAGTGAATGTTACTTTAATACATTCCAAGTATTTATTGAGCAGTTCAGTTTACTTTTAAAAGTATTCTTTTTCATGAGTTAAGTCTTCCGGTGAGTAAGTAAGTCATGCCAAGGGTTCGCTTGGGGCCAACAATGGTTCTCGAGTGTCAATCTCGCCCAAGGTGTAGGCTCGGGGAGTAACAATTAAGGTAATTATAACTATCAATTAAAAATAATTAAAACAGAAAATTGAGAGAGAATTAAGGGGATGTTAGAGATAGAAAAGTAATAATGACAAAATAATAGGTAGCAATAATGAGCGATAAAAGACTTGTTTCTTGCAAATCTAAGGAAACAGATGTGATTTGTTTTTTACGTTTTCTAATAAATCTAGAAAAATGTCAAAAAAATTGAGAAATTTTTTTTAGTGACATTTCACTTCTTATAAATATAATACTTAGTATATATATAGAGAGACACGTATTCATATATATATTAACGACTTCAAAAATATTACCACTTAAATCACAAAAATTACAATAATATCTTACAAAAACTTAAATATAATACTATATATATATATATATATATATATATATATATATATATATATATATATATATATATATATATATATATATATATATATATATAGAGAGAGAGAGAGAGAGAGAGAGATAGATAGATAGATAGATAGATAGAGAGAGAGAGAGAGGAAGAAAGACGTATTTATATATAACGACTTCAACAAATTACAGTTAACTCAAAAAATTACAATAAAATCTTGCAAAAACTTGAATAACAATGACATTGATTAAAAACAAATATGACTTACCACTTCAAATAAAAAAACTCCATATTAATTAGCCTGCTATAAGATGATGATAACATATATAAATTAAAAATCAAGGATCAAGAATAAAATAAAAAGAAGAAAAAAATAAAAGAAAAAAGAAAAACACTTGCCTGAGACCTAAAAGAAAAGGTATAAGGAGTATACATATATATATCCGAAAGGGTAATGCTAAATGACCAAAAAATTTGGCCAGAATTTGGCCAAAAAATTAAACATTCTATAATATTTTTTTTATTTTAAAATAAACTAATCTTTTTTTCCATTTTTTAGTTAAAAGGTATTAAAGTTAAAAGGGTAAAAATGTTTAAAAAGGTAAAATAACATATGTAAAATACCATTCTGACCAAATTCTGGCCAAATTTTCTAGCCAAATGAATTTTTCCTATCCGAAAATAGAGCATGAATAAGAGATAGGAATGATGTCAATTAATTGTTGGTGTTTAAAAGGTATTAAAGTTAAAAGGGTAAAAATGTTTAAAAAGGTAAAATAACATATGTAAAATACCATTCTGACCAAATTCTGGCCAAATTTTCTAGCCAAATGAATTTTTCCTATCCGAAAATAGAGCATGAATAAGAGATAGGAATGATGTCAATTAATTGTTGGTGTTTAAAAGCAAAACAATAACGGATGCTACGTGCTGAAGCATTAATTATTTTCCTAATTTAATTGCCCATTATGCTAATTATGAGGAGGAAGTTGCTTTTTAAAAAAGATTAATAAATAGAAATTGAAGAAAAAAATTTTAAATTACGAGAAAATAGATAAATAGTAATATTGATCAATAAGGCAAGTCACATCAACAGTCCTATCATTCAGCTTTATATATGACATATACATTAAATATAACTATTTATAGTCATTAAATATAGCCATTTCTTTTTTTAAAAATATCATACTTATATTTACTCCAATTGAATAATCCTAAAACTGTAGTCATTTTTGTAAGTTGCTCAAAAATTTACAGGTACATTTATTTGACCCAATATCAGAAAGGGCCCAAGTATAGACATCAGGCATACCTAGCCCAGATGATCAGCTGAAGCAATTAAGCCCAAACTCAAATCACTTCAATAGCTAGTAAGGTTGAAAAATGGAAAAAAATAATTAAAATGGAATGTGCGTCATACATATATTTTGTGTGTTACACATTCATCTCGTGCATCACGTGTATGTCGTGCTTCACACGTGCATCTTGCATATCAAGTGTCATGCGTACGTGCGTACGTGCATTCCTAATAATTAGTAAGCTCTTTTTAAAAATCACATAACATTGCTATATATGATTGATAGAAGATTGAATTTAATTTTTAATGAATTTGTGAAAATAAAAACGGTAAAGATGCACAATGAAAATTATGAGGTGTATATCTCCTGTAAGCCAAAAAATGCTTCTTATATTTTCTTGCACGAAACTACATTTTAAGCAAAGTATATTTACAACGTTTATCAAGGGTTGAAAGCCTCCAACAAATGATCGTACTTACACAACGACACAAAAGATGACTTTCATCTTCGAAAAAGTGTTGAAGAGTAAAAATTATGAGGTTTATATCTCATATGAGGCGGCAAATTCTTCTCATGTATTCATGAAGCAAATTCATTTTTGTTTGGATAAAATGTTCAAGACATTTATAATATGCCCTACAAGTAGAGACACAAGAGGTTGTGCTGGACCAAACAAGCAGAAAAACCTCATATTTCTAACTAGGATAAATAAAATTCTTCTTAATTGAAATAATACGTATAACTACCCCTGTATGCATTTAATTCTTCTTAATTTTTTTTTTTAATTTTCACGCAATGTATGGCTGATAAAGGATCGATGTCAAGCTTATCAAGGATCAGAGACTAATTAATAAATCTAATATATAGTTGTTGTTGTTGTTGTTTATTTTTATTTTTTTTTATATATTCTCTGAACCTATATAAGTCCAGAGTTGATGACTGTTACATTTCGAATTCGGAACCTATTTGAGCCATAAAGAGCCAAAAGTGATCAAAATAAGCCACAATTCTTGAAAGTAACAAAAATAGGCTTAGTGTAGTTTTTTCTTCCGTTTTATCCAAAAATATAAACGGCAGACGTTAGTCTGTTAACGTCTATATTTTAACATAAAGGTGCAACACTTTTTCTTACACTTTATAAAAAAGTTAACTTTCCCAAAATCTCCTATTGCAGATTTTTTGAATTTTTCTTTCATCATTCCTTGTTTTTGACATATTATAAAATTCATGAAAATTTCCAATTAAATGAAAATTTAAGAACAACACCTTTGTGAATCTGTTAGGAAGCTAAAAAATCATCAGACAATTACTCAGGTTTATTATCCAAATTAATTCTTTTAAAATATAATAGATGTCGCTAATAATGTGTGGCTAAGGGATCCTATTAAATGTCAAATTGAAAATTTTCCCTTGGATAAGCTACAGAAAAATGGCAAACTCCATTATATATTGAATTAATATAGATATAGTATACTTTATTTATGTTTTATGAATATATTTAATTATTAAATAGCAAATACTATTCTACACGCATAATAAAGATTTTTTCACCACTTTTCACGCTTCAATGTACCCTAGTTTCCTCTTTCAAAGCTTCTCTTTCAATCTTCCCCAAAATCACCAGTTATTTCTCAGTATTCTCCTTACCATCACTGGCTTTTTCTCCCTAAAATCCTTACAATTCATGATCTTGGCTTGATTTTCGGAGGTTATTTGTGATTTAGATTCATTAGGTATCTTCTAATTCCAATTTTTTTCTCTTTTTTCATGACGGTTATAGTTTTATATACGTTTCTACCATGTTCTTAGGGTTGAAGTTGAAGGGCTTTTTCCACCATAACATGGCGGAAATTACTACTCTGAAGAAGGTCACAAGAGGTACACATTATTCCGATAAATGTTTGAAAGGAATACCTTCGTTTGATTTATGTATCACTCATATGCAAGCACAAATTTTAGACTTTATTATTGTGATGGAGATCGAGAAGTGATAAAAGTTTCGTAATAACCCCATAACTTTGAATCTGAATGGTGTATCAGAAAAAAGGCTAATTCTTTCAAGTGGAAAGAAGGTTCAAAACCTGCAGAGGATGAAACACAAATTGACAAGAGGAGAAAAGTTAACAACATTGTTTTCTGTAGGAGTGGGAAAATGTAGTTAATCAAGAACAAGAATAAGAAATCGAGATATATATATATATATATATATAATTGGATTGTATCAGTTTCAATGTCATAGTTTGATGGGTTGTTGTTCAATACTAATAGTGGTCAAACAAATATCTTAATTCTTTGCCTTCAATGTATGTTAATCAATTATTATATTCATGTAAATATACTATGATTTGAACAAGAGGATGGAATTAAACGGGTAAATAACATCAAGAGAAAAAGAAGGTTTAACAAAAGAGAAAACTATTCTTGACAAGAGAAAAAAAGTCAAAAATATTACTTCTAGTAGCAATGGTAAAAAAGTTATAACAAAAGATTGTGATGAAGAAATTGAGGTGTGTATATATACTTTTCAAATTTATATATTGTGGAATACGTATACATGTGTTACTTCTATTGTATTTGGTGTCGTTGTCACTTGGACTCTCTTTTATATATTTATACATCAATTTTTATATTGTTCAACCAATTATCTGGTTCTTGTATTCAATGCATGGTAGACAATTATTTTATTCATATGAATGTTGTGTAAGTTGAACATGGAGGTTTAAAATAGAGTAAATACTTGTCAAATTATTATACTGTGGAATACTTTTACACATTGGATACTTCTACTGTATTTGGGCTTATTGTCATCTGTATTTGAATATTAAAAAGCTCTTAAAATGTGAGTAGTTAATGTAACGTTAGTTTCATATATTTTTTTAAATGTTTGAATACTTGGATCCTTTTCAAACTTTGGATACTTCAATTGCATTTCGGGTCACTGTCACGGTTATTTGACTATTGCGTTTCAAATGTTGATTAGCTACTCTAAGTAGTAGTTAATGTAAATGTAGGTTTATTGCATTTTCTCTATGCAGATATATCATATTTTAAGTTTTTTTATTTGTATTTGACTATTACCAAATTCTTAAAATGTTGATTAATTTTTAAATAGTTAATATGTAATGTAAGTTAATGTATGTGTAGTTTCATATTATTGTATTTTCTGTATGCACAGGGAATCAAATTTTATGTGTTAGATCTCCCGATCGAACCCTCGCACACACAGGTATATGCAAATCATAACAAAGTTACTTATTTGAAGGTGAAGCTTACACCGACTCAGTTCAATCGATTCAAGAATACCTGTTTTGAAGTGTATACCCGAATGCACGAGTGTCGGGCGCAAACACAAATCTATAGGTACTTCATGGTTTGTGAATTGGAGGACCAGAAACAGTCGACCACATGATGAATACCTCATGGAAGGAATGTTCAGTGATAACAACAATCCGGTAATTTATCAAAAAGAACTTCTATAATTCATACTTAAATGATAGAGCAGGGGAGGGTTATAAGAGGTGTACAATACAATTATCATTCTTTGGATGTTCCTCTTTTTTGGCAATTGAGATGTAAATAAAGATTTTGCAATGACCTATACCGACGCAACAACTTAATCAAGATCAAGGGTCAAAATGTGTCAAGCGAAAAGAAAGTGTTGAACTTTTGAAATCATCAAAAATATCCAAGAAGAAACAGAGGAATCTGAAAAAAAATGCATTGTATCATACCTTTCAACACTGTATTTGTATTCATATTTCTTTTTAGACACATCTATTGTATACATGTTCATTATTGAATGAAGCAACAAAATACATGTGTTTATATGTATCACATTTTGTATTCAATGTATCTTTTTTTTTTACATATTCTAAATATATATTTTGATGTGTTGTATCAAATTTTATTCATGTTGCGTGGTACAATTGTATTCATGTATCAACTCTAAAAACAAACAACACACGTTTGTATTAGTTACTAGTAACTATAATAATAGGTATTCAAGAATTCATAGGTTGAATGAACCAACAAATACATGTATTTATATTATAACACAATTTGTATTTGTATTTGTATTTGATGTATCCTTGTATATTTTCATATGTGAAATGTATAATACATCTATCAGTTTTGAAATTGTTTGGCACCATTGTATTGATGCATCAATCCTAACAAAATTTATACAAGTTGTGAAACTCAAGCAATAATCATCAAATCAAATTGACGTGATTTTAAGATTTTGTCGTTTTAAAAAATAAATTCTGCCGTTTTAAATGCCCTCAAATTTTGATTTGTATACTAATATACAAAACAAACAAATTTTGGATACATAGAATACAACGATTTTACCATAATAATTAGAACAACTCGTGACAATTATGATAACCATAGCTAGAGATAAATGGTAATCCCTAAACTATAATCATTTGTGTAAGTTTCTCAAAACAAGAGAGTTTTATCATTAAACAGATGAGAATCCTAGTGGATAATGGATATGACATGATTCTTGTTGATTTAAAAGTGGATAATTGAGGGGTTTAAGGAGAGCAAATTAAGAGGCAGACAGTTATACTAACAAAATCTCCTTATTTAGAGGATTATAATTATGAATGTATCATTGTATTTTAAAAAGGACATATACATTAAATACAACTTTTTATAGACATAAAATATAGTATTTTTTTTAAATACCATACTCATTGCTACTCCAATTTAATAATCCTAAAACTATAGTCATTTTTGTAAGTTGTTCAAAAATTTCCAGGCACATTTGTTGGGGCCAATATCAGAAAGGGCACAAATATAGACACCAGTCATACCTAGCCCAAATGATCAATTGAAGCAATTAAGCACAAACACAAATCACTTCAATAGCTAGTAAGGTTGAAAAATGGAAAAAATAATTAAAACGGAATGTACGTCATACATATATTTTGTGTGTTACACATTCATCTCGTGCATCATGCGTTTATGTCGTGCTTCGCACGTGGTTCTTGCATATCAGGCGTCATGCGTACGTGCATTCCTAATAATTAGTAAGCCCTTTTTAAAAATCACGTAACATTGCTATATATGATTGATAGAAGATAGAATTTAATTTTTAATGAATTTGTAAAAAAAAAAAAAGGTAAAGATGCACAGTGAAAATTATGAGGCGTCTATCTCCTGTAAGCCAGAAAATGCTTCTTGTATTTTCTTGCACGAAACTACCTTTTAATCAAAGTATATTTACAACGTTTATCAAGGATTGAAATCTTCCAACAAATGATAGTATTTACACAACAACACTAATGAAGACTTTCATCTTTGAAAAAGTGTTGAAGAGTAAAAATTATGAGGTTTATATCTCATGTGAGGCGGCAAATTTTTCTCATGTATAAGTGAAGCAAATTCATTTTTGTTTGGATAAAATGCTCAAGACATTTATAACATGCCCTACAAGTAGAGACACAAGAGGTTGTGGTGGACCAAACAAGAAGAAAAATCTCATATTTCTAACTAGGATAAATAAAGTTCTTCTTAATTAAAATAATAAGTATAACTACCCCTGCAAGCATTCAATTCTTCTTAATTGTTGCTTCTTTAATTTCCAGCCAATGTATGACTGATGAAGGATTGATGTCAAGCTTATCAAGGATCAGAGACTAATTAATAAATCTAATAAATAAATCTAATATATATTTCTCTGTCTATATATTATTATTATTATTGTTGTTGTTGTTGTTGTTGTTGTCGTCGTCCTTCTCCTTCTCCTTCTCCTTCTTATTGAGTTTAAATTACCAAAAGCTTTTATTTGTAAAGGAAAGTAATGCGTTCCTCAAAGTTTTGTTTTGGTGAAAAATATTACTAACTAAATTATTTTGGGTGTCTCTTTTATAAATGATATTTTTCCACTTACCTATTGGGATAATGAGAAAATTATTGGTACATGGAATAACAAACCTTTTATATTAGAGTTTGTTACAAAACCTTTTACTAGAATGATAAATAATTTAACTGCTAAGTTAATTTCAAAAAATAATCAAGTTAGTTTTATAAAACAAGAAATTAATAGTATGGAAGTAGATTATACTTTGCAAAATCCTAAGTTACAGGAAAAAATTGCTATTCTAAATAATCAGTTCTCTCTTGATAGATGTGGAGACCATCCTAATGCCTTTTGGAACAGGAAAAAGCATGTAGTTAGTCTTCCATATGAAGATAACTTTGTTGAGGATAATATTCCTACAAAGGCAAGACCTTGTCAAATGAATGCAGAATACTTGGAGTTATGCAAGAAGGAAATAAGTTCCTTACTCCAAAAGGGACTTATAAGACACTCTAAGTCCCCATGGTCTTGTACAACGTTCTATGTAAATAAACATGCGGAACAAGAAAGAGGAGCGCCTAGATTGGTAATCAATTATAACCGCTTAATAAAGCTCTGAAGTGGATCAGGTATCCCATTCCTAATAAGAAAGATTTATTGGATAGAGTTTATGATGCCATCATATTTTCTAAATTTCATCTGAAATCATGTTATTGGCAGATTCAGATAGCTGAGTTGGACAGGTTTAAAACCGCTTTTAATGTCCCGATGGGTCAATTTGAATGGAACGTTATGCCTTTTGGGTTAAAAAACGCTCCTTCAGAATTTCAAAAAATAATGAATGATATATTTATGCCATATAGCAATTTTATAATCGTTTATGTAGATGATATCCTAGTATTTTCAAAAAATATAGAAACCCATTTTAAGCATTTGGAACTATTTAAGAAGACTATAATCCAGAATGGTTTGGTTTTATCACAATCTAAAATGGCATTGTTTAAAACAAATGTTAGGTTTCTTGGTCATAATATTGAAAGATGTAATATTAGCCCAATTAATAGAAGTATTGAATTTGCTTCTAAATTTCCTGATATTATTACTAATAAAACTCAATTGCAGAGATTTCTTAGATGTCTCAATTATGTTGCTCCTTTTATAAAAGATTTAGCGAAAGATACAACTATTTTATATGATAGGTTGAAGAATAATCCTAAGGCTTAGGCAGATGACCATAGTGAAGCAGCCAAGAGGATTAAAGAAAAGGTTAAAAGCCTTCCTTGTCTCACTTTGGCTAATCCAAACTGGGAGAAGACGGTGGAAACGGATGCTTCAGACATTGGTTATGGAGGAGTTCTAACTCAATATTGTCCTGATAATAAACAGCATTATACTATCCAATTTTATTATGGCAAGTGAAATACATCCCAGAAGAATTATGCTACTATAGCTAAAGAAATCTTGGCTATAGTAAAGAGTGTTCTAAATTTCAAGGAGACCTTTACAATAAAAAATTTATCATAAAAACTAACTACCAAGCAACTAAATTTATGTTTAATAAAGATTATAAACATGATGTGTCTAAACAAATGTTTGCAAGATGGCAAGCCCTTCTAGCGCCATTTGATTTCAAAATCCACTATAAAAGGGTTCAGATAATAGTTTGCCTGATTTTCTCACTCGAGAATATTTGAACTAATAAGGTATATTGCCAGTTTCAGGATGAGACCAGCGTGGCCCCCTCCCTCGAGAAGGGGTAGAGGAACTAGGACACAGAGGAAGAGGAGGACATATCCTCGCTCAACAGGGCAACAAAACATTGGTAGCATTTAATAGCAATGCTTCCACAAGTGGTATTAATACAGACCACCCTATGTACAAGAAATTTTTGGATTTTATGAAATCCAAAAAGGGATCAGATGATAATGCCCCAACATATTCAACAATTCTTATGGATGAAGAGAACACATAAGTATTTGATTTAAATACTAAAAGAGAGGTTATACTTCTCTTAGAAGACAATGATCTTAAATGGAAAAATGATCCATGACAGGTAATGTCTAGATATCTAGATACAGTATCTATACGCCTACTGTTTATAAATACAGAATGCATTATGAGATGATACTCTCAGCCACAGGGTCCTGTGAATTTCAACATTTTTACCCTGCAAATACAAAGAAAGTTTATAACTTCTCCAAGATCATTATAAAAAAGATCGTAGCTCCAAAAGAATGGGGAATGAGCCCTTTAAAGGAGATGGATTATATCCATCCTGAACAGAAAGTAGCAGTAAAATACAATTACTGGGACTACATTGATGGCTTTAATAAAGCTTTGTTATATGAGAATGCTAATAGGAAGCATTCATGGTTTATTAAGACATGTTCGAATGTATTTACCAAACATATACCAAACTAGTTTTGCAAATGGTGGACTTTATATGGTCCTTCGATAAAAAATTTGCCCGAACAATACAGGAATTTATATTCCGAATGGGTGGATATCTTCCCAAAAATTATAAGTTTACAACAGAATAATATATTCTTTGAAGGGATGTCACTTATGTATTTCTTCATATAGTTTTCTATTCCATGGATCATGAAATGGTCAATAGAAGTTAATACTACTTCTGATGGTTTCCTTGTTTACAAAGAACTTTTTATACTAAGTTCTGGAGTAAATTATTACAGAAGACTCCCGAAGAAAAATTACATGGTCAGGAAATTCTTGACGCAATAAATAATTAAATTTTGGGATAGTTGGATATTACTACATCAGAACCACAGATGGTGGAAGGTCATAGCCCGTTCAAATAGATCACAAGGAAACTTCAAATGAAGAAGAGCCTAATTTCTAAATCAGAAGCTAGAGCTTTGTATATGGAAGAGGTAAAGAAAGATTTAATGAAAAATCTTGATATTGATATTAAAGATGATATCTCTATGGCTTCAGCAAGCCATATCAATGAAGAAGATGATGCCACATGTCCAACTGGAGAAGGCCAAGATGTTGATAGTAGTGAAGAGATAGATCTAGACGCTCTCTTCCAAAAATTTCAACAACAGGTGGAAGAATCTTCCAGCACATCTACAGTTGTCAAAGGAAAAGCCAAAGAATGAAGGCCCTGCAAACAAAATAAAGAAAACTTTAATAAAGTTTGTCGGCCACATGTAATATGCCAAAACTTTCACAAAGTTAGTGGAACCGGCCAGTTGTAATAATAGTAAAGACCACGTTATCTTGTCGGTCTTATCGTTTTATTAGTGGCCATTGTAAAAGTATGGGCCATCTTATTTGTCAGGTTTTGCTTTTCCTACCTCTATATAAGAGGACTTAAGTTTTAGTAAAGAGGCAGGTTTTCAGAACTCCCCTCTCTCTCATCATCATCATCATCATCATTATTATTATATATTCTCTGAACCTATATAAGTCAAGAGTTGATGACTGTTACATCTCGAATTCGGAACCTATTTGAGCCATAAAGAGCTAAACGTGACTAAAATAATCCTCAATTTTTTAAAGTAACTAAAATAGGTTTGGTGTAGTTTTTTCTTCCGTTTTATCCAAAACTATAAACGACAGACGTTAGTTTGTTAACGTTTATATTTTAACATGAAACAAATATTTTTTCCACTTTATAAAGTGCAACTTTTTCTTACACTTTATAAAGTGTAAGTTTTTCTTATACTTTATAAAAAAGTTAACTTTCCCAAAATCTCCTATTACAGATTTTATTAGTTTATTTTGGTTTTTCTCCTCAAGTCTAGATTACCACTTCACAAAATATTAGCACTTATTCTATGAGAAAAATCATGCTTTAGATTTTTACTATATATAAACGAAATATGTTTATATAATAAAGCTAGATATAGAATAGATGAGGTGACATCTCTCTATGGCCACCATTCATATTTATCTTTTTTCTCATCTTTTTAGATTTTTCTTTCATCATTCCTTGCTTTTAACATATTATAAAAATCCTTGAAAATTCCCAATTAAATGAAAAAGTAAGAACAACCCCTTTGTGAATCTGTTAGGAAGCTAAAAAGTCATCAGACCATTACTCAAGTTTATTATCCAAATTAATTCTTTTAAAATTTAATAGACGTGGCTAATAATGTGCATAACTGTAACATTCATTTCCCTGCATTCAATTTATAATATATCTTATATTCACTCCAAATGTAAATGGCTTCACAATTTTAATGAGCTTAAAAAATGAAAAGTCACCAAAGATGATATATGTATATATCTTTTCGGTGTAAATGAAGATTCATGGAATATAATAAACTCTCTATCAAAAAGTTTGAAATCACCCAAAGTATTCATGTAGACGGTTGTAACGTTGATACTGTTGGTGGCGGTATAAAATAGAAGAAATGTCAAATATCATCTTGGCTTCTATGTATTAGAACCGGGTGGTATGTTCTATTTTTGTAGCTATACGTTGTTAGAAATCGTATTTTAATAGTATTAATATTTGTGGTAGATCACTCAATGTATGTTAAAATAAATATGGTGGAATAAAGGATTTCTAATGTGATGAAATGTTTAACAAAGTGTATTTAGTTACTCCCTCTATCCCTAATTACTTGTCCACGACACACCTATTAAGAGAACAATTATTGACATAGTGAGTTTATCATTTTACCCATATTAATTGTGAAGTGGATGAATTAAAAATTTAATATTTTCAAAAAGTTCTACCCTTTTCAAAGTAATTAATTGAGAGTATAATATGAATTTTTTTGTCCGTTCTTGATTTGTCAAAATAGACAAGTAATCAGGGACAACTATAAAAGAAAAAATGGACAAGTAAATAGGGACAGAGGAAATAGTAAGTACTACAAGTTATTGCAAAAGGCACATAACTTATGTAATTCAACTAATTTATTTAGGAAATTAAAAATTCACCTTATTATTTTAACCTTCTCATTTATTCTTTTGTCTTTTTGAGATGAAAATTTCCTTTTTTGCACATACTTGGTATAATTTAGCTAGACAAAATTAGAAACCACAAAAAGTAAGATATATATATTTCTATTTCTATTATTTAGAAATGTGATGAAAGGACGACCAAGGGCAAATAGGTAAATTTACAGTAACAATTCACTCTGTCGGTAGTTCTAGAATCATCTGTCATCAGTTTTCACACTCCAAATGCAAAATTTCAACTCACTCTATGCCCAATCATATTTCTAGAAGCATCACGTCTTCCCTCCCTCTTGTTCCAATAATGATGAATGGATTCGCAAGTCTTCATAGTTCCAAGTATGTTCTTCTTCAAATTTCGCAGCAATCTATCAATTTTATGGCTGATGTGTAGGCTTAGGTTGTTCTCTCCCAAACATCGTAATCTGAATTCAGTTACTCTGTACTCTTAGCTCTATGTTCTCTCTCTCTCTCTCTCATTCCTTCTCTATATTAGAATGTCGATAATATCGCGATTCCTTATAGAAGAGATAGGCAATTGTTAAAATCATAGTTATTATGCCCTTCGCACAGATATTGAAATTAAATTACTGGGATCGGTAACTAATGCTTTGAGGGCTCATCTTCTTCTCACTTTGTGCAAATCTTGCACACTGAAATCTAACTGAAAAACTTGTGTGAGCTTATTCATTTATTTTTACACACTTTCCTTTACAGTTGCTCATAGAAGAACCCAACATGTTTTATTAACATATATAATTATTCTCAAGAATTCTTACAAAATTAAAAACTAAACCATCATTATATCAAGTTATTCTATTTGGTGATGTTGATGACGATAAATGTTGATTTTCTTTCAAATATGTTTTTCTATATACCTTTTGAATGGCCTCTCAATATTACATAAGATTAGCGTGTTAAATATATTGTACATGATAAATTCTTTTTATCTACAGAGTAGTGTTAATTCTATTTTATTTGTAGGTTGTGCTTGCTACTCGACTATTCTCCAAAATAGAACAACCTTCAGTTCTCCTTCTTCAACTTTCAAGAATACTTAGGAACGTCCTCTTTCAGCGCCATCACTGTTGGCGACAACAAAAGTGTGAGATTTAATTGGTACGTGACCGTTAGGAATCATGGTTACACAAGGCTTCCATTCCTCCAACTCTGCCAGGGTTTAATATTTCAGCCCTTCCAATATCAATTCAATGAATGAGGTAAGTAGTCTAATTCGTTTGTTGTGGTATGTTAAATGCTATTTCTAACCTCATTGTAATTTCACAGCTAACATAATGACAATTTAGATATTTTGTCCACCTTTAAAGGTATAGAAACATCTAGACAACTATGGTCTACTCGCGTTCATTTCACTTACCCGTGTAGTTCTTCCATGGTAACGCTTTAGATGTTGCGATTCCAGGTCAGTTCTCTCAATCTTTGCCCTTACGATTCTCAATTTCAAAGTTTTCAAAAAACTTATTCTTTCAGTTCTCTTCCTTTTCACTGTTGGGTTTTCCAAATCAATTAAGCTCCTGAATAAAGTAACATTCAAGGTAAGTATTCATGGCATTGGGTATATTCCTTCTTCCTCCTGAATTTCATAGACCATATATATTTCTTGCTTCACCGCCAATAACTCTAGAATGTATGAATAGCAGACAGAGACGAGTCTTATATTCTTGAAATTTCTGGTAGAAGAGTTAGAGAACCTGGGAGAACTTGCTTCGACGTGCGTATCAATTCTTTGATTGCCTTGGGTTTTCAATAGTTCTTTCTCGTGATTAATTAAATGTTCATATTGCTCCATTGAGGTTCATATTGCTGTTTCAGTTGGTTGAATGAACCCTGGCCTACTTTGTGTTAGCTATCTACACCACACACCTCTTAAAATTACACACAGAACCCATAGGCAACACAAACATGCTCATTGACCTTTTCCCCAACACCTTACAATTGAGATAAATGATTAGGATAAATAACTGATGTACTATTTATTGTAGCCACATCAAATTTAAAACTCTCTGTGTATGTCGTAACTTGAAGCTAGCAATATCTTTCGATGACATTCTATCCTAAATTACTCCTACAGTTATACAATTTGCTATTGGAAGTCACTTGCGCTAGGAAATATGAAGTTCTTAGCTTTAATCTATCACTTACTTTGTTGTTTTAAGTTAGTTTTTAGTTTATTGCACTGAGAGTTACGTACATTTTGAAAAATGTTGTTCTTAAGCTCTCACCAATTATTTACTTGACGTTCACTTTGTGACTGCAGATTCATTGAGAAATGTCGACAAGGTATATTTGAAATAGCTACTATGACATCGCGGTAAGGCATCAAACAATGACACTTGAGTTTACCTGAATTACTCACCAAATCATAAGATCCTGACAAACCTTATACAAATTTTTATTTATTTCAGTTGAAGTTGTCTACAAGTTTGCAATTAACATGAGGGTCTATCTGTTAAATTTTTTCCTAGATGAAACATATGTATCTTTTAATGTTAATTTATAGCTCTCTGATTTTTATTTTTACACTTAGTTTTAGACTTCTTTAGTTGTCGATTGGTGTTTACTTGGTTTTTGAAGGTATTTCAAAACACCTCTCTATTATGTGGTTTCTGGGATAGCAAAGGTTGGCTACTAAGCTAGGTATGTATCTCCAACACATTTGATTTGAAGTGATAGATGAAGAAAGGCTTTGGATTTTGAAGCTCCCAAATGGAGTTATGTGTCATTATTCATTGTGGAGAAAAATGTCAATGAGCTGCCAAAGTTGGAAAACGATTGTCAAAGAATGAGAAGGCCCAAGAATTAGCTCTGCAACATTTTCTAAAAACTGTAAGTTCTTGAAATCATTTAAGTATCTTTCATCTTTTCTTAATAGTTTTTCAAGGTTTTTCAAGGTTTTTCATTCCTGCATCTGGCTATGGTTTGTTGTGGTTTACTGTGTTTAGGTGATTACACTTATTGTTATTGTTATGGTTCCTTCATATATGCTCCACATTACTTTGTTAAAAGCGTAGATAGGTAATGGAATTGTTCTACATCACTGTCGTGTAAGAGTAAGTGTGCTAACCAAAAGGGCACTATGCATTATTACATCAAGGGCGTGATAAGAATCTTATAATATGAGGCACCTAAATGTATTGGTATTTATGAGGCACCTAAATGTATTGATATTTCTTGTCGTATCTTTATATGGAAGGACGCGAGTAACTGTTACATGTGTTGAGCTTTTCATTTAATGTTTAAGGTATATTTCAAATTGGAACCCTTGTGCTGCTTCTTTCTTCCATATTTTCTTAAGCAAGTAAAATTCATTTTCATAACCTTTGGTGTTCGAAATTGGATTTCAAACTTTATCATCCTCAAAGGTTTCTGTCTTAAGTATTTGAGTTTTTAAATGAATGGTTTCAGATGGACAAAAAGGCTGAAAATAACTTTTGAAGAGGTATTTATTTTCAATCTCCTAAGTGACCAAGTCTTTGTAGTATTATAATAACTAAGGTGATGGTACATAACAGATAATGATATTCTAAATGATTGATGATAATTATAAACGTTCTAGAGGTTGTACACAAATCATTTAGTTAGAGGCATCTAAACTACGAGATACATGTCTACTATTCAATAAGAGGGAGTTCTATCAGGTGAATCAGGCATGTCTACCTCGGCATAAATGAGGGAAAATTGGTAATTCCTGTCTGTCAAGGTGAACTCTCGATGATTTAAGCTCTTGTCACGTGTATTGCCTCACACACTCATCTATTTTTCTTATGATTTTTTTTTTTGCTTCCTCGCATCTTCACTGTGCATGCCTTTTATCTATTATCTAAAGGAGCTCGCTCCGTCCACTGATTTCAGGTAATAGCTCCTATAGATTTTTCATGATTTGTCCTTAATCTCTTCCAACCGGCTTTATATCATGTTATATTTCAAGTTTTCCTTTTTTTGTTTTATTGATTGTGTTTGATTTTTGTGATTAATAATTTAGTAATCCTATTTCGGAGGTAAACCAATTTGTCTGGGCTCTCTAGCTTTTTCCAGATTTTCTACCTTGGTATTGGTTAATAACTATATTTCCCTAAATTTGAATCTATTGTGGACTGGAGCTTCGATCAAGCACCACCGATCTCTGGTGAATTTGATTGCAGGACTATACGTAATTTGATGAAAAAAATAAATACAGTTTACGACTTAAGCTTTCCTAATTGGTATAGGTCCTCCCCTGTCACGATTTCTCTTTACAGTGTTGTACTCAAAGTATCATATTATAGCAAGGAATTATGGGCGCTTATTTCAGGAAAAAGCTTCTATATGAACTATTCAAACTAAGAAGTATGTACAATCTTTTTCGCGATTCTTATTGTCATCACAACAATGTTTGTTTAGTTTTTTTTCTAGCAAGCATGCTATGTTTTCGTCCTTTCGAACTTTAGAACGTTGTTCGAGTTGTCACGATGTACAATAACTTGTTTAGTATAGTTGAAGAATATGTTCAGTTAATATGGTAGAAAGCATGTTTCAACTGCCTCAAACAATAAAGCAAAATTGAACTTTGATTTTTTTTTTTTTCATTTAACACATTTCACTGTCACATTTTAATCATATTGTTAGTTGACCTTATTTGTTTTTTCTATGTGTAAAAATTTATAGATTTCATGGTTCATTTTTCTTGATATTAGGCTCAAATAAGTAGAACAAAATGGCTAAGAAATTCTTGAGTACAGAGCTAGCTGTCAAGCTTCATTGCTGAAGAACTTATAGCATGTAAACTAATTTCTAAAAGTTCCTCAGATATATTGCTCTTTTTTCAGGTATTTTTCAATAGGAAAGCACCATTTCTCAAGGCAATATGGTAATGCCATTATCTATGAGCAGCAATATCTATAGATGCATACCAATTTTTTAAATGTTTCTCCCACAAAATGATCAGTTTAGCATCTTTTGAAGAACTGCGGTCAGCCATACATCAAATGCAGTTGGTAGAACCCGTTCGACGATGCATTTCAAAGTAACTCGGTAAGAAATTCTTCTCATCCTTTCCGCAACTCTCTACGAGTTTAGTTGAACAAATTTTTTTAAAAGTTAAACAAGGAACTGATAGCATTCCTACTCTTTTCTAAACCACCACGAAGCCAAAAAAAATTAAAGCTAAGCCTATATATGTCATGTACAGGCATGTAGTGGTAGAAACTAAAAGAGTTAATGTTGCTGAACGTCTTCTTTTTTTAAAAAATTTTTTACCCTTAACTCTATGGGCCTGATTTCTATAATTAAAATGGTAAATGGAGAAGACGGTTGCTTGAAAGTTGTTACTGAATGAATTTACTACTACTGAATACCCCAGATGCCTAAATCAAGTATGCTGCATCTTACATTTCTATTTTTTTTCTTTATACATGCAAGATATTTTCTACTTTGGCTATGTCATGGTACAAGTTCTAACACTCATTGTGTCGTGAATGTGTATACTAAGAGAATCACTAATTATTCCACCTCCTTTCACCTTTGGAGTTGGTGGAAGGTGTTGAGTTCAAACATCAAAAGGTACATATATATTCAACATTCGAAGTTTTAAATGTAAGAGAGTGACTTTGATGAGATTATATATTAGATATCGACAAATGTATTTTAGGATGGATAAGATGGTTAATATATATTGTTAGTCATTTGACAAGCTATTCTCTATAGACGACTTATATTTTTGTTTTAGGATGAGAGTTGAGATGTAACATTATCAGTTTCAAGAAAAAAAATGAGAGTTGAGATGTTCTTACTCCTCCTCGAGATGTTACCCTTATAAGACTAAAGAGGCAAATATGAATTCCTTTTCTTTCTTTCTAAATCAATCTGCTACATGAATTTTTTATTCCTCAGCATAAAGTGCTTAAGTACCATTATGCTTTTCTAAATGGTATGAGTTTCGTTATGCTACTGTTTTTGGCACGTACAAATCTTCCTTAATCAAGATTCATTATGTCGGGTCCGTGCTTACAATATGCTTCTCCTTTTTATCACCCCCAAATAACATTTTCTAGGAGCATCTATAAGTGAGCTCCTAGAAATATAAAATATTGGGCCATCAGAGTAATCAGATACACAATTTGAACTAAAAGTACAAACAATATTTCTCAACAGATGTATTGTGCATTTCTTCTTAACTCTTGAGTCGCAAACTTAGCTTAGCACTTTTTATATGTCAAATGATAATTTGTATATGTGCAGGAGAAAACATCATGTCTGATAGTTCTAAGAATCAATTGAACAATGTTAAACCTTAACAAAGAATAAGATTAACATTTAAACTTATATCATCACTTTTTTCATTTCAACTTTTTTATATTTTGTTCTTTAATTAGATTTTACAGTTGTATTTCTTTCTTTAAGGGTATTTTCATGAATTTAAGGTTGTACAATAGAGATCAATGGTAACTTGGAGCAGGTTTATCTCTATTGAATGAATTTTATGATTATTCATCTTCATTTCTTCTATTATAGCTAAACTTACTCAAATACGTATAATGTATTTTGATATTGATATTACAAAAATCAGGAAGGGAATTTATCAATGAAAAATTATTGAAAAAGTTGCCTAAAGTATCAACATTTCCTAATGGATTAGCCGCATAAGACAGTTGCATAATCTTTAACCCAATTGAATGTACCTCATTTAGGACTTGATTAATCTAGAGTCTTCACTTTAATTGATCCACCAGTCTTGCTATATGTTACACTACTACATGTAATTGCGGTACATTCTTTGTGATTGGATTTGATGGAAAAGTTTTTCTTTTCGACTTAAGTTATGAGGATTTTTTTTGGAGATCAGTTATACAATATCAATTAAGTTGATATTTTTCTTTTCTATAAAGAAAACTAGGAATGGTCAACATAGAGAGATATTAGACAATATACATTGAATAAGTCATACTATGATTGGTCAAGATAATATATAGTTTGCAGACTAAACTTTATGCTTATTGTATTTTCAGATTTATCTTTTAGGTTTTTATTTATTTATTCCTGAAACATTTTATCTCTGCATCATATGGAAGCTCTTCCTCTTACTAGCACCACATTAAATTTGAAAATTTCAGAGCTCTGTCCAAGAGATTGCATTTTAATTATGAATTTGATCATACTATGGATGCTCCTTCCTCGTGGACAGATTCATCACCTTCTGACCCTTAGTTATTCAAGTTTTTGATGAACCTTGTGTAGATTTTCCAATATTAGATATTTGTATAGTTCTTTTATTACTTTTTTGAGGCAACATGTATAGTTTTAATCAATATAATCTTAAAGCATGATTTTGCTATGGATACCTTGACAAAATTAGTTGTAGGAACAACTGTTTCTATTGTAGTTATATTTAAAGAGGACCCTAACGACTATTCTTTTCTTTACTTCTTTAACAGTAATAATCTATTCACATTATATTTTCTACCGTGATTATGATTGTCTTTTCGCTATCTGAACCCTCATATGCTCTTCAATTCAATTCTTTTTGTTATAATGTTTATACATTAGAAGCTCAGATCTTAGATGTGTATCTGAGTTTTTTATTCCTTTTGTTTTTCTTTTTTTAGTGTATGACACCTTGCATTAGATTAATATACTTGGATGTTGTCACTACTATTGATCTAACGAACCTTAAGGAGTAAGTACTAAGATCCTTTTTAATTTTAGGGACAATACTGAATCAAATTGGAAGTGCAAAATACACATAATCTTAGATTAACTCATGAAGAGTACAGAAAAAGCTGCAAATTGTCATGGTACTGAAATTTTGTGAACAAGTAGCTTCATGCTATATGACAGTTGCTTAAAAAATACTGAACGTTTCAAACCTATCAATTATATATATAAGAATCTTTTTTGGTGATATTATTTATTGATGATGTGAAATAAAGTTTCAAGTGGCTAGGTACTGAATTAACAATGTTGTCTTTATCCCTGTTTTCTTTTTTCGGTTGACAAATTTTAATATATTTAGATTGAAATGTATTTTTGAGCATATTATTTGATTAATTATTTTCCTGAATAATACAAGTGGTGATGAAACCTTATGTTTTCTAGAAATTGTGTTGATCTGTTTATCAACATTTTTGGTAGCTTAATTAGGAGATCATTAATACATTTATTCATGTTGTGCAGTTTGAATCTACATTGTTTGTTTACTTTTTCTTATCAAATGTTGTAAGAACTTTTAGTTTCTTATTTTACTTAAACTTTCATACAAACAACGAAGGGCTATTGGCCTTCCTCCATACCTAAAAGGCAATTTTGTAGTATATTTGTAAATATAAATTTGCATTCCTTACAATTTTGTAATACAAATAATTTGTTTCAAATATCTCACGATAATTAAAATTTTCTCAAGTAAAATATATCAAAAAATTTCATTAACCAATTTGTTGGGCCTGTGCATAGCACGGGCATGCACGGGTCCAATATCATTATTTGAAATTCCTAATGTTTATTTGTGGTACTTTTACTTTTTAAAATCAATGATATTTGTTTTTTTTCTAATAATAATAATAATAATAATAATAGAAATAATAGGTAATTTATAGATAAAAAGATGGGCAATTAAATAAAAAATTTAATTTAAAACATCATAAATATCTGCTACACTTAATTAAGTAGTATTTATTTGATATGTTTTTTTAAAGTAAAATTTCATTTATATAATTAAGGTTTTCTTATAATAATAATAATAATAATAATAATAATAATAATAATAATAATAATATCATTTTAATTATATAAAATAAAATATATTTTTGATGAAATAAAAAATTAATAATATTTTTATTTTTATGTAAAATAAAAGATGGAATATCTAAAATATGAATAAGAAACATATCTATCTATATAATAGGAGAAGTGAAAACGTCATGTGTCAGTGCCACAATTATTCTAAAAAAATCATTTTAAAAATGACTTAATTAAATATTTTTAATGCATGAAATTTTATTTTTAAAATGACATATGTCAACAACTAATTAATTTTTAATTTTTAAATTATATCAAATTTTGTTTTAAATTTTAATACTTTTATATATTTAATCGGTGTCATCAACATGGATAACAATTATTACAATTTAATCTTAAATAAGAATTTTCTCAAAAAAAAAAAAAAACTAAAATCACAATTCTACACAACCTAAACAAATGATAATCAAATGCGGAAAAAAGCAGTTACATTACTGTCACATTTATTTGAACCATGCATATTGATTATTACAATTTAAATTTAAATAATAAATTTTTTAAGACATTAAATACTATGTATTTGTGTTTTGCCACCCAAAAAAACATGTGTCATCATTAAAAATGTTCTAAAACAGCAGTCAAGTCAAGTGGTAGTATATAATGAGACACATGGCATGTTAGAATAACATTTCAAACTAAAAGTTACTGAATATTAGTTTAGGAAAAAAATTCAATTAAAAAAAAAAAAATGTCAATTGAAAACTTCCTCTCACCCACCTCTATTTTACTCTCAATTTTCTATATTTGAAGAGTAAAATAGAGAATTGCCACTCTAACCCACTTTCATATCACTCTCTATTTTCCAAAGATATTTTTTTTTATTGTGACGTTGATAGATTGATACATGTCTTTCTTATTTATAGGCAGAAGATTAAAATGGAAAAAACTTATCCACATCGAGTGTTTATATCAAATCAATGCAATTTCCATTATTAAGTGATTTAATAAAATAAAATGAACTATAAATTTAAACACATGACATGCATGTATTGGCTTGGTGTAAACACCGGTGCGGGTAAGTTTTACCCAAAATATATAGTTTTGAGAGATTTGGATAATTAGTTGAGTGAGTGAGAAATTTTAGGGATGATTTAGGTTAGTTATTTTTTCCTCTTTCGATATTTATCTATCTTTAAAATAAAAAAAAAAAAGAATTCCTACGTATTTTAGCTATCCATTTATTAAAGTTTTTTTTTTTTTTTTGTCATGACATTTTTAAATGTATTTCAATTTTAAAGTTTATTTAAAAATATTTCTTTTAGTTTTTCCTTGTTCTTAAACTATCAAGTGGCTTAGTATTAGACTATCACTTGTGAGGAAATAATTCATCTTTAAAGTTTTTTTCATTCTAAAATTTATCATTATCATTACAAATTATAATAATACAGAAAAGGGTCAAAAAAACTCTTAAATTATTCGAAATAGCTCATATTTACCCTTAAACTATATTTCGGCTCAAAGTTACCCTTTCCGTCAAACTATTGGGTCAAAAGTGTCCTTATTAACGGAAGTTGTTAAATGTCATGTGGATGCCACATTGCACGCCAATAGGGTTCCACTGCCACATAGACTAAACGAAAAAGGATCAAAAATACCCTTAAACTATCTTAAATAGCACATATTTACCCTTAAACTATATTTCGGCTCAAAACTACCCTTCCCGTCAAACTATTGGGTCAGTACCCTTCTTAATAACGGAAGTTGTTAAATGCCATGTGGATGTCATATTGCATGTCAATAGGGTTCCACTGCCCCATAGATTAATCCTAATTACTCTCTCCCCCCCCCCCCCCCCCGTCATTTCATTATTTTCCAGAAATGATTTCACCCCTTCTCCCTCATTTTCCGACTAGGGTTCACAGTTTTCTTCGTGGCTGAATTTCAAAGTCGATATTCGTGATTGTAGGTTAGTAAATCTTTTTTCTTATTTTATTATGTTTACGATTTCAAAGCATGAAAACTAGGATTTCACAACTTTTCCCTCATTTCGCGGCTAGGGTTTCATAGCTTTCTTCAGGGCTGAGTTTCAAAGTGGATATTCGTGGTTGTAAACATAATAAAATAAGAAAAAAGAGTTACTAACCTACAACCACGAATATCCACTTTGAAACCCAGCGACGAAGAAAACTGTGAAACCCTAGCCGCGAAATGAGGGAGAATGGGTGAAATCATTTATGAAAAATAATGAAATGAGGGGGAAAAAGAGTAATTAAGATTTAGGGATTTAGTCTAAGTGGCAGTGGAACCCTATTGGCGTGCAATGTGGCATCCATGTGGCATTCACATGGCATCCACATGACATTTAACAACTTCCGTTAATAAGAAGGACAATTTTGACCCAATAGTTTGACGGAAAGGGTAGTTTTGAGCCGAAATATAGTTTAATGGTAAATATGAGCTATTTCGGATAGTTTAAGGGTATTTTTGACCCTTTTCCTTTTAGTCTATGTGGCAGTGGAACCCTATTGGCGTGCAATGTGTCATCCATGTGGCATTTAACAACTTCCGTTAATAAGAAGGACACTTTTGACCCAATAGTTTGACGGGAAGGGTAGTTTTGAACCGAAATATAGTTTAAAGATAAATATGACTATTTCGAAAATAATATTTAAACATTATGTCGTTTGCATAACGTTATGCTCCTAACTATGAAGTTGAAGCAAAGTGGATATGCTTTTACGTACAATCTAGCCAAAATAAAATAAAATAAAATGAATGGTTAAACAATTTTTTTTAGAATTTCTCCAGAAAGTGACAGCAATGCACCCATCAGATTCCTCATATTTGAAATATGATTAATCACAAACTCATTTGATTTCACATATTCACTTTTTTGTTTAATAAATCATTTTAAATATTTAATAAATGCAAAATAAATAAGAAAATAACGTTACAATCTTTAATAGCCCCAGGCCTCGAAATACTCTTTTTTATCTTCCTACTCATGCGATTATCTTGATGGAAAGTTAAACTATACAATAACATAATTTACTTTTCAGCATTAACAATATGTATTAAAAAGGAACATGTTTTGTACGCAATTAAGAGAAATATATAAAATGGAATATGTATTATTCATCGCATGTAAAATTTGTCTTCTATCAAACTACAAAAATAAAAATAAAAATACGGGTTAGAAATAGTTTTGAAAAAAAAAAAATCTGGAAAAAAAGGACATATAATTATATAGAATGAAGAAATCAAATAGATAAATGGGTAAGTGACGGTCTTTATTATAGGAATTAAATAATAAGAAGTTACCTATTTGAGCAAAACAGTTTCACTTTTTTTTAAACGTCTGCAGTTTTCTTTTTCGTTTTTCTTATTTCTTAAATTTTAAATTAATTTTGTTGATTACTATTGGTTGCAGTTTATTTTTTTTAAAAAAAAACTGCCAAATGCAGATTTTCTCACAATAATAAAAGTGGACAAACGGGTGGTTTTTTTCTCTTACACCCACATTTCTTTTCTTTTATTCTTTTAAACTGCAAATGTTTTTTTTTCTAATTTTCCTCATAGATTATTTATTAGAAACAAATATTTAATAAAAAAAGAATTTATTTTTATTCCATTTCCCCTGTGAAACATCGAGTGTTTTCTTAATTTATTAAAGAAAGTACGAAAATAAATTCATAAAAAGACTGCCCCGTCCCCCCCCCCCCTCCCCCCCAACTCAACGAAGGATTCACAGTTTTATTACCTTTTCTTGAAATATTTTTTTTTATCCTTTTTTTGGTTTTTATACATTGTCACGTTTTTAAAAAATATATATATATATTTGAAACTGCTTCAAATTTCAATTTTTTTTTGAATTGTAGTTTATTATTAATATAATTACAGATAATTAATAATCAATAATTAATTACTTGATTTTTTAAAAGTAAAAAAGTAGAGATTAATTGTGGCACTGGCACGTAAACGCTATCACGTCTCCTATTTATATATAATATAGATATAGATTTTGTTAATTAATATTGGTTGCAATTAGGGCTGTTCATGGTTATGATTAAAAAATCAACCTGAACCGCAATACAAACCAACCGATTAAGAAAACCGATATTTGGTTTGGTTTGGTTAGGTTTGGGTTTGAATTTTGAAAACCGATACTATTTGGTTTGGTTTTGGTTTTACTAAAAAACAACCGCAAAAATAATCAAATCGAACCGATATATTAGATATATAAATTTTATAATTATTTATATATTATTCATAAATAAAATATAAATAATTTGATAATCTTAATTAAATTTAGTCTTTAACTTTACCATTTTCTCAAGCCCAATACTTAAATTTTAGCCCAATTATTACAATCCTAAGTTCAAGTCCATCAAAATTCATTACTTTATTTACCTACTCTACCTCACATAAGATAGTCACATTTTTTCTAAATTGAATCGCTTTCTTCGTGTAATAATAACTCTAGTATTACTTAATTTCTTAATTGAGCCAACAATAGCTTTCCCGTCCATTGTTCATGTACTAGGTGTTTGAGTCTATTGAGATACGTATGTCCTCAAAAATTTTATTATTTTCAAACCGAAAAAATCAAAAGAACTGAACCAAATCAACAACAACCAAACTGACGGTTATTTTTTTTGTTTGGTTTAGTTTGCTTTTAGAAATTAAAAAAACCAACTAAATTGATTTAATTTTAATAATCAATCCAAACCGAACCATGAACACCCCTAGTTGCAATTTATTTATTTTTAAAAAAAAAACGGCCAAGTGCAAATTTTCTCACAATAATAAACGGGTCAAAAATACCCCTCAACTTTGGTTTATAGTTTGACTTTACCCTCGCCATTAAAATGAAGTTAATTTTACCCCTACCGTTACTAATTTCACCAAAATTACCCCTCATTTGACGGAATCCCCAAAATTAACCCAAATTACCCGAATTTTTTTAAGAAACCCTATTCCTAATGCCCAGACCTGCCCTGACCCCTCTAGCTGACGATTTTGTACAAAACAGTCTCAGCTCTAAAATTTGGTCTCGTAATTTCATTTGGTGTATGAGTTTATTTACGAGGAATTTGGTGACTTATCAGAGTCCATGAGAATTATTTGGTACATTTTGGTTGATCTTCTGGAAAATAACTCTTAATTCTTTGCTAATGTATGTATGTTTGTATTGATTGCTGATGATATGGTGAATATATGTTAAAAGAGAGGACTTATTAATACCTTTCAAACCTGATTGTGTTTTGGTATGAATGGAGTGTACTCTTCTCTGCAGTGCTTCTGTAACTCAAGTAGTAAATCTAGTAAATACTTGTTGTTAAGTTCTGATCCATATTGGTCTTTTCTGTGGTAACTATGTAATTCAAGTAGTGAAATTCGTAAATATTTTTGTTTATTTGGATTCAAGTTAATTAATTTATCAAGTTGATGAAAAGGGCTAATGTGCTTTTCTGAATTGTTTTTATTTAATTCCTGAACTGCTCAATTTTTAGGGGACAACCAACCATTTGAGTTAACAAATTTGATTTCTCACTGGAGCTAGCAGGTAGACAGAAAGCAAAGTTCACATAGATGCTACAACATATTTCAGCTCTGACTAATACTCCATGGTGGCTATCTCAAAATGGTTCTACTTCAATGTTCTTTTTGATTAAATTTAGATTTTACAAAGATGTCAGTGAACCGGGTTATCCTCTAGAGGGGTCGGGGCAGGTCGAGGCATTGGGTTAAAAATAGGAAATAGGGTTTTTTTTAAAAATTCGGGTAAATTGGGTCAATTTGGATCAATTTTGGGGATTCCGTCAAATGAGGGGTAATTTTGGTGAAATTAGTAACGGAAGGGGTAAAATTAACTTCATTTAAACGGCGAGGGTAAAGTCAAACTATAAACCAAAATTGAGGGGTATTTTTGACCCGTTTTCCTAGTAAAAGTGAAAAAACAGGTGGTTTTTTTCTCTTAGGGCATGTCCAACCCTACACTCTATTTTACTCTCCAAATATCGAGTTCTCTATTTTTTCAGACAATCAACTCCAACCCATTCTCTATTTTCCTCTCTAAAAAAGAATCTTCTTCTCTCTCCTCAATATTATGTTATTATTTCTATTTCTATTTCATATTCTTATTTCATAATATAAATTCGTTCTTTATTTTTTCAAAATAATCACCCTATATAATTTTCATGTAATATAATTTTTTTTAAAAAATTTCTTTATTTAATATAAATTATATTTTATTGTAAATTTTAAAGAACAATTATGAAAAATTGAAAAAAGAAATCAACAAGCACAACCGCAATCACAAACACAACAATTCTCTAGATCATAAACTATATTTTTCCGAATATTGTTAAATATGAAAACAACAGACTGGATTACTAAATTATTGTTGTGATTTTAAAAATCATTATGTTATATATTGTATTGTTGTCTTGTATTTAAATTATTATGTGATGTATTGTATTTTTAAATTAAAATTTTCATTTTATCATTTAAATTTTGTGCATTCTTCATAGTGCAAATCAATAGTAATATCAAATTATCTCTTAAAGTGACGAAAATTGAAAAAAAAAATATATTTAAAATATTATTAATTTGAGATGAAAGTAGTATAATACTATATTTTTAAAAATGTTGTATTATATTTAAAAAGAATTACGAATATTAGAAATTTAATTAATAGCCTTATATGAAAAACAATATGTTAGGGTGTGTTTGGTATGTCCAATCTTCTCATGTTTGGTTGCGTTAAATGTTTTGGAAAATGTTTTCCAAATCAATTCATTTTCCTCAAATTTAAGGAAAATGACTTCCCTTCAAAACTTAAGGAAAACATTTTCCAAAACTCTCTTCCAACTTCAAACTACAATTACTTTTTTGTTGAAAAAATCAATTAGTTTTGTCCCTACCCTCAAACCAACCCCCAACCAACCTCCCCCCAAAAAAATAAAATTTAAAGCTTGTTTTTAAATTCAATTTTTTTACCCACTCTCACCCCTACCCCTACCCCCACCCCCACCCCCTCCCAAAAAAATATTAAAAATTATTTTTAAAAGATATTTCTAATTTCTATTTTTTATTTTT
Organism: Solanum okadae; assembly: GCA_036553675.1. Classification (NCBI taxonomy): domain Eukaryota; kingdom Viridiplantae; phylum Streptophyta; class Magnoliopsida; order Solanales; family Solanaceae; genus Solanum; species Solanum okadae. The sequence goes on from CM071680.1 coordinate 28,185,988, forward strand.
TACCCCCACCCACTACCCTCGCCCCCCCCCCTATCAATTTTTTTTTTATTGTTTTTAAAAAATATTTTCAACTTCAATTTTTTATTTTTTCATCCCGATCCTCGATCACCCACGCCCCCTCCCCGGCCTGCCCCGCCCCCCCCTCAAAAAAAAATTGAATTTGTTTTTAAAAAATATTTTCAACTTCAAAATTTTATTTTTTCACCTCTACACTCGATCCCCCCCCCCCCCAACCCACCCATCCCCTACTCGCCACCCCTACCCCAAAAAAAATAATTTAAGTTTGTTTTTAAAAAATATTTTCAATTTCAAAATTTCATTTTTTCACCCTACCTTGACCCCCCCTCACGCACCTCCTACCCAGCCCCCCACCCACCCCTTCCCCCCCCCCCCAATTTTTTTAAGTTTGTTGTTAAAAAATATTTTCAATTTTCAAAATTTCATTTTTTCACCCTACCTTGACCCCCCCTCACGCACCTCCTACCCAGCCCCCCACCCCCCCACCCCCCCAAAAAAAAATTTTAAGTTTGTTTTTAAAAAGTATTTTCAATTTCAAAAATTATTTTCTACCCTAGTAAAAATAAAAGATATTTCTCAAAAAAAAAATTTATTCATAAATCAAATACTAAAAATCTTTTCCGGAAAATATTTTGTACTCACCAACCAAACATGAGAAAATAAGTCAAAAATCAACTTGTTTTTCTAGGAAAATATTTTCCTTCATACCAAACACACCCTTAGTTTCAAATAATAGAAATAATATTAAAATAATGAAAAAGTGAAAATAGAGAGGTGACTGGTGAGTAGTAGTTCTCCAAATTTGGAGAACTACTATTCACCTCTCTATAAATAAAGAACGGAAAAGGGCCAAAAATACCCCTGAACTATCAGAAAAGGTTTAAATATACCCCTCATCCATCTATTGAGCTAAAAATACCCCTCAGTCCACCTTTTTGGTCCATTATTACCCTTAAAACTAATAGCCTTTTGTTTTTGAATTATTATTTCTATTAATTATTACGTGGCATCTTTCTATTGGATAAATTTTAATATCAACCCACCAAATTTTTATCCTACCCACCCGACCCATACCCACATCCCTTAACCCAAACCCAATTAAAAGTTCCATAAAAAATAAAGATTGGATAGAACTCTTGTCTTCCCCCTTGAACCTAATAACCAATTTTTCTTCTTCATCTTTCGTAATAAGCAATTTAAACGCCATAAAAGAACGACCAAGGGCAAATTTGTCAATTTGCTCAAAGACAAAAGAAACAATTAGCTTTTCCTCAGCCTTTCCAGAAGACTCCATCGTTTCATTTCTTTTTCCCAACAATGTAGAATTTCCAGAAGACTCCTTCCAAGTGTTCAGAATTTTCTTTCATCCAAACTTAAATTCAAGGTCTACTCATTAACTTCATCTTCATATATTTGCCATAAACTTAAATTCCAAGAATGGAGCATTCTTAGGTCACCTTTTGCCTCAATATTTTCCCTAATCAAGATTAAAATTTTCAATTTCTAAACTTAAATTCATAGCTATTGTGGTTATCATACTACCCAACTCTCTTCTATGTTCTCTTTGATTTTTCATCTGGTACTGCAAAATCAAATTAGCTTTTTCTCTCAATATTTCCGTAATCTTCTTCGGGTGATGTTCAGAATTTCCAATTTTATTGGTTAAATTCACGTCTTCTACTGTTATTGTTCTGCCTTAACGCTTTCTTTGATGTTTTGCCACATTAATTTTCTTCCGTTCAATTTTCATTCTCTCTTTTTCTCGAACCAGAGAAATTGAAGAATGCAATTGAAAATTAATAGCTTCTTCAAGCCTTCTATCAGTCATCATTTACTTCCAACTACTTTCTTTTGTTATATATATTGTTTCTTTTGAATGTCTCTATGGTAGATTCTTTTATTACTTCTTTTTTTTTTTTTTGTGGAAGAGTTTATCCATAATATTTATCAAAATTTTTCGTTGGTCCTTGTGTGTTAGAAGACAACAAGAGGATCTTGAGTTGTCCTTGGAATCAAACAACTCAAATATGGAGGTAAGATATTGGGTTTTAAAACTTCATCTCAAGTACAATGTCCCTGGGGCATACAAAAATGTGTAAGTTTTTGTAGACACTTATCATGGTCTCTTCATACGCTATTATAATAAGTTTCAAGCTTTTTCTTTTTATATCGTTGAGCTTATCATGTGTATGCTTGAGGTTTTTAAAAGTTTCATAACTAAATAAACCATTTTCTAGCAATTAAAAGTAATTGATTTGTCAGTTCATCACTACTTATTGATATGCAAGTATCTAACTTCTTGATTTATTTGTTGGATGAGGGAGTTAATTATTTACTTGAGTGATACCTCCAAATCCTTTTTAATGGAGTAACTATATTTAAATTGAGCAATACTTTCTGCAGTTGCACTATTGAAATTTACATCTACTATTTCTTCCCTTTTTAATGAAAGAGGAGCTGCTTTGTTGGTGGAAACTGCAGATTAGACAAACAAATTGAAACAAAATGGATTACGCGTCAATATGTAATTTTTTGATATACTGTGAACTATTGTTCTATGGCTTTTCAGTTTTTCTTTCTTTTTCCCTTGTTGTCCATTCCAGTGTACAAGAGTCTGATATGGCAGAAATAACATATTTGTATAGGTACACTGCTAGAGTTAGAGCTAAAGCATACAGAAGAAACATTGTAATAGCTTGAAATTAACTTAATCATTTCAAAATTTCTCCAGATATCAAATAAATCAGTTTTTTATGTCGAAACCCCAAATTTATTTTATTCATCAAAGAAGTTGATTAATAATCAGATGGTGTAGAATCTATATAAGACATGTTATTAAAATATGTAGACCTAGAAAGTTCTAAATCATATTTGTCTTTATTTTCTGATTTTGTTATATCTAGATACTACAACATGTACATCTGAGAAGAATGCTTAAATTATCAATTTTAGAGCAACTTGATAGCCGTTACACTTCTAATTTGTAACTTTTGTAATCATAGATTGAATGGATAACTGAAAATGGTGGACTTTTATGTGAATAGCATGAAAAAAATACTGATGTAAATACAAAAATTTAACGTGGTAATCCAACTTCCTTGGAATCATTTCCTTACAGATAGCTATTCGAATAAGAAAACAATTAGTTGACAGTCTCTTCAACCTCAGCTTATCAGCAACCGAAAGAAAAATAATAATTAAAAAGCATAGATAAATATAGTTTATTCAAAAAAAAAGTTGAACCCTTTTCTCTCTGATTCACTTTTTAGAGGATTATCAATAATTTTTTGGTGCCCAAAATGGCATAAAATATCTATCTTTTTCTGTTCTTCTGCGGTCATATCATCTGGCCCTCTTTCATTCTCCAAGATCCAGGCTTACCCCGGTGAGTGTTGGTTGGATTTTTGAAGTTCTAGCTTAATATTTATGGGTGTAGATATATGTGTTGTATAGATGTAAATCTCTATTCCTGTATTGATAAATTGGAAGAAATTTTGGCGCATTGATGCGAGAGAAGAGGAGACAGTTGACAGAGATGTCAGAGGTTTTTTGTGAGGAGTGTGTGACAGACCCACTTGAGTTTAATTCCAACAAGAACATGTTAGATGTTGTATTTGATAGTGTCGACCTTCTTCAAAAAAGGAAAGAGTTCACAACGGAGGACGACAGTAATGTGGACAAGCCTTGATGCCATTTTGTTCATTAACCTTCTTCACAAGTTGGTTATTTTCTGCTTTCTTTATTGTTCCTCTTCCTCGTGATTTCAATTCTTCTCTTATCATTGGTCTTATACTTCTCAACACTTCCCCTCATGCTAGGAAGTGAGAGTATATTGAGCACTCCTAGCTTGAAACTGAGATGTTGAAGTTTCATTTTTGTGAGTCCTTTAGTGAGTAGATGAGCTGGTTGATCTTGTGTAAGAATGTACTTTTTAGACACTAGACCTTGTGTGATCTTTTCTCTTATAAATGACAATCAATCTCAATGTGTTTGGTTCTCTCATGATATTGGATTAGCTGCAAGTTTTATAGCAGCCTTAGCTGCTATCAGTATATATGTTGATAGGTAATGAAATCTACATTGTTTTATTACAAAATTGTCTTCAGCTTCTATACATATACATATAAATGTTTTGGAATAGTTTAAATTCATTTCTGTTTTACAATCCCCTATAAAAGCCTTAGCTGTTTTTGTTATTGATGGGTAAAAAATTAGAGGTTGCTTCATTTGTTAGTATTGTGTGCAAGTGTAACTAATTCATAAATATGGTCTACTGATGTACACTTTGCTTACCCTAATTCTTCTCTTTTACTTTTATTATGATTGTATATATAGATAATAATAATAATAGAGCTTCAACTGCATAGGTGTGTAGAAAGTCCATCATATAAAATTGGCAAAATTGATATGCGGCATGATATCTAACTACTTAATGACGAGACTTGACCATATAGTGTTCCAAGATATTTAATACTACATATTATGCACATCTACATACATGTTGTTCTAGGGCGGTCGTGACAATTTCCTACAAAAGATTAGGATATGTTTGTGTGAAGGCTTTGTTTCTTAGTCAGCTATATATATCGAGGGAGTTTGTGACTTTAATAACTCCATTTAAAGCTAGATTAATCTAATTTTCATATCAACATGTGAACACATCAAATTCAAGATGGAGAATTAAGGATGAGAAAGGGTGGATTAAAGTAAGTCTTTTAATGGGCACACTTATTATGGTATTTGTTTTATTTCAAGGGCATTGAGGTAAAAAGATTTTATTGTTTTAGGATATGATTCTTATATCTACTGATTTTATTGTTATTTCTATTTAAAAACAACTTTGTTGTTGTGATCGGGTGAATTCTTTGGACATCTGCAACAACAACAACTATCAATTGCTCCTTAATCCTAGATTAGGCTGCTAGCATATATCTTAAATGATTTTATTACTAACTACTTATGAGACGTCTCTTAGTCAAATATGGACACCAGAATTGAAGTTCACTGCTATCTCTCTCTGTAATTCCTAGCGCTGTCGTTAATGGACGCAATATGCGGAAATATGAGGTCAGATTCATGTTCGACATGCATCTCTGTTTCATGTCATTTGTTCAACTTCTTTAGGGTAATTTGTCTGCCTTCACACACTTGCTCTTCCTAGAGGCATTTACATGAGCTATTTCTCTTTCTTCCGATGACATAGCTTCTATCTTTGAAATTTCTCCCATCATTGGTCTTCCCATGCAGTGTTAAACAATTGAGGTGAGTATCTCCTCTCTGCTATTTGATTTCATTTGTTTTTCTTGAAGACTTTTTTCTCTATTATCTGTAAGACAACAAAGACATGTATTATGTATCGATCACATGCTCAACTGACTTGATTACTTGAATTGTTTCGTATCATTGAAATATAGTATATGATTTGTAATGTTGTAAAAAGATATATTCTAGGCTTATGTTTACAAAATCAAATTTCATCATGATATGCCACTTCGAAGTACATATGAGTATTAGAGAGAAATTTCTCCACTTTTCAGTTTCATGTTGTGGCATTAGAATATATGTTCCTGAGGTTTCTTCGCCATTTATTGGATCCTAGCTTTGACAAGCTTTCAATGATAAAATTTGAGGTAAAATAAACCTGAAAACTTTTCTTTGTCTCATGCTGGTACATACTCTATGATATATATATATATATCTTTTTAGATATGGATCAGTTCATAGATATGTCGATGTGATAGTATCCCAGGAACCATGCTTGTCATTATTAGACCGACCTCTATTTGAAAGTATGACTTGCAATATATGAAGTAATCAAATAGTTTATATAGCTTTCTTACTCTTAAAGCTTTGAATATTGTTTTGAGAAATGGATTTTGGGCCTAACTTTACTCCAAAAGCTAGCTTTGGAGGGAGATTCGCACAATTCCATATAAGGAGACCACTCATCTCTTTTTCTATTCGATGTGGGACTCTTCAAAATCCCATCTATGGGGCCCAACATCAATAAGAGCCCTGCTTTGATACCATATAAAATTAGGTTTTGGGCTTAACTTACACCCCAAAAGCTAGCTCGAAGGAAGAATTGTTCAAGCTTTATGAGAATCTCATTAATGGTTAATGTGAGACTTTCTTCATTCTTCAACATAATGAATAGATCTGAGGTAATATTTCCATAACCAAAAATAATGCATTTTCAAATGGAGCAGCATTATGTTAGAGCTCTTGTACTTGTTGAAAACATGTTGGTACATTTGGGATGAGACATTGTACAAAAACTGAAGTGAAATCTTTAGCTTTAAGAAAGGAAATTATGTTCAATAGATGAAGATGGACATAAGACTTGGAAAACTGCAAAATACATGCATTATATAAACATAAAATTGCTTAACGTTTTCAGACAATAAAGAGTGATAATCAAAAGAATGAAAAATTTATATGTTTTGCAGGAAAATTGAGACATGGTTAAACCAACAAATCATGTCAATTCTGGAGATGGTCCTGACTACAATAATATTGAAGTCATTGATGTTTATGATATCGTGTTGTGCAGATTAAATTGAACGCGTAACTAACTAATTGATCGGCAATGCAGTGATAAATGATGAGAAAAATACCAAAGGGATGTGTGGGTGTTTCAGCTAATAATGCCTTCAATATTTCAGATGAAACCTCCTCATATCTAATCCTGAGATTCTACAACTTTTCATATATGTGATTACACAATCAGACGATTGCAATGTGGCTGTAGGTGTGGTTAGAACTGATATTGATTGTCTGACTACAGTAAATTACTGTGTTTGTACCTTATCATTAACTTGGGCTAATTTGCGGAACGCTGGCTGGCTCTCAATTTTATTCCTATTCATTTGTAAATATTGTTGTTGAAGCTTCTTTCATTTTAATTTCATTGTTGTCTCATAGTATGTACAAGATGGAAAGTGCCATTTTCTTCAAGACAGATTTGTTGTTTTGAAGCAGTATAAAGTCGCTCCTCCAAATTGAAATTATGCAGGTGTAATAAAATCTGGTAGGCTCAACCTTGCAATACAACAATGACCTTACCCTATTTTTGTTCCACTTCCTTCACAAGCCAAATAGTTGTTGGTAACCTATATAGGATGAAAATGTACACCACGGGGAATCAAATTTATTGCATAGACGACTCGACTCTTGTATGATGTTAAGCGATTGCGTAGTCTCATCCACTTCAACTTTAGTTATGTCACCCTTACTTCTTTTAATTCTAATTAACCCTATGGATTGACTTAAAAAAAAAAAGGTTTTAAGTAAAAAAATAAAATGTCAAATTGAAATGATTTTTAAGTCAAAAAATAAAAAAGTAGGCAGAGATCAACTTTTGGTTTTTGACTTATTTTAAGTCATTTTTGACATTGCCAAAAGCTTCCTAACTTATTTTAAATCATTTTAATTTATTTTAAGTTATTTTTTATATTTGTCAAATACTTTTAGAAGTCAACAACTGATTTAAAAGTAGGTTTGACCAACTTTTAAGTCAATCTAAACACCCTCTAAGTTTTAAACCTAATGTTTGAAAAACCAAGGTTGTTTTTTCATTAAATTAAAAACAAGGGAAACTTGTTGAAACAAAATTATCATGTTGGGCTCGTGCTAAGCGGGCAAAACTCTTCTAGTATATATATATATATAGGGCAAATTACAGAAATCACATACTTTTAAGGCAAAATTACAATCTATCCCTTAAAAATTTGTAATTACCGAAATCCCTCAAACGGATACAATAATATAAGCGCTGATACATTAATCTAATGCGCGAGATACATTAATCGTTAAGTAAGATACATTACATTTTATACATGATACACTAATGTGATGTACATTTTATACATGATACACTAATCTGATGCGCGAGATACAATAATATAAGCGTTGATACATTAATCTGATGCGCGAAAATGAGGGATTTTGAAGATTTGTAAAACTTATAGGGGATACCATAAGTAAACTAAAATGTGAGATTTCTGTAATTTTTCCATATATATATACTAGATTGGCAAGGCCCGTGCCAACACCAGAATAATTAAAGTATTTTTCTAGCTAAGCCTAAACAATTACTGTACAATTGTTCCTCAATAACATGATATTGAAAATGAAATATGAAAGTTTCATCAATCAAATATTCTAAAATCTTTGTAGCACTGCAAAAACCTTCACCCAACATGACCAGGCATACGATTATTTAGTTGAATTCTACGCTGAGAATCTAGATAGTTCGGTTCAATTGACACCTGAATTGTCCACTCAGATTTGGAAAGAAAAAGTGGTAGAGGGGACACACAAGGGTAGATGCAATGGTCTACGCTCTCGCAACGATGTTAGACGCCTTCAGTCAGGCTTAGAAGGTATTGGATCGTCACGTCAAGCTGAGGCACTTGACGGTGTTCAGATTGCTGCTATGTCGGATCAAATAGCTAAACTTACAGCGGCACTAGCAGAGTCGGAGCGAAAAAGAATAGCTGAACAACAAAGCATGAGTGAGACCGTTCAGCAAATCAAAGAAGTGATGAACCTCGCTCGTCGACCTACTACTTCGGCTCCCGATGACACCGACGATGAGAGTGATGAAGATGATTATGTAGATCTCACTCCCTAGTTTAGATCTCTGGACATTTATGAACTTTTTGAAATTTTAAAACGAATTTTAAAAGACTTTATAAGTCTTTAATTTATGATTTAGATACTTTTGAATGTTATTTTAAGTTTGTTGTTTTATGTTTTGTTTAGATTGTTTATAATTGTGTGTGTTTGATTGGGCTGAATAGTGTAGAATTGAATTGAATTGCATTTGCAGGTGGGCAGCAGAAGCTGTGAGCTGCTACTGTAAAAAATATTGCAGAAAAAGCGATGGACAACGTGGTTTAGTCCGTCGCTTTTTTGAGTTTTATTTTTTTTAAAAACCCAGAAAAGCGACGGACAGCGTGGTTTTGTCCGTCGCTTTTTTGGGTTTTTAAAAATAAAATTTCCAGAAAAGCGACGGACAGTGTCCTTTTATCCGTCACTTTTCTGGGATTTTCAAAAAATAAATTTCCAGAAAAGCGATAGACTGCATCGCCCTTTAGAAATTAAAAAAAATGAAAATTAAAATAAAGCGACGCAGTCCGTTGCCTTTTTAAAAAAAATAGTAAAAAAGCGACTCAGTCCGTCGCTAAAAGAGACGCAGTCCATCTCTAAAAGCGACGCAGTCCGTCGCTTTTTTAAAAATGACGTTGTCCGTTGCTTTTTAACGACGCAGTCCGTCGCTTTTTGAAAATCGTCAAGCTAAAAAGCGACGGAAGTGACTGCGTCGCTTTTCCGTCGATTTTAACCAAAAAAGAGACGCAGTCCATCGTTTTTTGAAATTTTTTTAGTAGTGTTTCACAATTTAGCAATGACCTTAAAGTTTCATTCTTCAGCTATTTGCTTACATGTTCAGCTTGTAATTTCAGTCTTCGGCCTGTTATTAGATTTCAGACTTTAAATTGCTTACATGATTTATACGGATGTACGCTCTTGTTTTTGTTATTCTAGAAGGACTCGCCCGTCCTTTTGGGAGGCTGCCCATGAAACTCTCTGTGCGTGCTATCGGTGATACTTAGCCCATGAGAACCTTCTTCTGTTTTTCTTGGATGCATCTATAGTTTAACACATTCCAAACACTATAGGATAGGGCTAGCTTAAGAAATAGAGAATTTTGAAATTTGTGGTCTTAAATATGCATAACATTTGTATATCTATAAGAGCTTCTCATTAAGGTAAAATGGGAAGTCGTAGATATACAAATGTATCATTCTTTTGGAAATGGCGCCACACAAATAGAATGACGTAGTACTGTATTTCCTATAGCTTTAATCAGAGTATCAATTTGTTAATGAAAATATTTGCTTTAAGTCAAAGCAAGACAAACCTCTAAGTTTGTACTACAGCTAAAAGTGCCTTTAACAATATAAACTAGTCTAGCAAAATTGGTTTCCAAAGAGAAAGGTATGAAAATAAAAGTTACAAACACAAGACAAAATGACAAATAGCATAGCCAGATAGAGAGGTGACGGAGAATTTTATTGACCCATATACCAATAGCATCGATTCTGGACAATAATATATAGGAGCAAGAGAAAAACCTGGAGTACTCTTAATAAATTTAGTAAATGCTTTGACCAAACAACTTAATTCACGGGTAGCTTAGGTTGGGTGCCAATCACGTCCTACCCCAGTTATGAGGTGAGACAACAAGAGTACTACCACATGCAAAAATAAAAGTATAATGATGCAAGAAAAATAACAATAAATATGAAGAATAATTATACGGACAAATGAATTAAAAGATAATAGTTGAGAGAAGTAAAAGTCATGTGACTCAAGTTCAAAGCCATATTAAATTCCTAGTTTTCTCAGATGCAGCTAAAAGCTCCTAGTTTTCTCAAACTAAATAAGTAGTAGCTCTATTCCAATTTATGTGACATAGTTTGGGTGGATATGGATTTTAAGGAATACAAAGTTTTGAAATTTGTGGTCTTAAATATGCATAACATTTGTATAGCTATAAGAGCTTCTCATTAAGGTAAAATGGGAAGTTGTAGATAAACAAATGTATTCTTTTGGGAATGACTAATAAGGAAATAGTGTCACACAAATAGAATGACGGAGTGTTGTATTACCTATACCTTTAATTAGAGTATCAATTTGTTAATGAAATATTTGCTTTAAGTCAAAGCAAGACAAATGTACTACATCTAAAAGTGCCTATAAACAAATCTAGCAAAATTGGTTTTCAAAGAGAAAGGTATAAAAATAAAAGTTACAAACACAAGACAAAATGACAAATAGCATAGCCAGATAGAGAGGTGACGGAGCATTTTATTGATCCATATACCAATAGCATCGATTCTGGACAATAATAATATAGGAGCAAGAGAAAACACCTGGAGTACTCCGGGCAGCTCTTAACGTGAACCCTGTAGCAAAAGTGATTTAATTGTTCTGAATACTTAGCGTTACGCCAACGTGGAGACTCAGTTCTGTTGAAAGTTTGGTAAAAGTAAGCCATAAAATCGAATTCCTTCATCTTCTCCCGAATGCCGCTCACTTTCATCTCCTTCTCCTCCTCCATCATCTCAGCGTCTGTCATCTTCCAAATTTTAGGGCACACACCGCAAAACGAGAACCAAAAGGGAATTATATCCTTCAATATTTCCTCAACTTCTATATAACTAACTAAATTCTCAAAGTATCCCAAACTATGTTTTAAAAATTGAACTCCTCACAATTTTACATAAAAAATACTACTTTGTTCCATTATTTTAGGAATAACGCATAATTATCCCTTAGACTAAGAATCTCAAACACATATTTTAACTAAACTAAGGTTCTATTATTATTTAACCAAAAAAGAAATTTGTAATTTTTTTATCCCTATATTCAATATAATATAAATTTTTTTATATAGATAAATGACTGAAAATATTAAATATAAAATAGATATTGCATAAAATAATGAGATAAGGTATAAGTATCCCTAGACTATGACCAAAATATCAGTGACACACCTTAACTAAACTAAGGTCCTATTACCATCCCGAACCCATTTTTTTTAATTTTGTAAACCTTTTTGGCTTACGTGACATCCAAACATCTCCTACGCGCCTCAACTACGTGGAGTCACAAAGTTTGCCACGTAAACCAAAAAGGTGTATAAAATTACAAAAAAAAAATAAAAATTCAGAGCGATAATAGGACCTTAGTTTAGTTAAGGTGTGTCTCTGAAATTTCGATTATAGTCTAGGAAGGTACTTGTGTCTTAAGTATGTCATGATATTTGGACGAACTGATTGGAATCAGATTATTTGAGAAATTGAATCGTTATTGTGGATTCTATGTTGGATTAGTAGAGTATTTCTCTATTTCATGTGATAAATATTATATCTATTTTGGTGATATATATATATGTCTAGTGTTTTTTATATTGACACGTTAGGAATATGGCCATAGATTTGTTGTTGTTAGTTGTTGGGCAATTGAAAGGCGTGTGTGTGTAATTGTGATGATGCTAGTTATTAGTAACTATATTAGTAACCCTTGAACGAAAAAAGGAATGTTAATAACATGGCTAGAGATTGACCTAAGATCATAGAAAGATAAATCTAATCCCCCGTGAATTTTTAGGTAATAGAGTGAAACATGATTGATAGTGAAATTATTGCATTTCATGTGTGTTGATTTGTTAACTTTATAATATGTTACATAAACAAGTCTTAGTCAGTCGATGATGCCTATCACTACGTGTGGTGTACATAAACTATCCTTGCTACACTCGTTTGGGGTGTATGTGTGTTTCATTTGTTGAAGTATTAGTTGAATTAGTGTACATTCATCATTAACTTCTAAGTACTCTCTTCTCAGGAGAAAGTCGTGTCTTTTATTTCTCTGTCATTACTCTATATTAGATGCTTTTGTACGTGTCTATACTAGGTCCTTGGGAAATGTTTGATTTTATGAATTAAGTATGATTTAGGCATTTGCAATTTAGTTGACTAAAATTGTGAATCTTCTTCTTTTTTTATAAAAGGGATGGATGGTAAGGATTCTCCTATCGAATTAGAGTACAGTAAGTGCCCGCACGATCTCACAAATTGAGTCATGACAACGATGGTTCCCCACCTATAGATGCCACTTGTTATCGGCACACTATTGGAAAACTGCAGTACTTTTCCTTTACTCGATTTGACATCTCTTATATAGTCAATAGATTGTTGAAATTTATGCGTGTTCCGACTAATGACCATTGTAAAGTTGTTAAAGGACTTCTACGGTATCTCAAAGAAACAACGAGTTCAGGACTTAACATCCTATGCAGCTCGATCTCTATTTTGTATATGTAAGTATATGCAAACTAGGCCAGTGATCCGAATGACATAATCTCTACATCAGGTTACATCCTTTTGTATGTGCGTAATCCAGTCAATGATCATCAAGAAAGTAACATGATGTGACTCACTCATCCACCGGGATATAGTATAAATCAATTGTCAATGCACTTTCGGAGCTCACTTGGGAGCAAAACTTACTCCATGAGTTACATGTATCATGACAATTTTTATTTATCTTACACCAGTGTTTCATATTCGTATAAAACGTGTTGTTGTAGATTATGTATATGTACATGACTAGGTTCAAGTTCATGTTACGCGTAGTCATGCTTGTGATCAACTTGTTGATACCTTCACTAAGCCACTATCTAAACCAACTTTTACCAAGTGTTAGTATTTGACTATAAACTCTATCTTTATTCTCCGGCAATATAAGTTGATATAAAATTTATAGGAAAAAACAAAAAGAAATAGCATTTAGTATTTAATTAATTAAGAAGCAATATGTGTTTTACCAATCAGATAATAGTAAAGTGAGACATCTATAAAAGCTGAATGATGCTAATATCAAACAGTTCTCTCTCTACACAAATTCCCTCATCATACTGGTGACGCCGAGCAAAAGTTTAAGTGTTAGCTTGAAGGAGCCATTTGAAGAATCTGTTCTGCTTGATCAGGGAAGAAAGTTACAAATAGAAGTGCACCTGAAAGATCAGTCAATCCCTTATCAGATGCACAAAGATCATCAATTCATTATGCATGAAATAATATTTACATACAACAACATATAATTCTACGAACGTATGCAAACTTTACCCCTATCTTGGAGAAGTAGAGATGTTCTTTCAAAGACTTTACAATGCAATTTAACTAGCTACAAAAATTTATTGCTAGAAAAGTTGCCTCCTACACTATGTTGACTAATTTGAGTGTGTAAAATTTTCTCAATGCACAAAACTTAAAAAACACTTATGAGGAAGCATTGTATTGAAGATGTACTACTCTTATACAACTTACAGATAAGCACAGTTCCAAGAACCGCTGAAATCTTGCCCTGTATGGTAACCAGACCAGCTTTACCAGCATCTTGAAGTTCTTTTGAACCGATGGAATCAAATGTACCTAAAAAAAAGACGATTATATTCAGTTTTTAGCTAGTTCTTAAATACAAGTAATTTTAAATTGAAGTGTACGTTAACGTCAAGTTTTACCAGGTTTTACGGTCTGAAGACCTGATGTTATGCATGCTATGTTGTCATAGCCTGCTCTCTCTAATCTCTGGGCAGCAGCTGCGGACCTTAAAGGAAAAACGATGATCAGCACAAGTTAAAGAGATCAGGAAAAGGTAAGTTATCATCCATCAATAGATATATGCGAAATGGTTTAATGGACAGACCCTCATATTTGTATGACTCTTTCTACTTAATCCTTTACCAATTAAATCCCCCCTATCATGTGTGTAGCTCATTCGCCCTTAAATAGATGACATGTTAATTTCATGTAACATAAATTAACAATGTGTCATACTTATCTTCATTAACTATTTATTAAAATTATTAGTCAAAATATTAAATAAACGGTAAAATTCCTATTTCTCTCAACTTCCTCCACCTTCCTTCTAGCTTCCATCCACCTCCCTCGACCCACAACCACTGTCACCACCATCACCATCACCTCCACCCTCTTAATTTTTTTTTCTTCCATTTAAATTTGTATAACTTACATAAATCCCATAGTTTTAATATGAAATTACAATCTATCCTTCATTAGTTTGTAATTACATTAATCCCTTAAAAAGTAACACAAACTGAATACAAAATATGTAGCTCGGATATATTAAAGAGTATCTCGGATACATTAAAGAAATAAGGGATTTTAGAGGTTTTTAGAAATATAAGAGGATATTGAAAATAAGGGAAACATAAAATGTGTATTTCAGTAATTTTCCTTTAAATTTGTCTTCATACAAAAGAAGAGTGACATCGAGAATGAAAATCTTGATAAAAAATCAACTATTTTAATGCCACATAAGTTTGGTCAATGGTCAGAGGGATTTAATATATTGTGTTTTATTGAGTTTAAGTATTTAGTTGATAAATGATTAAGTGGAATGGTCCATAATACAAACTTGGCCAAATACAAGAGTCCATCAAACCATTTCACCATATATTTATATATTGAGATGATGCTTAGATTGTACATCAAACACAAAAGAATTATAAGATCATAAAACAAGCAACATTTTAGAACTCAGATGGCATATATATAGACCAATCTGAATATCAAAGATACTTCCAAGAAAAAAAATGATCAACAATTCTCTCTCTGCTATTCAGTAAGGATGTCCATATAGGAAATTTAATTGGGAAAAGAGTCTGATATACCCCACAACTTTGTCATTTAGAGCTGATATACCTCTCGTTATGAAAGTGGCTCATATATACCTCTATTTATATACAAATGGCTCACATATACCCTTTTCCTCTAACGGAAATGAAAAAAAAAATTAATTTAATTTTTTATTATTTAATATATATATATATATATATATATATATATATATATATATATATATATATATATATATATATAATCCCATATGAGTATATTTAATTCTCCTCAAACATATTTTTTTGACTTTTTTTTTGTTTCAATGACTAATTTAGATTTATTATTTTGATAGTCAAATTTATTTATGTTTCACTAATATTCTTGTAAAACTTATTATAGATGACCAAATTTTTTTCTTCATATACAAAAATTGAATTACAATAAAGATAAAAAAAAATAGTTTTAAATTATAATATAGCCACAAAAAATAGTTTTAAATTTTTTTCTTTACACTAAGGAATGAAAGAAAAAAATAAAATAAGAATAAGAAACTCAAATAATTATAATCAAAGAAGTAAAAAAATAACTTATGTATGAAAAAGATTAAAATATACCTTTAACTTTGCTAGAAGAATCATATATACCCCTAAATAATTTTTAAGAAAATTAAAAGTCAAAAATATAAATTTAAAACTAATTTTTTCACTTCCGTTAAATGAAAGGTATATGTGAGCTCATTTTGTGACGGTAGGGGTATATGTGAGCCGTTTGTATAACGGTAAGGATATATATGAGTCACTTTCATAACGAGGGGCATATCAGCTCCAAATGACAAAGTTGAGGGGTATATCAGGCCCTTTTCCCAATTTAATTTGAGCATAACTAACCATCATATCATACCATATATCATCATATATTATTAAAAGTGAAAAGCTCTAAAGTACAAAGTTGGATTATCAATTTACCCCTACTTTAAATTAAAATATTACTCCCTCCATCCCATTTTATATGTCATCTTTTTACTTTGCACTTGTATAAAAAAATGATGTAATTTTACCCTTCTATCCTTATTTAATGTTTTCTTAAGTCAACTTTATTAATAAATGACAAGATTAATTAACTATTCTATCAAGGGTATAATAGGCAAAATATAGTAATTTATGCATAAATTTTATAAAATGACAAGTATTGTGGTCCAGTTATTTATAGAAAGGAATGACATATAAAATGGGACGGAGGGAGTATAAAATATCTAATTAATTAAATGTTTAATGAAGAAAAAAAATTAAAAAATTATAAATGTTAACCCATTGAAATTCTCAGCTTTTATTAGGTCTTTTGGCTTTTTTGCATATGATTGATGTAAGCTTGAGCATTTAGTTTTCTACATTCAAAGTTGTAACCTTTCATTAGCATTTACAATGAAAAAGAACATTACTTATCATCATTATAATAAATTAACTAATTAATTTTCATTACTCTTTGTTGGAAATTAGCAAATGAAATGATTGTAATTAACAAAAAAAAATATTACTTTGTCAATTAATCTGTAACTAATTCAATCTATCTATTTTTACGTTAGGCATAAACAATATGCCATTTTTTCCTCTATTATTTTTTGACCTTTTCTCTATTTTCCCCTTATTTTTCTATTTTTCAATTATTGCATACCCAATAATGGTTACATATACATTTATGGTGGTTCATTATTTTATTTCCCTCCAGCTCCTTGTAAGTCTATTTATATTTTACATTATGGATACTTTAAATATCAAATATATATATATATATATATATATATATATATACATTATAAATTACCATCAACATATAGTATCTAATCTTCTTTTCTCTTCTCGATTCAGACTTTTTTCTTCTTCTTATACCCTTTTTTTTTTATAATTTTTTGTTATTTTCCCGTTTGACTTCCATGTATTAGTGTAAATTTATAGGTAAAGGTGATGTTTGAAGAAAAATACTACTTTTGATGATGAATAGAGAAGGTATCCAATATATGTTTTTTTTCTACATAGAGGCGAATTTAAGGCCAAAATATGGAGCACGTGTTATTTTATTTATAATATTTTTTGAATTAGTATTATATTATTTGCTGATACTCGTGCTATATGAAGGCTAAACGATTCACTTGGTTGAATGTTGAGTTATTCTTTGAGTGTTAAGATCAATATAATTCCGACCCAAAACCCCTAAATAAGTTGAGTTGAGAAAAAAAGTATCTTCATCAAGAATGGTTCATTATGACTTAGAATAAAATTTAAGAGGAAATAGTAAGAGATGTTCTCTCTTTGGGTATGCTATGTAATCAATTACTTTTTTTTCTTTTTCTTCTCATATGAAATAGTGACGTTACATTTTATTTGGTACTTACTAATTTATTTGTCATCTATCTCTGCAATAGTTAGCAGTAGACTAAAACAATTTTAAATTGAATAGATTATAATAAATGACATTAAATCATTAACATTTAAAATATGAGTTATGTTCTCCATATTTTTGCAAATTTCGTCAAAGGTGATCTACATACATTTATCATTTTTTCAAGCAAAGATTCATCAGCATTCATATCATCAGAAAACATTTATCATATTATCTTAAGTAGCTTCACATATTTTTGATGGAAATACATTGTCCTGCTTTTATGAATTTTATTGATGAATAAAATCAATATTGTGAATTTCAACATTACCTATTTTATAAGGGGAACTTTCACATATAGCCACTCAAAAATAGCCCAATTACTCTTCATAGCTATATGTTATAGGGATGAGAGAGGCGAGCGAGACTGGGAGAGAGAGGAGAGAGGCTAGAGAGAGGGGGGGGGGGCGCAAAGAGTGGGAGAAAGGTGAATTGTATATGTATATAGGTTAGATAATTGTATATTATCATATGTATTTGTATATATAGCAAGCGAGATTGGGAGAGGGAGGAGAAAGGCGGGCGAGAGAGGGCAGAGAGGTGAATTGTATATGTATATAAGTTAGATAATTGTATAATATACATATGCATTTGTATGTATGGCAAGCGAGATTGGGAGAGGGAGGAGAGAGGCAAGCGAGATTGGGAGAGGGAGGAGAGAGGCGAGCGAGAGAGGGCAGAGTATGGGAGAGAGGTGAATTGTATATGTATATAAGTTAGATAATTGTATATTATGGCGAATTATACATATACAAACGTGACTAATTATACAAACTCGAAGTCAGCCCGCGTAATTAATGTATAATGTTAGTCGTGAGTGGTAATTATACCAAACTATATCTATGATGAGTAATTAAGTAGTATAAGTTTGCTTAACCGCGTAATTTTCCTAATTTATAACTCAACTTTTTAAATAAATTAAAGTTCTATAATAATGATAAGGGATAAACATGCAACACGCGTTCCCAAAGACTAGTAGTTGTACAATACATACAATTGTATTTTCATTTTTCATAATTGGGTTGAAGATTAACTTACCTTAGACCCTCTTGACAGACAAGTAAGAGCTTGCTTTGAGGAGAAAATTGAGATTTAACAGATTGCACAAACTCAGGATTGGGTTTAGTAAATGGCAATCCAAAAAATAAACCAGCAAAATTATTGTGGAGCTGTCTCTTTACAATGGTCCCTGTACAACAAAATCGAATAATCAATCTCATCTCATCTGAAATTTTAAAAAAAGAAGGTACTCCCTCTGTCCCAATTTATATGACTTACTTTCCACACAAATTTCTATAATTTATTTTGGATCACAAATTTTAAAAATCTTTCTTTCTTTCTTTCTTAAATTCCGTACAGAATCAAACTATCTCACATAAAATGAAACAAAGAGAGTAAACCTTACCAATGTCATTATCTGTGTTCTCAATAAAGAGTGGTACATGATAGCAGTTTTTGATATGAGCTCTCTCGAATTGAGTTTTGTCACGCACGTCTAATACTGCATATCCCTCAACACCTACAAGTTTCTTTGCCTCCTCAGCATTTACAAATTCAACTTCTGCTTTTATTTGAAAACCTCTTATTCCTCTTTGTTTCCCTTTCATAACTAACAAAGATTTAAATGATTCTGATCCCAATCCCAACACGCTGAAACGAACAACATACATCAATTCATACACAAACTTATATAATACAAATTAATCTTTTTTTTCTTACCTCTGAGAAGAGAGACCATAGCAAGTAATCCCTGCCATCGTTTCCCCAATTCCTTTTTTTTTTTTCTTACTCACCAAATCCCATTCCCATATTTAGATAGTTTCTTCCCCATCCTTGCCCCACAAGAAATTTAAGATAGTCAATAGAATTCTGCCACGTGGAACACAATAGATATACTTTTTCTTTATCCTTCATTTAAACATAAACATTATGCCTTTTCACAAATAATAATAATGAGACGATTTTAAAACATAATAAGATACATCTATTTTAGCTTTAAAATGTTATAGATTTTTAAGATACCAAATGACCCTCAACGCATCAATAAAATATTACTAAGCAACAAGAGAACATCTAAATACCAATATCAATTTTATCCTTCAGATATATTTGTAAATTTGACATCTACTATTGATTTTCTAACTCAAAATAGCTAGGTAATAAAAATGGAGTTTTGACAACTTATGTGTAGCTCGGTACGAATGAAGATGCATGGTTGGGTAATGACACACTTAGTTAAAATGTATCAAGATACGAAATTTAGATATCACAAGCCACTCAGGGGAGGGGAACAAATGCAGGTTCCATGAAAACAAAGATTGAGCATAAACACAAATGCATTTAGAATTCACACTGATTGCGACCACTTGTACAAAATATTGGCTTCTCTTCAGAACAGAGTAAGTCGAGAGAAATGGAGAACCTAATGTAAAAAAAAAAATATAAAAAAAAAAATTCAAGCTACTTACTTAGTACATGAAAAATGCATTTTGCTTGGAAGAATACAACACAGAAGCCATTCTAACTAAAATCTGCACAACAGTGTGAACTTGTTCATAGAATAGCATTAAACTCCCAGTTGTCTCCGAAAGAAATGGCAAAAGAGGAACTTGAAATCTACAGGAAAAGTCAAGTGTTTCTGCTACTCCTTGCAACACTGCATTACGATCTATGTACAAACTCTTATCATTTTGAAGGAAGTACAATTGCCGTATATTTCCTGAAGCTGTCAAATCATATCATGGGAGAACACAAGATGCAAACTAGTTTCTATTACATAGATGATTAACACATCACAATTACCATAGAACCAGTCTTTAAAGCACCCATGAAGAGCTGTTGTTAATTCCTTTTCCCGGCTCTCTTCAAGGTCAGCTTCCCGCAAAATCTGCTTAAGACCTTCCAAGTTGTTATGCTGAAAGGACAAGTATGAATGGTGCTTTGGCAAAAGTTCGACAATTCAACTAAACCATTAGAACATGGAATGGATTTTAGTGAAGTTATAAGAACAATGATGCCATAGTAAACACATTATAAATTATTACAATAAAAAATAGGAGTTAGGGAATAGATTGTCTTTTGTTGACCCAGATTGCTCACCTTCAGACCAGTTCGGAAATATTTCCATATTAGCATGTAAAAGCAATTTAATAAAAAAGTAGTCATCAGAGCAACAAATTTCAGCAAACTTTTTTTCTCTCTCTCGAGAGAATAGGGAGCTCAGTTTCGGCAAACTAACAACGGGGAAACGCGAACGGAAATGGAAGCAATACTGTGGGAATTGGAAAATGAAACTCAAAATATGAACTTGTCTCTAGTTTGTACAAACATACCAGAAAGTTAATGAATTGATCAAGGTCTACACGGCTGTCAGATTCAGTCTACACATCAGAGACACCTGCAGGATGTGACAGTGAATCATGGGGATCAACAACGCCAAGAGCCATGGGTTCATCCCATTTGTTGATGACTGGGTTGATACCAGGGGCAGACCTACAGAGGGTCAAGTGGGTTCATATGAACCCACTTCGTTGAAAAATAACACCGTATATATATATATATATATATTTGATCAGTTTTTAAAATTTTATATGTATATATTAACTTTTGAACCCACTAACACAAGTGTGACTCTTGGCAGAGTGGTGAAAAGGGTTCAATTTTCCCAGCCAACCCAAGTTTGAATCCCTGTTGCCATATTTAAGTTTTATTTTTTATATTTTGAACCCACTTCGTGAAAATCCTGGGTCCGCCACTGGTTGATACCAACTCCATTTAGGTGCTACTCCAGTTGAAGGTAAAAAGTATTGTATGGAGCCACCTGATGAAAACCATTAAGCATGTAGGGAACGCCAAAATCTAAAAAGATTCCACGGAACATTAACTCACAATCAATAGTATGGAAGTTTGGCAACTAACAATGCATGTAATGAGGAAAAAACAGAACACTCCATTGTCAACTCTTAAATCTTATTATAAAACTAGAAGAAATGTATTAACAGAGCCCCAGTCAGCTTAGGAGAATATTTCGTTTATTTTTTTTTGTTTTTTGATAAAGGTTACATGTATGTATTAGACACAAAACAGTACATGGATTGTACTGAAACCATATATACAAGTGAGCAAAACCATTTTACTACTCTAACAGGAACCTAATGCGTCTAGGATATACATAGTATTCTCAGAGTAGATTTGGTTGCACCAAGAGCTTAAAACAGTTAAAGTTAGATCTTCTGCACTGCGTGGCTGCTGTTCTCAAAGCATCTAGAGTCACTTCCTTTCCAAATTTCCTATCAAATGCAAGCAGGGACCCATCTAAGACAACTAAATAGAGCTTCAATAATCTTTCTAGGCATTGTCCAGGCTATGCCTCTAAGATTAATGAAGATCT
This sequence comes from Solanum okadae, assembly GCA_036553675.1. Taxonomy (NCBI): domain Eukaryota; kingdom Viridiplantae; phylum Streptophyta; class Magnoliopsida; order Solanales; family Solanaceae; genus Solanum; species Solanum okadae. Next base: position 28,208,047 of record CM071680.1, read on the forward strand.
TCCATAACTGATTAGTTATCCTACAGTGCAAGAATAGGTGAGTTAGCTATGTCCACATCCTTTTCACAAATAAAACATCTTGAGCAACGAGTTCACTTCTTCTTGCTTAAATTTCCAGTGTGAGCACAACTTCTTTTGCCAATAACCATGAGAGCGTGCAACATCGTATGGTATCTTGGTCTTCCAAATATGTTTCCAGGGCCAGTTGGTGACTTGAGTTCTCCATTGGTTTATCATTTTGTAGGCAACACTAACACTGAATTTTCCACTACTATGTCCTTGCCATCTCAGAGTGTCATCTCCATTCTGAGTTCCTGAGAAATTATCCAGTTGTTTGTAGAACTCAATCATTCTATTCATGTCCCATTCGTTCAAGTCTTTTCTAAATATCAGTTCCCAACCTTGAGGTGACCACATTTCAGCTATGAATCTCTGTTGGTGATGAGTTAGAGCATATATGACAGAATAAATCTTTCAGAGCTCTATTCCACAGCCAAATATCATTCCAAAAGGATGTAAGTCTACCATTTAGCACTCCGATAGAGACTTGGTTTCTTAGACCTGGCCATAATATCCTTGTAGACCTCCAAAGACTAACTCCATAAGTTGAGTTGATTGGTTTAGTGATCCAATTGTCTTCTATCTCATATATGGCTTTTTAATCACCATGCTCCATAAACTTTGAGGGTCTTGAGAGTACCTCCATAAGTCATAACTACTTCAATTTGAGGGATTTTCTGTGATTCATCAAGTTTCTAATTCCAATCCACCATGAGCCTTGCTGAGAATTACCTCTTTCCACTTAACCAGGTGATGGACCTTTTTTTCTTTTTAACCTTGCCACAGAGGGTTCCTTCTTATGTTGTCCAGTCTTTGAGTGACTCCCACAGGAATGATAAAAGGGGACATTATATAGGTTGGCAATGAGTCTAATAAAGAATATTGGCACTTCCATCTTAAGAGTTTTTTCTCACATTTCTCCCAGACATTGTTCCATATTTCAGTAGATCTTCACTTGGCCCCAACTGCATGCCTAGATAGTAGTGGGAAGAGTCCCCACCTCTCCCCCCAGGATTAGTGCCTTCAAAGAGAACCATTGTAATTCTCAAAATTCTCAATTGTTCCACTTCTGCATCACAGAAGATCAAGGTGCCATCAACATATTGAAGATGTGTAATCTCCTGATTGTTATGTTCATTCATGGCTACCTCAAAGCCTTTAATCCAATCACTTAGTTTGGTTGTTTTGACCATGCTGTTCAAACCTTAGCTTCCATGGCTATTATGAAAAGAAAGGTAACAGGGGGTCACTCTGTCAATAATTGAGCAAGAAAGAATCCTTCCAGAGAACCATTGATGATGATTGAGAATTTGACAATAGATATGCATGATCTCAGCCATTTAATCCATTGCACTCCAAATCCCATTTGTTGTAACATGTTTAGTAAGAAGTTCCAGTTCACAAGGCCAAACGCTTTATGTCAGGCTTCTCCTGTTTCTATCTTGAGTCTACTGCTTTATTGGCTATTAGTATCGCATCCATTATTTGCCTTCCTTTTACGAATGCCATTTGTTGATAAACTACCAATTTTACCATCACCCTCTTCAGCCTCTAAGTCAAGACTTTTGCAATAATCTTGTAAATGTTGCCTATTAGGCTTATAGGACAGAAGTTTCTTCATTTGTATTTGACATAACATTCTTAATGTGTGGATTAAATAGCAGAGCCACCAAGTCAAGAACACTTCATAATAGAAAGAAATATATATCCAATAAAACTACTGCAGAGATATTAAATATGCTGAGATGTACCAAGTATTTCAAAGCCGGCTAGAAGATGGGTGGTAAAAATATAATGTCACGGGTATTCCAGTGCAGCAAAAATCACTGCTTCTTTTATTGTTACGGTAAACCCCACTAGCCAGAAGCCAAACAGTGGAGTTTTCCCAATTTACTCCATTGGTGACCCAAACTCTAAATCTCATGGTTGGAACTGGAAAGCCATTTCCACTAGGCTATCCTTCTCTTCATCTTGGGAAAATATCACTGCTTAGACTTCTCTTTCTGTAGCAACTTGTTAACGATTTAAACAGAGTCCAGTAACCTGGTAATATAAAAGTAGAATATACAAAGAATCCAAAAAGTTAAGATTTTCATCTTTGGCACTTCATATATACTCATACTAAAGTTCAGTATCCCAAACTTCTCAATTGCATTGCTAATCTTTTCCACTAAACACACATTTCCCTCCATCAAATATTATGAAATCCAATTTTTTTTTATGTCTAGTGCTCCACCATTTCTAAAAAATTACCACGGACCAAATAGTATCTCAAGCCTCTCAATAGCATTAGAATGACAATGACATACACTTACAACACACTTAAATTCGTTACGACAGTGCAGTAAGAGATTTGAGAGGAAAATTGTGTTGGATGCACAACATCAACCCGATTATGGTTTCAGCATGTTTCTGACACGTGACAGAAACAGTCCCATGATCAGATGCTTATACTTTGTGGACTACACTAGGTATGTTGCTGCTGTTAGTATGATCAGGTGCTTATACTTGGCATGAGACGGTGTAACGATCGGGTTCCGTCGTTATATAAATGCCAATGGAGAAAAACTTTTTCGTAGTATTAGAATTTTCCAAACCTTGTCCAGATTTGGACTAAATCGGATTGTTGAGGTGTAGGGAAATCTGGTAACAATCGAGTGAATTAATTATTGTTTTGATTGCATGAGTGGTTAGATAACTCGTTAAGGAATCCATACGACTTTTCGGAATTGAATTTGGATGAGTAGATCTCCGAGAATTGATCTTAGCATGAAAGGTATTTTTTGAGCGTCGTTGATTAAAGGGGTGTTGTGGAATGGGGATTTGGAATTCTTTAAAATAGCATTATGTTTCGTTTTGGCCACTTTGGCGGGCGAGATGGGACATAAAATCGTAATTGCTCACTGGTTTGAAAATGCCGTTGTGGCAGGGAAAGGTGTTGCTTTGGCGCCGCCACTACAGCGGGATGAGGGCCGCTGTGGCGGGCTAGACGCGACTTAAAGTCGTTAATAAACCCCTAAACGGCCTTATTTGGCACTTTTCGACTTTTAGAGCTAAGGAACGAATCCTAGGCGATTTCTACTCATTTTTCACCATTCTTGAGGCTAAAGGTAAGCTTTTAACTCCCAGTATCCATTTTTGAACCGTAGAACGAAATAGAATGGGTTAATGTTGATGGGGGAGGGTTTTGATCTTGAATCTATGGTGGAAACAACCATAAATTGGATAATTGGGATCATGGGTTGATCTAGGATTTGTTAGAATTGTTAGTAATCTGGGTAATTAATAATTGTTTATTGATTCCTGCATTATATTGATTATTTGTAGAACAAGAACAAGCGGAACGAATCCGGAAAGGGAAGGATCAAGTTTCTTAGGGTTTCAAGCTTGTTTCGAGGTAGGTGATGGTTGTGATTCTATGATTGTGTGATATTTGTTTGTTCTTGCTTCATTATGATACTTGTATATGTATGAATGTTGCAATGTTGATCACACTTGTTGTAAATGAGATAGATGAATGATGATTGCCATGAAATCATGATGTAAATGTATGATCTTGATGATGTACTTGTGATTATGATTGTGGTGTGTGAATGGGATCGGTTGCCACGTTCTGACATAACTAATTGGGATCGATTGCCACATTCCAACATAAATATGAGATCAGTTGCCACATTCCAACATAAATATGAGATCGGTTGCCACATTCTGGCATAACATTGGGATCGGGTATCACATTCCGATATGCTAACTGTTTGGGTTTGGGTTCCGTGAGAGGACCAATGATTTGTGATAACTGTATATTGATGAGCATGTTGATAATATTGTAGATGTTGATATCTATGCATGTGATTATAATGTTGTTTGACTTGCTTATGTTACACTAGTGGGATAGCCGCGTGATCCTACCAGTACACCGTGGTTGTGTACTGATTCCGCACTTGCTCTTATTTTTGTTGAGTACAAGGCATCTTCAAGCGGCTATTGACATATGTCGCTTAGGAGATTAGAGATCATCGCATCGAATTCAAGGGTGAGCCAAATCTTTCGGGATGCCATGAAATTCTCTTTCGTCTATGTCCACCATTTTCAGACTTAGACATTTGTTTTAGTTAGTTGATTAGTTGATTAGTTGGGGTTGTGACCCTTCCTGTTTAGACTTGTTATTTCTTTAGTAGTTTTGGTACATTGACTTTCAGGTTCTAGGTTGTTTCTTCCGCATTTGTTTAGTATAGTTTTTTAGATTTCTTGTTGAAGTTTATGAGAACTTCATCAATTAGTTATTTAATCTGTTTTCGTAGTTTAATACCTTAGTTTTGGTTTAGTTGCTTGTTTTGAGTTGTAGTAATGGTTCTCCCACCAGAGGATTAGTGTGGGTGCCAATCACGACGGTCTGGGTTGTGACAAATTGGTATCAGAGCTTAGGTTCGTTGATCTCGATGTACCGAAATGAGTCTAATAGAGTCTCGCGGAATGGTGCGGGGACGCCTTTACTTTTCTTCGAGAGGCTATAGGACTTTAGGAAATCTCTCTATTTTTCTCTTGTCTCATTTCGTGCTATAACTTGATTCCTATTGGTATCTGTCGATTCAAATTGGTATCTAACCTCCTTCACTCTTCTGTCTGCATATAGTTAATACTAGATTCAACGGCGTCAGGCCCGCAACTCCCATCAATGCTCCGGTTGAGGAACCTGTAGCGAGAGGTCGCGATCGAGGCAGGGGTAGAGGTCGTGGAAGAGTAGTACCCACCGTGAATAAGGTACCTGTTGAGAACGTGTCTGCGAATGAGAACCCTCCGGCGCAACATGAAGAGATAGAGGAGAATGTGGATGTTGAGGATGTTGAGGAGATTGGACAGGAGTAAGAGGTACCGGCTAGAACTACAAGTACACAAATCATGTCGTTCTTGAAAGGATTGACTGGTCCTGGAATGCTTACATCTGGCCAAGTAACTCAAGCTCCCGCTAATCCCCCTATTGCTACCACTGCGCCCAAGACGGGTGGAATGAGAGGTAATGATGGTTTCTTCCGTATTTTGTTGGGTTCTATTATGACGGGAAATGAGCATGACATGTTGACTAAGTTTCTGAAGCTTAAGCTGCCGGTATTTCTTGGTTCTGCGACTGAAGATGCTTATGAGTTTATCTTAGACTGTTATGAGAGGCTGCATAAATTGGGTATTGTTCACCAACATGGGGTTGAGTTCGTGTCCTTTCAACTTCAAGGTGAGGCCAAGCAATGGTGGAGAGCTTATATGGAATGTAGATTTTCTACTTTACCTCCACTTACTTGGACCCAATTTCATGCTTTGTTTCTAGAAAAGTATGTGCCTAGAACTTTGAGGGATCGCAAGAAAGATGAGTTTATGGCCTTAGAGCAAGGTGGTATGTCTGTGGCTGCGTATGAGGCCAAGTTCCATGCTTTATCCAGATATGCTACGCAATTGGTTACTACTGAGGAGGAAAGGATCCGGTTATTTATTAGAGGTTTGAATTCTGAGTTGCAAGTATTATCTGTTTATATGACTTCTGCAGGGAGGAGTTTTAATGAGGTGACAGACTATGTTAAGAAAGTGGAGGGGGTAAGGCGAGACGGTCAAGCCAAGGCGTTGGCAAAAAGGGCTAAGAACTCGGGTAACTTTCAAGGTTCTTATGCTAGGGGATCCGAAAAGCCAACGCTTGCGGCCAAGCCAATTCAGTCCACTATGCCCGCCTCTACAGGTAATTATTTGGGAACTCCATTTTATAATTTTCAGGATAGCCAAAGAGGCGCGCCTTCGGCGGGCAACAAACCATCCTTTGATCGTATATGTTATAAATGTGGAGAACTTGGACATATGATGAGAGATTGTCCCCACCCACGTGTGTTAGATTTTGTGCAACAGAAGTCTCTAGCAGTGGTAGCCACGAGGAATGGTAATAATGGTCAAGGGTGTCCACAAGGTTGGCGAAGAGGTAATCAACGAGGCCGTGGAGGTAGAGGAAATGGTAATGGTAATGCGAGCAGAGGTAATGTGCAACCAGGCAGGGAGGTGGTTCGTCAAGATAATAGAGCTCAATGTTACGCCTTTTCGGGCAAGAATGAGGCAAAGACATCTGACACGGTGATCATATGTACTATTTTTGTCTGTGACTAGATTGCTAATGTGGTATTTGATTCGGTCTCTACTTATTCTTATGTATCTGTGTGATTTACCTCCGAGTTTGATATGATTTGTGTACTTGATGCCCCTATCCATGTTTCTACCCCAGTTGGAGAGTCAATCATAGTCACCCATGTTTATCGTGCTTGTCCTATTTTGTTTATGAGTTTTCAGACGTGGGCTGATTTGGTGATTTTGGATATTGCTGATTATGATATTATCTTAGGCATGACTTGGTTGTCCCCCTATTATGTTGTGTTAAATTATAATACTAAATCTGTAACTCTAGAAATTCCGAGAAGGGAAAAGTTAGAGTGAGAAGGGGTGTACAAGCCTAAGCAAGCTAAGATCATATCCTCCATTCGGGCTAGGAAACTGGTAGGGTAGGGTTGTTTAGCTTATTTGGCTCATATCCGGGATGTTGAGGTTAAGTCTCCATCTATTGAGTCTATTCCTATGGTATCATAATTTAGAGAAGTGTTCCCAATTGATTTGCCTGATATGCCTTCGGATAGAGGTATAGATTTTTGTATTGATTTGGAACTTGGTACACATCCCATTTCTATCCATCCATATCGTATGACTCCAGCAGAATTAAGAGAGCTTAAGGCTCAAATCCAAGAGCTTCTTGATAAGGGATTCATTCGACCCAGTGCTTCCTTATGGGGTGCCCCAACTTTGTTTCTGAAGAAAAAAGATGGTAGTATGAGAATGTGTATAGATTACCGACAATTGAATAGGGTCACTATTCAAAACAAGTATCCCTTGCCTCGAATAGATGATCTTTTCAACCAATTGCAAGGTGCATCAATCTTCTCTAAAATTGATTTAAGGTCTGGTTACCATCAATTAAAAATTAGGCCTAAAGATGTGCCCAAGACAGCGTTTAGGACTCGCTATGGGCACTATGAATTCCTAGTCATGTCCTTTGGGTTGACTAATGTGCCTGTAGCTTTTATGAGTTTGATGAATGGGGTGTTCAAACCATTTCTTGATTCGTTTGTGATAGTTTTCATTAGTGATATTTTGGTCTATTCGAAAAGTGAGGAAGAGCATGCCGACCATCTTCGTATTGTTCTGGGTGTTCTTGGGAAACAAACATTATATGCTAAATTTTCTATGTGTGAATTTTGGTTGACTTTTATTGCATTTTTGGGTCATGTAGTTTCGAAAGAAGGGGTAATGGTAGATCCTCAAAAGATTGAGGCGGTTAAAAATTGGGTTTGGCCTAGCTCTGTGACGAAAGTTAGGAGTTTTGTGGGGCTCGCTAGCTACTACCGTTGATTTGTGAAGAATTTTGCTTCTATTGCCACTCACTTGACTAATTTGACTAAGAAGGAGATACCATTCGAATGGGTTGAAAAATGTGAGGAGAGCTTTCAAAAGCTCAAGACTCTCTTGACCACCGCACCTGTCGTAGCATTACCGGTGGAAGGTAAAGATTTTATAGTTTATTGTGATGCTTTTCATTCTGGATTGGGCGCTGTGTTAATGCAGGATAAGAATGTTATAGCCTATGCGTCGTGCCAATTAAAGGTGCATGAGGGAAATTATCCAACCCATGATTTAGAATTGGCGGTGGTAGTATTTGCTCTTAAGATCTGGCGGCATTATCTTTATGGTGTGAAGTGTTTACTGATCATCGTAGTTTGCATCATATGTCCACTCAAAAGGATCTAAATTTGAGACAACGAAGATAGATGGAGTTACTTAGAGATTATGATGTGACCATTGAATACCATCCGGGTAAGGTTAATGTCGTGGCAGACGCTTTGAGTCGAAAAATGGTAAGTATGGGTAGTTTAGCTTACTTGAGTGTAAGCAAGCGACCTTTGGCCAAAGAAATTCAGACCTTGGAGTCTAAGCTCATGCAGTTGGGCATCTCTGAAAGAGGCGGGGTGTTAGCTAGCATTTAAGTTAAGGCCACATTCATTGAGGAGATCAAGGCCAAACAATTTGAGGATAAAAATTTGAACGAGCTCAAGGAGAAGATGGCGAATGGTAAGGCACAAGAGACCACTCTTGATGCTGATGGTGTACTCAGTGTTAAATGGAGGATTTGTCTTCCTCGAGTTGATGACTTAATTCAAAAATTGTTGGTAGAATCTCATGGTTCACAATATTCTATTCATCCAGGTGTGACCAAGATGTATAGAGATCTGAAATGAATTTATTGGTGGTCGGGCATAAAGAAAGACATAGCGGAGTTTGTGGCTAAGTGTCAAAATTGTCAACAAGTGAAGTATGAACATCAAAGGCCTGCAGGTTTATTTCAGAGAATGTCAATTCCGAAATGGAAGTGGAAAATAATAGCTATGGATTTTGTGGTTGGTCTACCTAAGACTTTGGGGAAGTTTGATTCTATTTGGGTAGTGGTTGATATATTAACCAAGTCAGTCCATTTTATTCCGGTAAGGATAAATTATAATGCTGAACAATTGGCTAAGATTTATGTGAAAGAGATAGTGAGATTGCATAGAGTGCCTCTTTCTATCATCTCAGATCGTGGTACCTAATTCACTTCCAAGTTTTGGAGGAAATTGCATGTTGAATTGGGCACCCAACTCACTTTTAGTACAACCTTTTATCCACAGACGGATGGACAATTGGAGAAGACCATTCAAGTGTTGGAAGACATGTTGAGGGCATGTGTGATTGATTTTGGAGGGCATTGGGATAAATTCATACCTTTGTGTGAGTTCTCGTATAATAATAGTTATCACTCCAACATTGATATGGAACCATTTAAAGCATTATATGGGAGGGGATGTAGATCACCCATAGCTTGGTTTGAGGCTGGAGATGTGAAACCTTTGGGGGTTGATTTAGTGGATGTTACTCAAGATAAGGTGAGGAGTAGTTAAGCTAAGCTTCTAGCAGCCCAGAGTAGACAGAAGAAGTATGCATATTATAAGGTAAGAGACATGAAATTTTATACTGGTGAGAATGTTTTTCTTAAGGTATCACCCATGAAAGGGGTGATGAGATTTGGTAAGAAAAATAAGCTAAGTCCTAGATACATTGGTCCCTTTGAGGTTCTTGAATGTGTGGGACCGGTGGCGTATAAATTGGTTTTACCTCCAAATCTATCTGGTGTTCATCCGGTATTTCATGTGTCTATGTTGAAGAGATATCATGGTGACAGAGATTATATCATTAAGTGGGACTCAATTGTGTTAGACAAAGACCTCCAATATGAGGAAGAATCGATTGCTATTCTTGATCGTGATGTGTGTAAGTTGAGGACCAAAAAGATTAAGTCCGAGAAGGTTCAATGGAAGCATTGTCCAGTTGAAGAAGCTACTTGGGAAACTGAGAGGGACATGTGAGACAAGTACCCCAAATTGTTCGTCGAATCAGGTACTACTGTGTTCTTTCATTAGCCCACTTTTGCTAAGTTTTGTCACTTGGGGACGAGTGATGGGTAAATTGGTATCTATTGTAACAACCGGGTTCCGTCGTTATAGAAATGCCAACGGGATAAAATTGGTGCCGAAAAAACTTTTTCGTAGTATTAGAATTTTCCAACTTGTCCAGATTTGGATGAAATCGAAGTAGTTGAGGTGTAGGGAAATCTGGTAACAATCGAGTGAATTAATTATGGTTTTGATTGCATGAGTGGTTAGATAACTCTTAAGGAATCCCTACGACTTTACAGAATTGAATTTGGATAAGTAAATCTCTGGGAATTGATCTTAGTGTGAAAGGTATTTTCTGAGCATCGTTGATTAAATGTGTGTTGTGGAATAGGGATTTGGAATTCTTAAAAATAGCATTCTGTTTCGTTTTGGTCGCTTTGGCGAGTGTTTCTGCCACTTTGGCAGGGCCGCTGTGGTGAGCGAGAAAGGACTTAAAATCGTAATTGCTCACTAGTTTGAAAATGTCATTGTGGCGGGGAAAGGTGTCGCTCTGGCGCCACTGCTACAACGGGATGAGGGCCGCTGTGGCGGGCCATAGGCGACTTAAAGTCATTAATAAACCCCTAAACGACCTTATTTGGCACTTTTCAACTTTTAGAGCTAAGGACGTATCCCAGGCGATTTCTACTCATTTTTCACCAATCTTGAGGCTAAAGGTAAGTTTTTAACTCCCCGAATCCATTTTTCGATCCGTAGAACGAAATAGAATGGGTTAATGTTGATGGGGGAAGGTTTTGATCCTGAATCTATGGTGGAAACAACCCTAAATTGGATAATTGGGGAATATGGGTTGATCTAGGTTTTTTTTAGAATTGTTAGTAATCCGGGTAATTAATAATGTTTATTGATTCCTTCATTATATTGATTGTTTGTAGACCAAGAACAAGCGGAACGAATCCGCAAAGGGAAGGATCAAGTTTCTTAGGGTTTCAAGCTTGTTATGAGATATGTGATGGTTGTGATTCTATGATTATATGATGTTTGTTTGTTCTTGCTTCATTATGATACTTGTATATGTATGAATGTTGCAATGTTGATCACACTTGTTATAAATGAGATAGATGAATGATGATTGCCATGAAATCATGATGTAAATGTATGATCTTGATGATGTACTTATGGTGTTTGAATGAGATCGGTTACCATGTTCCGGCATAACTAACTGGGATCGATTGCCACGTTACGGCATAAACATGGGATCGGTTTCCACGTTCCGATATAACATTGGTATCGGGTACCACGTTTCGATATGCTAGCTGTTTGGGTTTGGGTTCCGTGAGAGGACCAATGATTTGTGATAATTGTATATTGATGAGCATGTTGATAATATTGTAGATGTTGATATATATGCATGTGATTATAAGGTTGTTTGACTTGCTTATGTTACATTAGTGGGATAGCCGTGTGATCCTATCAGTACACTGTGGTTGTGTACTGATTCTGCACTTACTCTTATTTTTGTTGAGTACAGGGCATCTTCAAGCGGCTATTGACAGACCTCACTTAGGAGATTAGAGATCATTGCATCGAATTCAAGGGTGAGCCAAATCTTCTGGGCTGCCATGGAATTCTCTTTCGTCTATGTCTATCATTTTCGGAATTAGACATTTGTTTTAGTTAGTTGATTAGTTCAGTAGTTGGGGTTGTGACCCTTCCTGTTTAGACTTGTTATTTTTTTAGTAGTTTTGGTACATTGACTTCCAGGTTTCTAGGTTGTTTCTTCCGCATTTGCTTAGTATAGTTCTTTAGATTTCTTGTTGAAGTTTATGAGAACTTCATTAATTAGTTATTTAATCTGTTTTCCTAGTTTAATGCCTTAGTTTTTGTTTAGTTGCTTGGTTTGAGTTGTAGTAATGATTCTCCCACCGGAGGGTTAGTTTGGGTGCCAATCACGACGGTCTGGTTCGTGACTGACGGTGACCTCAGACTACTTGAACCAAGTGCTGAATAGTTCATGAGGAATCTGCCCAGTGTCCGTCCATTTGATACAATGTTTGCACTTGCACATATCCAGCACTGAAGAACCTACAACTGCAGGTATTTAGTTGCTTTACATTCATCATACAAATCATAAGAACAAATGCTAGTGTAACACCCTGTATCTCTATGCCAAAATATGACTACTCATACGCCAATGAATTTTTTCGAGCTTGAGAGAACATGGTAAGTGGCTAAATATATCAAGGAACCAATATATAAAGTTGTTTGAAGTGTTAAAATAAGGTTAAAAGTCAATATATCAAGTTGAAGAGTTCACTACGGTCGATTGTTTACAACGATCTCGTACATGGTTTGACTTCAAAGGTGTGCATCTCCCAATCTACAAGAAATTAGGAGGTGTTCTACCTATTAATTTAAAGCTCTATGAGATTTCTTTCCAACAGGTCAAACAGTTCATCAATCCATGTTTGGAGTAAAATCTTATGATCATTTTACCTGAAGATTGCAAAGTAGTATGTTGTGCAGTTATGCCGCCTTATATTCTGATATGCGGGCTGCATTTTCAAGCATATATTGGCCCAAAATTTCCAAACATTCTATTAGGGAGTGTGTTGAATATGCGGCTGCATACCCCAATATGTGGCCAGCATATTGCTCCGCAGATGGGCTCGTCATTCTCACTTCATTATCACTTCATTTTCATTCATTTTTGGATGTCCCAAACTTATTTTTCACTCTCCTCTCTTACAAGTCCTACAACATCATGGTAAGTTATCTCCATGGATTCTTAGTTATTTCTTCAACTAATACACAATTCTAACACCATTCCCTCTTCAATCTCTAGCAACATTGTTGGTTTTTTAAAAGATGCGGCAGCAAAAAGGGATTGAAAATGTCTCTTTATAATTTTATTAATCACAAGAGGACTTTAAATAGTCAACTTAAAAGATAAAATCTGCATAATTTAAAATTCAAAACAAACTAAAATATCTCAACAAACTAATTATCTAATAGAAATTTAAAATTCAAATTATCCTAAAATTAAGAAACTTATTAAACTAAGAACTACTGCATTAACTATAACATCTCTCAATTTGAAATAAATAGGAAGAATCCAAAATTGGAAATAACCATTTTTGGAAAGAATTAAAATCTGGAAAATTTTGTTTAGTTAGAATAAGTGAGTTTTTGGTCAACTTGAAATGGTCATAACTTCTAGCTCAAGATGAGTTAGTAGTGGTTCCAGATAACGTAGGAACGATCGTGGAATAATCTTTCCAACACCACCGAGTTTACGCAAGTCTGAGTTCGTATGAGTGAGATATCCCCTTTGGAAGTTGGGCTGTTTGATTAAGGAAATGTCAAATTCGGATTTTAGAAGGGTAGTTTGGTCTTTTCCTTACCCTTTTATTTTAATTCATTTTTGGTAGTTACTTAGGGTTCTAAACTGATCTTAGTCAGTTTACCCTTTTGAGAAAAGAGTTAGGGTTTTAGAGAATAGAAAAGAAGAGGAGAAAAGAGGAGGAGAAGCAAGAAAATCGTTGAGTTTAGCTTGTGGATTTCGTCGGGGGTGATCCCTAAAAGGTATGTGAGATCACATAGCGTTGGGTTAGTTCACCTACTCGCCAAGCATGTTTAATTCAGTGAATTTCATCCTAAAAGAGTTAGAATTTGATGTTCTTGAATTGTGTTCTTGAAATTGCTTTCATTCTTAAACTTATGTGATTGATGGATTTTCTTGAGACATTTTAGCGATGTTAAGAGTTGTTTTAAGTTTGATTCTAGTGTATATGTTTTGGGTACATGAATCTAAAGTGAATTTGAGAAGAAGAATCGGATTAAAACGATTTAGGATCAGAAAACGAGGTCAAAAAATTCATCAGATCACGTTTGTGGGAAGGCTGGCGCGACGCACCCCCATAGCGCAAGGTAGGTTGGGGTGGCGCGCCAGCAGAGCGTCAGAATAGAGCCCCAAAAAGCTGAAGCTTGCATGGCATGCCCGGGATGCGTCCAAAACAACGTTTTTACCAGATTTTCATTGTTTAGCCTATTTAAGTTATTCTAAAGTGTATTAACACTTTCCATTGATTCTAACTACTATAAATGACTTCTAAATATCTAGAAATAATCCATAAACATGAATCATAACCTTGAATCTATAAATTCAAATTCAAGGAAAGTTAAGAGCCAAGTCTATGAAGTTCTTCGAGTCATTTCAAGAAGTTTTTTGCAAATGCTTTTAACTTTGTTTTAGAGACCTAAAGTTCATGTTGAGTAAAGAGTAAAGAGTAAAGATTTGAAGTTCATTTCTTCAAAGAAGTATATGGGTACTAAGTATTCCCAAGAAGTTTTAAAATGTTTTCACATTTGAGAAAGAAAGGGAACATCGATTCCAAGAGAGCTTTTAAGCTAAGAGTAATTATCTGAAACAAAAGAAAGAAGTTTTGATTGAAATCATTTGAGCTAAGTATATTTTGGGAGTAGTATTGAGCACCGATATGGGGATGCGAGTTCATATTAATTCAAGCCTCTATAAACTATGTAGCCATTATGGGTAGTAAAGGGTCATACTTTTTAGATGACTCCTTAAGATGCTTTTAGCATAGACTAGTGGATCCACTTAGTGAGTTAGGTTCTATACCCCCGGCAAGGTATAGGACGGTCCTTGGCAGTGTGAGGTAAAACATTGTATCATCACTATATCTCTTAAGTGATGGTTGTCGGTTAGAGAATCTTCCACAGAAACTATATTTCTTTCTTATATGAGTAAAGTTAAGCTTCTTATTGCTTTATCTTTAACAAACTAAGTTGCTTTTACTATTTTATAAAGCTTTGCATATATTTCATTTCTTTATTTTGAGTTAAGTTACTCATGAGTCGTGTAGAGCCAAGGTAAGTGTTTCTTTCAGAATCCTTTCAAGCCTATATCTTGTTTTAGCATTCCAATTCGCATACTTGTATATTCAATGTACTGATGCTAGTTGGCCTGCATCTTATTATGATGCAGACGTAGGTAACCAGGATCAACATCCAATGTCTCGTAGTTCCAGTTTGAGCACTCAGAGTCAGTTGGTGAGCCTTCTTGCTTTTCGGAGGATTCCTTTTATTTTCTTTCTAGTATTTTCGTTGTTCGAATGATCGGGGGTCCTGTCCTGACATCCCTATTTGTTTTAGAGGCTTCATAGACAGTTAGTAGTCAGTTGTCTTTATATCATCATTTCATATGTTAAAACTTGAGTTGCTTTTTTGGCCAAGTTGAATGTTTGATCTCTAAACATTTCAAGTTATTTTATTAAGCAATTCGAGTAAGTGCATTTGAATATTGTAATAATGGTTAGAGTCTTCCGCTGAGTTAGTAAGCTAGGCAAAGGGTTCGCTTGAGGCCAATAATAGTCTTCGAGTGCCAGCCACTTCTAGGGTGTAGGCTCGGAGCGTGACAAACTTGGTATAAGAGCACAGAGTTCAAGAGTCCTAGGAAGTTTATAAAGCCGTGTCTGTAGAGTCCTAGTTATCGGTGTGAAGCGCACCACATCTATAATTAGGAGGTTGCAACACTTAGGAAAATTTCTCACTTCTTTCACACTCATTTCGTGCGTTAGAGTTTGATCTCTAAAAAGTTTCTCTTTAATTCGTGCTTGCGCGTGTTTTTCGATAATCATGCCTCCACAAAAAGTTGTTAGAGGTCGTCGGACTAGACGCAATGTTGAGGAACAAGAGTTACAAAATGCACCTTAAGTGCAACCTCAAGGAGAAGTTACTAATGCTGAGTTTCGTGAGGCTATTCGGATGTTGAGCCAAGCTGTGACTAACCAGGTTGGATAGCAAAGAGGAGCTAGGCAGGAAACGACTGACACTTTAAGGATTCGTGAGTTCTTGAGGATGAATCCTCCAAGTTTCACTGGTTCGAGCACTACTGAGGATCCAGGGAACTTTATTGAAGAGCTGAAAAAGGTATTTGATGTGATGTATGTTGCTGATACTGAGAGAGTTGAGCTAGCTGCATACCAACAAAAGAATGTTTCTAGGACTTGGTTCGACCAGTGGAAAGGGGGTAGAGCTGAGGATGCACCACTTGCGAGTTAGGCCTGTTTTGAGGAGGCTTTCTTGGGGGATTTTTTTCCCCGAGAATTGAAAGAGGCTAAGGTACGGGAATTTATTACACTTAAGCAGGATTCTCTAAGTGTTCATGAGTATGGGTTGAAGTTCACCCAACTATCTCGTTATGCTCCGGAAATGGTTAAGGACATGAGGAGTAGAATGAGCTTGTTTGTTGCTGGGTTGTCCCATCTATCAAGCAAATAGGGTAGGGCAGCGATGCTGATAGGTGACATGGACATATCAAGGTTGATGGTTTATGTGCAGCAGGTTGAGGAAGAAAAACTGAGGGACAGGGAAGAGTTCAGAAATAAGAATGCTAAGACATGAAATGAGTTTGGACAACAGAAAAGTAATGTGAACTGTTCGTCCTTTCAGCAAAAGCAGAAGGGACCTGCTTCATCATCTGCAAGTGCACCTGCACCTAGAAACAAAGGTGAGTATAATGGGCAGAATTCGCAGAACTTCAGAGCTAGATCTGCACAGTCTCAAGGTAATGTGGCGCAAGGAGGAAACTAGGCTCCTGCATGTGCTAGGTGTGGTACAATCCACCTAGGTAAGTGTCGTGATGGCCAATCAGGTTGTTTCAAGTGTGGGCAAGAGGGTCACTTTATGAAAGAGTGTCTTAAGAATAGGTAAGGTAGTAGAAATTAGGGCAATAGGCCCCAATCTTCATCAGTTGCTCCACTAGACAGGGCAACACCTAGAGGAGCTACTTTCGGTATTGGCGGAGGAGCAAACTGTGTCTATGCGATCACTAGTCGCCAAGAGTAAGAGAACTCTCTAGATGTTGTCACTGGTGTGATCAAAGTATTTACTTCTGATGTTTATACTTTGCTAGACCCAGGAGCAAGTTTATATTTTGTAACCCCTTATGTTGCAAGCCAGTTTGATGTTCTTCTTGAGAAACTTGGTGACCCTTTCTGCGTTTCTACACCTATTAGGGAGTCTATTCTAGCAGAAAGAGTCTATCGTGATTGTCCCATTTCCATCAATCACAAGAACACTATGGCTGATTTAGTGTAGTTAGACATGATGAATTTTGATGTCATTTTAGGTATGGACTGGCTTCATGCCTGTTATGCATCAATAGACTGTAGAACTCAAGTTGTCAAGTTTCAGATTCCTAATGAGCCAGTCATTGAGTAGAGTAGTAGTTCAACAGTGCCTAAGGGTCGTTTCATTTCATACCTTAAGGTGAGAAAGTTAGTTTCGAAGGGTTGTATCTATCACTTAGTCCGAGTTAATGACTCTAGTGTTGAGATACCTCCCATCCAGTCAGTTCCTATAGTACAAGAGTTTATAGAAGTCTTTCCAGATGATCTACCCGGAGTCCCTTCTGAGAGAAAAATAAACTTTGGCATAAACATCATTTCAAATGCTCGTCCTATCTTTATTCCACCATATAGAATGGCACCAACAGAGTTGAAAGAGCTTAAGGAGCATTTGTAAGATCTCTTAGATAAAGGCTTCATTCGACCAAGTGTCTCATCTTGGGGCGCTCTGATCTTGTTTGTGAGAAAGAATGATGGTTCCCTTAGGATGTGTATAGATTACTGTCAGTTGAATAAGGTTACCATCAAGAATAAGTATCTTCTTCCGAGAATTGATGATCTTTTCGATCATCTTCAGGGTACTTCCTATTTCTCAAAACCCAACAATGTTCATGAACCTTATGAATAAAGTCTTCAAACCTTATTTAGATATGTTTGTTATCGTTTTCATTGATGACATACTAATCTATTCAAGGAATGAAGAAGATCATGCTAGCCATCTCAAAATAGTACTTCATACTTTGAAAGATAAGGAGTTGTTTGCCAACTTCTCTAAGTGTGAGTTTTGGCTTTAGTTTGTGGCATTTTTGGGCCACATAGTTTCTGGTGATGGAATTAGAGTTGATACCCAAAAGATAGAGGTAGGGCAGAATTGGCCTAGACCCACATCTCCGATTGATATTAAGAGTTTCTTGGGTTTGTCTTGCTATTATAAAAGGTTCGTGGAGGGGTTCTCATCCATTTCGTCCCCTTTGACTAAGTTAACTAAAAAAATAGTGAAGTTTCAATGGTTTGAAGCTTGTGAGAAAAGCTTTCAGGAATTGAAAGAGAGGTTGACTACTGCCCCAATATTGACCTTACTAGAAGGCACTCAAGGTTTTGTGGTGTATTGTGATGCATCTAGAGTTGGCTTGGGTTGTGTATTAATGCATAATGGCAAAGTTATAACTTATGCCTCCAGACAGTTTAAAGTTCATGGGAAAAATTACCCAACCCATGATCTAGAGTTGGCCGTCGTAGTGTTTGCTTTAAAGATATGACGTCATTATTTGTATGGTGTTCATGTGGATGTGTTCGCCGATCACAAGAGCCTTCAGTATGTGTTTACTCAGAAAGAGCTCAATCTCAGACAAAGAAGATGGCTGGAATTGCTCAAGGATTATGACATGAGTATTCTTTACCACCCAGGTAAGACTAATGTTGTTACTGATGCCTTAAGTAGGTTGTCTATGGGTAGTACCACCCATGTTGAAGAAGAAAAAAAGAGTTAGCAAAAGATGTGCATAGACTTGCACGCCTGGGAGTCAGACTTATGGATTCCACAGAAGGAGGAATAGTGGTGATGAATGGGGCTGAGTCATCATTAGTGTCAGAAGTAAAAGGCAAGCAAGACCAAGACCTTATTTTTCTTGAATTGAAGGCAAATATTCATAAGCAAAAAGTATTAGCTTTTGAACAAGGGGGAGATGGTGTATTGAGGTATTAAGGTAGTTTGTGTGTACCAATGGTGGATGGACTCCAAGAGAGGATCATGGAGGAAGCTCATAGCTCCATATATTCCATTAATTCGGGTTCCACCAAGATGTACCGTGACTTGAGAGAAGTCTATTGGTGGAGTAGTATGAAGAAGGGCATTGCAGAATTTGTTGCTAACTTTCCGAATTGCCAGCAAGTTAAAGTAGAGCACCAAAGGCCCGGTGGTTTGGCTCAAAATATAGAACTTTTAGAATGGAAGTGGGAGATGATTAATATAGATTTCATCACATGCTTGATTCTATTTGGGTGATTGTCGATAGAATGACAAAATCAACCCATTTTCTGCCGGTAAAGACTACCCATTCAGCGGAGGATTATGCCAGGTTATATATTCAGGAGGTGGTAAGATTTCATGGAGTCCCAGTCTCCATCATTTCAGATAGAGGTGCACAATTTACTGCCCAATTCTGGAAATCTTTTTAGAAAGGCTTGGGTTCAAAGGTGAACCTAAGTACTGCCTTTCATCCTCAGACTGATGGGCAAGCAAAGCGCGCTATTCAGACCTTAGAAGATATGTTGAGGGCTTGTGTGATTGATTTCAAGGGTAACTGTGATGATCACCTACCTCTTATTGAGTTCTCTTACAACAATAGTTACCACTCTAGCATCCAAATGTCTCCTTATAAAACTCTTTAAGGGAGAAGATGCAGATCTCCTATTAGATAGTTTGAAGTTGGTGAAGCAGGGTTGATAGGACCATATTTGGTTCATCAAGCTATGGAGAAGGTGAAAGTGATTCAAGAAAGGTTGAAAACGGCGCAGAGTCGTCAGAAATTCTACACTGATGTTAGGAGAAGAGAGTTAGAGTTTGAAGTTGATGATTGGGTGTATTTGAAAGTTTCACCCATGAAGGGTGTTATGAGGTTTGGTAAGAAGGGGAAGCTTAGTCCCCGGTATGTTAGTCCTTACCGAATTTCCAAGAGGATTGACAAAGTAGCTTATGAGTTGGAGCTACCAAAAGAGTTAGCAGCGGTTCATCCGGTATTTCATGTCTCCATATTGAAAAAGTGCATGAGCGATCCTTCATTGATAATACCAACTGAAGATATTGGGATCAAGGATAGTTTATGTCATAAAGAGATTCCTGTTCAGATTCTAGATCGCCAAGTTCGCAAGTTGAGAACAAAAGAGGTAGCATCAGTCAAAGTCCTTTGGAGGAACCAATTTGGCAAAAAAGCTACTTGGGAAGCTGATGAGGATATGAAGAAGAGATATCCACATCTCTTCGAATCCGGAGTAGTTCCAAATCAAGGTACTAATCCTTTCCTTAGTAGTTATTTATAAGTTGGCATGTTGATTTGCAATTGCTTGTGGGTGCTTGAACTGATTGTTGCATGTTACACCTTTAGCTTAGTAAGAGTAATCTCATTGGAGGATGAATGTTCCCAAGGGGGAGATATTGTAACATCTCGCAATTTGAAATAAATAGGAAGAAACCAATAATTGGAAATAGCCATTTTTGGAAAGAATTAAAATCTGGAAATTTTTGTTAAGTTAGAATAAGTGAGTTTTTGGTCAACTTCAAACAACCATAGCTTTTAAATCAGGATGAGTTAGGAGTAGTTCCAGATATCATAGGAAAGATCATGGAATAATATTTCCAACGCCGCCAAGTTTGCGCGATTCCAAGTTCGTATGAGTGAGATATGCCCGTTGGAAGTTGGGCTGTTTGATCAAGGAAATGTCCAATCCGGATTTTAGAAGGGTAGTTTGGTCTTTTCCTTACCCTTTTATTTTAATTCATTTTTGGTAATTACTTAGGGGTCTAAACTGATCTTAGTCAGTTTATGCTTTTGAGAAAAGAGTTAGGGTTTTAGAGAAGAGAAAAGAAGAGGAGAAAAGAGGAGGAGAAGCAAGAAAATCGTCGAGTTTAGCTTGTGGATTTAGTTGGGGGTGATCCCTACAAGATATGTGAGATCACATAGCGTTGGGTTAGTTCACCCAAGCGCCACGTAATTCAGTGATTTTTGTCCAATTACGACGGTCTTGGTCGTGACTCACGGTGACCTCATAGTACCTGAACCAAGTGTTGAATAGTTCATGAGGAATCTGCCCAGTGTCCGTCCATTTGATACAATGTTTGCCTTTGCACATATCCAGTAGTCAAGAACCTACAACTGCAGGTATTTAGTTGCTTTACATTCATCATACAAATCATAAGAACAATGCTAGTGTAACACCCTATATCGCCAAAGTATGACTAGTCATACGCTAATGAATTTTTTTGAGCTCAAGAGAACATGGTAAGTGGCTAAATATATCAAGGAACCAATATATAAAGTTGTTTGAAGTGTTAAAATAAGGTTAAAAGTCAAGAAATCAAGTTGAAGAGTACACTACGGTCGATTGTTTACAACGATCTCGTACATGGTCTGACTTCAAACGTGTGCATCTCCCAATCTACAAGAAATTAGGGGGTGTTCTACCTATCAATTTAAAACTCTATGAGTCTTATTTCCAACAAGTCAAAGAGTTCATCAATCCATGTTTGGAGCAAAATCTTATGATTATTTTACCTGAAGATTGCAAAGCAGTATGTTGTGCAGATATGTCGCCTCATATTTTGATATGCGGGCCGCATTTTCAAGTACATATTGGCCCAAAATTTCCAAACATTCTATCCGGGAGTGTGTTGCATATGCGGCTGCATACCCCAATATGTGGCCAGCATATTGCTCCGCATATGGGCTCGTCATTCTCACTTCTTTTTCATTCATTTTTGGACGTCCCAAACTTATTTTTCACTCTCCTCTCTTACAAGTCCTACAACATCATGGTAAGTTATCTCCATGGACTCTTAGTTATTTCTTCACCTAATACACAATTCTAACACCATTCCCTCTTCAATATCTAGCAACATTGTTGGTTTTTTAAAAGATGCGGCAGCAAAAAGGGATTGAGAATGTCTCTTTATAATTTTGTTAATCACAACAGGGCTTTAAATAGTCAACTTAAAAGACAAAATCTGCATAATTTAAAATTTAAAACAAACTAAAATATCTCAACAAACTAATTATCTAAAAGAAATTTAAAATTCAAATTATCCTAAAATTAAGAAACTTATTACACTAAGAACTACTGCAATAACTGTAACATCTCTCAATTTGAAATAAATAGGAAGAAGCCAATAATTGGAAATAGCCATTTTTGGAAAGAACTAACATCTGGAAAATTTTGTTAAGTTAGAATAAGTTAGTTTTTGGTCAATCTTAAACGGTCATAACTTCTAGCTCATGATGATTTAGTAGTTGTTCCAGATAACATAGGAAAGATCGTGGAATAATCTTTCCAACACCACCGAGTTTGCGCGATTCCGAGTTCGTATGAGTGAGACATTCCCTTTGGAAGTTGGGCTATTTGATTAAGGAAATGTCCAATCCGGATTTTAGAAGGGTAGTTTGGTCTTTTCCTTATCCTTTTATTTTAATTAATATTTGGTTATTACTTAGGGGTCTAAACTGATCTTAGTCATTTTACGCTTTTGAGAAAAGAGTTAGGGTTTTAGAGAAGAGAAAAGAAGAGGAGAAAAGAGGAGGAGAAGCACGAAAATCGTCGAGTTTAGCTTGTGGATTTCGTCGGGTGTGATCCCTACAAGGTATGTGAGATCACATAGCGTTGGGTTAGTTCACCCACGCACCAAACATGTTTAATTCAGCGATTTTCGTCCTAAAAGGGTTAGAATTTGATGTTCTTGAATTGTGTTTTTGAGATTGCTTTCATTCTTGAACTTATGTGATTGATGGATTTTCTTGAGACATTTTAGCGATGTTAAGAGTTGTTTTAAGTTGGATTATAGTGTATATGTGTTGGGTGCATGAATCTAAAGTGAATTTGAGAAGAAGAATCAAATTAAAATGATTTAGGATCAGAAAACGAGGTCAAAAAATTCGTTAGATCGCGCAATGGGAAGGTTGGCGCGACGCGTACCCACAGCGCCAGGCAGGCTGGGGCGGCGCACCAGAAGTGCGCCAGAATAGAGCCCCAGAAAGCTGGAGCTAGCGCGTCGTGCCCGGTATGCGCCCAAAACGTCGTTTTTCACCAATTTTTCATCGTTTAACCTATTTAAGTTATTCTAAAGTGTATTAACACTTTCCATTGATTCTAACTACTATAAATGACTTCTAAACATCTAGAAATCATCCATAAACATGAGTCATAACCTTGAATCCATAAATTCAAATTCAAGGAAAGTTAAGAGCCAAATCTAGGAAGTTTTTCGAGTCTTTTCAAGGAGTCTTTTGCAAATGCTTTTAACTTTGTTTTAGAGACTTAAAGTTCAAGTTGAGTAAAGAGTAAAGAGTAAAGAGTAAAGATTTGAAGTTCATTTCTTCAAAGAAGTATATGGGTACTAAGTATTCCCAAGAAGTTTTAAAATGTTTTCACATTTGAGAAAGAAAGGGAACATCGATTCCAAGAGAGCTTTTAAGCTAAGCTTTGAGTAATTATCTGAAACAAAAGAAAGAAGTTTTGATTGAAATCATTTGAGCTAAGTATATTTTGGGAGTAGTATTGAGCATCGATATGGGGATGTGAGTTCATATTAACTCATGTCTCCATAAACCATGTAGCCATCATAGGTAGTAAAGGGTCATACTTTTTAGATGACTCTTTAAGATACTTTTAGCATAGACTAGTGGATCCACTTAGTGAGTTAGGTTTTATACCCCCGGCAAGGTATAGGATGGCCCTTGGTAGCATGAGGTAAAACATTGTATCATCACTGTAGCTCTTAAGTGATGGTTGTCGGTTAGAGAATCTCCCACAGAAACTATATTACTTTCTTATATGAGTAAAGTTAAGCTTCTTATTGCTTTATCTTTAACAAACTAAGTTGCTTTTACTGTTTTATAAAGCTTTTCATATATTGCATGTGCTTCATTTCTTTATTTTGAGTTAAGTTAATCATGAGTCAAGAAGAGACAAGGTAAGTGTTTCTTTCAGAATCCTTTCAAGCCTATATCTTGTTTTAGCATTCTAACTCGCATACTTGTATATTCAATGTACTGATGTCAGTTGGCCTGCATATTATTATGATGAAGACGTAGGTAACCAGGATCAGCATCTAGTGCCTCGTTGATCCAGTTTGAGCATTTAGAGTCAATTGGTGAGCCTTCTTACTTTTCGGTGGACTCATTTTACTTGCTTTCTAGTATTTCAGTTGTTAGGATGATCGGGGGTCTTGTCCCGACATCCCTCTTTGTTTTAGAGGCTTCATAGACAGTTAGCAGTCAGTTGTCTTTACATTATCATTTTATATGTTAAGACTTGAGTTGCCTTTTTGGCCAAGTTGAATGTTTGATCTCTAAACATTCCAAGTTATTTTATTAAGTTATTTGAGTAAGTGCATTTGATCATTGTAATAATGCTTAGAATCTTCCGCTGAGTCAGTAAACCAGGCCAAGGGTTCGCTTGAGGCCATCAATGGTCTTCGAGTGCCAGCCACATCCATGGTGTAGGCTCAGGGCGTGACAATAACTAAAAGAGAAATTCAACACTCCTCCCCTGCTTTTGTTACTGTAAATGAAAAAATGTTCTTCCTCAATTTCTGCTTTAGCAATTGATGTTGAATTCTATCCATTGTAAGAATTGTTTTTCCATTACAATATTCCACAATCATAGGTTTCAAAATAAGATTTCATTCTCATCGACCAAAATTGATAGTTTTCATCGATTAAATTTGTGAGGCATTGAAAAAGAGATTGTTGCTTGCCACTTTATTTTAGGTTAAAAGTAGCATGTGCATTGAAAAAACACGAGTTGAAAAAATAACCCTTATGAGTTAAAATGAGTTGAAAAATAGCTCTTACAGGTTAAAAATGCTTTTTTAGAGGAACTTGTAGACAGTAAAATTCGAGTAAAAAATCTAATAATCTGCACTTGAAAATATCTCAACAATCGTATTAATTGATTTCAAAATATAAGCGTTACAATCTCTATGATTCATCTTTTCAGATATAAATTCAAGGGCTCTTGAGCTTGTTCTTGGATTCAAGGGCTTTGATCTTGTTCTTGAAGGACTTTGTTCTTGACTTATACTTGAATTCAAGGGCTTCGAGCCTGTACTTTGTTAGTGGGTAAAAGTACGACATTGGTTAGGGAATTGACTGGTGGTCTCCTTATATGGACTTGTGCAATCCTCTCCTCATGAGCTAGCTTTTGGGGTTGAGTTAGACCCAAGTGTTATATCTTTATATGGTATCAGAGCCAGTTCCATCCCCATTTGGGATCCAAGTCCACGCTCCAGTCTGGTTGGGACGTGAAGGGCGGTGTTAGAGTTGGTAAAAGTCTCAAATTGGTTAGGAAATGGACTGGTGGTCTCCTTATATGGATTTGGGCGTTCCTCCCCTCATAAGCTAGATTTTGGGGTCGAATTAGGCCCAAGTGTCATATCATTACATTCTCAAATGTTTGAATTCTTGAATTGTAGGGAAATCTGTGGCGCTAGATCCACGAGCTCTCTCTAGCTTCCTGTTAGGATTCTGGTGTGATTTTTGAGGACCCTTATTTATAGTTATAGAATAGAGGAGTTATGATGAAACAAGTTTCTCTTCGGCCAATCAAATTTAAATGACATGACGATATTTGATTAGTCAGAACACACCACTTGTACATGTGGCATATTTTTATAGGGATAGGAGTGTCATGTCACTTTGACACGTGACATGATCCTATTGGCTTCTTTGTGTGACTTGGCATGTTATGTCATCTAACACGTGGCACCAAACTAGGCCTCAAGATGAGATGAAATTGAACTTAGCAAAGTGGGTTCATCTAAAATAACCTAAATTAATGAACTTGGACTTTAATTAAGTCCATATTTATTGGACTTAATAATTAGCTCAATTTTATAAATACATAATATTTATTTGGACTAATATATTCATTAATTTAATATAATTCAAAATCATTTTATAAATTTATATTTAATAAATTTTAAATGATTACAAATGTCTCTTCCTTCAAATCTTGTTGAGATATTTTATCTTTTGAAAACGAGGCTTGAAGTACTAATTTAATGTTATAATTGAGATGTTATTTAAAAGAAACAAAAAAATTGGATCAAGATATGTCATATCAAATGAAGACATTTTGAAATATAAATTTATAAAATGATTTTCAATTATATTAAATTCATGAATATATTAGCCCAAATAAATATTATGGATTAATACAATTGGTTTAATTATTTTAAGTCCAATAAATATGGATTTAATTAAAGTCTAAATTCATTAATTTGGACTACAATAGATGAATCCACTTTGCTAAAACCAATGTCATCTCATCCTAGAAGCCCAATTTTGTGCCACATGTCAAATGACATGGCATGCCAAGTCACACAAAAAAGGTCAATAGGAGCATGTCACGTGTCAAAATGACATGACATTTCTATCTTAGTCAAAGGCCAATAAAAATGTGTCACATATACAAGTGATGTGTTCCAACCAATCAAGTATCGTCATGCCACTTAAATCTGATTGACGGAAGGAAAATTTATTTACGTGATAACTCCTTTATTCTACAACTATAATTAGAAGTCCTCAAAATTCAGAAATCACACCAGCATTCTAACAAGAAGCAAGAGAGAGCTCGTGGATCAAACGTCAAAGATTTCTCTACAAGCTACAAGTTCAAAAATTCAATACCAAGACCACCAGATTCAAGAACAAGCTCAAATACCCTTGAATTCAAGTACAAGTCAAGATCATGATCAAGACTACCATATTTAAGAACAAACTCAAAAGCTCTTGAATTCAAGTATAAGTCAAGATCAAGATCAAGATCAAGACCTCAAGATTCAAGAACAAGCTCAAAGACCCTTGAATCCAAAGTACAAGTCAAGTTCAAGTTCATTAAGATTCAAGAACAAACCCAAAGGCCCTTGAATCCAAAGTGCACGTCAAGATCAAGACAACAAGATTCAAGAACAAGTCCAAAAGCCCTTGAATTCAAAGTATAAGTCAAGATCAAGACTATAAGATCCAAGAACAAGCCCAAAAGCTCTTGAATCCAAAGTACACGTCAAGTTAAAGGTCATCAAGACTTAAGAACTGGCCCAAAAGTCCTTGAATCCAAAATACCAGTCAAAATCAAGTTCATCAACATTCAAGAACAAGTCCAAAATTGGTACAAGTCAAGATCATGAGCCCTTGAGTTTATATCAGAGGATTCATAAAGATTGTAATGCTCATATTTTGAAATCAAGCCATAGATATAAAACTGAGGCTGGCAAGGGGACGGGGACGCCTTTGATAGGGATTCAACCGAACCCGAGATGAACCAGATCGGGGTTCGCAGGACAAGATTAAGTCCCATCCAGTCCCACTATATTAACGGGATAGGACAGTGTTTGACAGGACAGGACGCGGGATTTTGTATTTTTTAATTGTTTTGAAGTTATATTTTCTGAATATCATTTTTAATTTTATTGTTTTCAATTAGCTAAGTAAAAATGTTTTTAAGTTTTGAAAATGTCAAATTACATCTTTTAAATTTAAAAGTTCAAAATAAAATTTGAACTTTGAAATTTAAAACTTGAAAGTTCAAATTTGAATTTTGATTTTTAAATTTCAAAGTAAGTTTAATATATATGTATGCATTAAAATTTAAATGCAAGACAATAGTTGTATAAAAAATACTTGGATAAAGTCTTTAAATTTATTCAAGTAAAATCTAATTGCAACTTACAAATATTAGATGAGTAACTAATCTACGCAGCCACCTTCTAAGAAGAGTTTTGTTTCAATAAATTCTCGTATGTAAATCTAATATTAATCAAATGTTTGTTACAAATATTAGAGGAGTAACTAATCTACGCATCCACCTTCTAGGAAGGGTTCTATTTCAATTGGTTCTCGTATCTAATCTAATAATTGTTTTCTCCAATAAAACTCTATTCTAACTCTCGTATAAAATCGACGGTAACATCCTCCGGTCTTGAAAATGATGCTAGAAACTCTTGTGCCTCTAATTCATCGTCACTAGATCCAATTGCTGAATTAATCCAAGCTTCTTGGTTGGAAGTTAACTTTGGTAAATTATAATTTCTCCTCTCGGCGTTGACCTAGTCTCTAAATAAAACTGATGTCCTCAAGCTCTTCCACCAATGAATGTCTGTGATCTCCAATTTGAAATCTTGTCGCACTAAAAGCAGCATCTGAAGCTTGAATAACTAGAACATCACGAAGAATTTTACTTAGAATTGAAAATGCATTGTCACGTCTCCTCCACCATGCTAATATTTCTATGTTGTCATGCTCATCGTCAATTTTTCCAAAGACTAATTAAGATATTCTTCAAAATCATCACGGTTAGTAGAATTAAGACCAAGAAAACCTCGCATAAAATTATCGATTTCATCATTACTAAGGTTGGCAAGGGGACAGGGACGCTGTCACGAGACAGAGGGAGACATGACGAGACGGGGGACGCCTTTGACCCTGATTCAACCAGATAAGGGATGAACTGGGCCGAGATTCGCGGGACAAGATTAATTCCTATCCCGTCCCACTTTTGTTTTTTTTCCTTAATACCTTTTTTAGATAAATTAAATATATTAGAAATAGTGGTTGTTACTTTTTCCTTACCGGTATTTTTTTTATTAGAACTCATATTTAATATAATCTGAAGTGTAATATAAAACAATAATAACACAAAAACTAATTACGAAAAAATTTAATAATAAAGAAATGGAACGAATGTACCAAGTCTACATTAATAGTAGACGGTAATAACCAATTCTTGAAGCTTGCTCCAAAATATTGTTGTAGTTTGTAACTTGTATTTTGAATACTTAATAGCAATAATATAAAATATATATAAACTGCTTTATAAATATTATGATATAAATTGAGAATTAAGTAGGAATCAAGATTCAAGAATAAGAGAATATAGATGAGAGAGTAGATAATTTTGTGAGAAATAGTGAAGAATAGAGGGGTATTTATAATATAAAAAAGGGAAAAAGGAAAAATATACCCCCGAACTTTGATAAATGGTACATCTATGCCCTCTGTTATACTTTTCGTCCATCTCAGCCCTTGTCGTCCAATTATCGGTACACACATGCCCCTCTCACTAACGGCCTCCTCATTCTGTACACGTGTCTAAATCCTAAGAAACTACCCGTTTGACCATTACTGTTAACCCATAAACTAATAACCCGCCCCATAACCCAACTCCCTCTAAAATATCCTAAGCCAAAATTAAAAGACCCAAACATTCTAAGTCTTGTTCGTATCTCACAAACCCTAGCCTTGATCAGTAAAGTTCGTTGATTCCATAGTTTGTTGGTCGATTCCACCATGTGTTTGTCGATTCCATCGTGTGTTCGTCATATCACTGAGATCAGGTCAAAGATATCCAAATATCCTAAGTCACTTTCGTATCTCACATATATTGTTTTCTGTTTTCGATTTGCATTCATAGGTAGTAAAGAAATGTGATGTTGCATTTTGATTTTCACTTGTTTCTTTAGTTATTGTGTAGAATATGCTTTTAATAGTGAAAATGTAGGGGTTTGTTCACTTTTATCCGAAAAAATGAAGTTTTTTTTTAGGGTTTCACTTTAGTCTTTTTATGTTGTTTGTTAGGCTTTCATGCAACTTTTTGTTAAGGAGTTATTTTTTTTGTTTGTATTTAGATGTGTTGGCTTGGTAGTATCATTTTCTGTTCTTTTTATTTCAGATTGTCTCCCCTAACTTTATTCCATTACTTTGTCTTCATGCCTTTATGTTGTAGGTCCATAAGAAATAATTGATTGTTGTTATTAATTTCATTCTAATTGTAGGACCACTTGTTTAATTGTTAATTACTAATTATGGACAACTTGTTTAATTGTTAATTAATAACAGTGACTTACTAACTTACTATGTGACTGTGACTTACTAACTTTCTATGTGACTGTGACTTACTAACTTACTATGTGACTGTGACTTACTAACTAATTCCTAATTCACAGTCACATAGTAAGTTAGTAAGTCACAGTTAGTAATTAACAATTAAACAAGTGGCCCACAGTTAGTGATTAACAATTAAACAAGTGATCCACAATTAGTAATTAATAATTAAACAAGTGGTCCACAATTAGTAATTAACAATTAAACAAGTGGTCCACAATTAGTAATTAACAATTAAACAAGTGGTCCACAATTAGTAATTAACAATTAAACAAGTGGTCCTACAGTTAGTAATTAACAATTAAACAAGTGGTCCTACAGTTAGAATGAAATTAATAACAACAATCAATTATTTCTTATGGACCTACAACATAAAGGAATGAAGACAAAGTAATGGAATAAAGTCAGGGGAGACAATATGAAACAAAAGGAACAGAAAATGACACTACCAAACCAACACATCTAAATACAAACAAAAAAAACAATTCTTTAACAAAAAGTTGCACGAAAGCCTAACAAACATCATAAAAAGACTCTAAAGTGAAACCCTAGAAAACGAACTTCATTTTTTCGGATAAAAGTGAACAAACCCCTACATTTTCACTATAAAAAGCATATTCTACACAATAACTAAAGAAATAAGTGAAAATCAAAACGCAACAACACATTTCTTTACTACCTATGAATGCAAATCTAAAACAGAAAACAATATATGTGAGACACGAAAGTGACTTAGGACATTTGGGTACCTTTGACCAGATCTCAGTGATATGACAAACACATGATGAAATCGATGAACACATGGTGGAATCGACCAACAAACTATGGAATCGATGAACTTTACTGATGAAGGCTAGGGTTTGTGAGATACGAACGAGACTTAGAATATTTGGGTCTTTTAATTTTGAGTTAAGATATTTTAGAGGGAATCGGGTGGGAATTGAGTTATGGAGCGGGTTATTAGTTAATGGGTTAAAAGCAATGGTCAAACGGGTAGTTGCTTAGAATTTAGACACGTGTACAGAATGAGGGGGGCGTTAGTGAGAGGGGCATGTGTGTACCGATAATTGGACGACAAGGGCTGAGATGGATGAAAAGTATAACGGAGGGCATATACGTACCATTTATCAAAGTTTGGGGGTATATTTGTCTTTTTTCCCTATAAAAATGGAGTAAAGTGTATTTTATGTAACTTTAGGTTAAAATTATAGCTTAAAAGTAGGGGGGTGGTAGGGGGTGTTTGGAGGTGTAAAAAGGCATAAAAATCAGATATAGCCTTGAGGGGGCCCCACTAGTTGTTTCCCTAACAGCTAATTATTTGAAAATAAATAAATTAAAGATCCCTGAACCGTTCCCTCCCCAATCCCTTAACCCCCTATCCCCCCAACCGAATTTACCACACGGGACCGGGACCGACGTGACGGGTCTCGAGCCGGTACCGGGCCGGCCGTCCTGATCCCCTAGCTAGGCCTATATAAAACAAGCCATAGTGGAGGCAACTAAGTCTTTGATGAATTTCCCACATGACGGGTATGACAAAAATAAAGGCAATGAGTCTAAGGGTAGTAATGACAAAGTTGGGGGACACCATGGAAAAAGTAAAGAGACCTACAAACAACGCCTTACAACTCAAGATGTCAACAAGTTCAATTACAAGAAGTTGAGTGGCCGCCAGAGCTATGCCGAAAAGAAAGTAAAGGTCAAGAAAAAGGATTGCTACATATGCGGAGGTCCGCATGGTTTCAAGAATTGTCCCGACTTAAAGTCTCATGACATAGTGCGTGAGCAGAAGGGGCAAAAGCAAGGATAGACTTCGAGTGCAACACAATTAGATATGATAGGACAATGTAGATTGTAAAGAAGCAATCTATCCAACCCAATGATGATGCAATCTTTACATGGATCTCACCATCAACAAGAAGCCCACTCGTGCACTGGTGGACACTGGAGCAACTCATAACTGTGACCAAGGCCACAACAAAAAAACTAGAGTTGAAGCTTGCTCCAACTAACTCTTATGTTAATACTGTCAATGTTGAGGCTCAAAATGATCATGGTGTAGCTAACGGTGTTGGTGTCAAATTGGGCAATAGGCAAGGTACGATAATTTTTATCGCCACTTAGGCCTGACAAGGGGATCGAGATAATCTGACCCGACCCAGTACCAGCTCGAGACCCGTCTCGCTGGGCTCGGTCCCGTGTGGTGAACCAAGTTGGGGGGATAGGGGGTTAGGGGACCGGGGAGGGGACGGTTTTGGGATCTGTCCCGCTTGACCTAGCCAGGTCTGGCCCATTTCTGGCCCGGCTAAACCAATCGATCTCGCATGACGGTTTTAATTCTTTCTAAAATTTTTAAATAATTAGTCATTAGGGACCGTTGGGGCAATGGTTAGTGGGACCCCAACGGCTATATTTGATTTTTTTATGACTTTTTACACCTCCCAAACACCCTTCCACCCCCTACTTTTTAAACTTTTATTTTAACCCTAAAGTTACATAAAATACACTTTAGTCCATTTCTTATATTATAAATACCCCTTTTACCCTTCATTATTTCTCACAAAATTATCTACTCTCTCATCTATATTTTATATTCTCTCATTCTCTTTATTCGACTTAATTCTAAATTCTCAATTTATATCATAATATTTTAGATTTCAATTAATATCATAATATTTATAATGCAATTTATTTTTATTTTATATTATTGTTATCAAGTATTCAAGTTACAAGTTACAAGTTATAAACTACAACAATATTTTTGGAGCTGGTTTCAAGAATTGGTTATAACCGTCTGCTATTAACACAAAAGTTTGGTACATTCGTTCTATTTCCTTATTTATTAAATTTTTCGCAATTAGTTTTTGTGTTATTATTATTTTTATATTACACTTCACATTTTATTAAATATGAGTTCTAATAAAAAAAAATACTAATAAGGAAAAAGTAATAACCATTATTTCTACTATATTTAATTTTTCTAAAAAAGCTAGTAAGAAAAAAAACGAAAGTGGGACGGGATGGGACATAATCTTGTCTCGCGAATCCCGGCCCGATTCATCCCAGATCCGATTGAAGCCCTGTCAAAGGCGTCCCCGTCCCATCCCCGTCCCCTTGCTAGCCTTAGTTATGATGAAATTGATAATTTTATGCGAGGTTTTCTTGGTCTTAATTCTACTAACCATGATGATTTTGAAGAATATCTTAATCAGTCTTTGGAAACAGTTGACAACGAGCATGGCAACATAGAAATATTAGCATGGTGGAGGAGACGTGGCAAAACATTTTCAATTATTAGCAAAATGTTTTGTGATGTGCTAGCTATTCAAGCTTCAGAGGCTGCTTTTAATGTGACAAGATTTCAAATTGCAGATCACAGACATTCATTGGCAGAAGAAAGCTTGGAGACATCAGTTTTATTTAGAGATTAGGTCAACGCCGAAAGGAGAAATTATAATTTGCCAAAGTTAACTTCTAAACAAGAAGATTGGATTAATTCAACAATTGGATCTAGTGACGATGAATTAGAGGCACAAGAGTTTCAAAAATCATTTCCAAGACTAGAGGATGTTACCATCGATTATATACAAGAGTTAGAGTAGAGTTTTATTGGAGAATACAAATATTAGATTAGATACGAGAACTAATTGAAACAGAACCCTTCCTAGAAGGTGGTTGCGTAGATTAGTTACTCCTCTATTATTTGTTACAAATATTAAATTTACATACGAGAACTTATTAAAATAGAACTCTTCCTAAAAGATGGTTGCGTAGATTAGTTACTCCTCTAATATTTGTAAATTGTAACTTGTAAGTTGTAAGTTGCAATTAGATTTTATTTGAATAAATTTAAAGGTTTTATTCAAGTCTTTTTTATACAACTATTGTCTTGTATTTAAATTTTAATACATACAATCATACATACATATATACTTATATACTAAACTTACTTTAAAATTTGAAATTTGAATTTTGAAATTTAAAAATCAAATTCAAATTTAAATTCTCAAGTTTTAAAATTCATGTAACACCCCGTATCCAAAACGGACCAAAAATGCAGATTTTGGAGAAGTTGCAGGTGCAACTTACGGTCACCATCCACGGACCGTAGGTCAGACCACGGCCCGTGCTGGTGGTCCGTGGTTCACCACTACAACCCCTCCCCAAACCAGCTCAGAAAATTTGGCTAAGTCCCGACTCACGGACAGACCCACGGTCCGTAGATCAGACCACGGTCCGTGGTCTGTGTCCGTGGATCGAGACTTCCCCTACCCAGCCTCTGACACAAACTACGGTCGACCAGCACGGACCGTCAATAGATCCACATTCCGTAGGTCTGACCGTAGATGAAGGTCAACAGCCAGTTAGGTGAAAAATTATTGATAGGTCAACTTCAGATGGTCAAAACTCTTAGCACAAAATGAATTATGTGTCCGATGACCTATTGTTAGATAGATAATTGAATTATCTTTCCAACGCCACCGAGTTTGCTAAATTATGACCTCCAAGTAAAAAGTTATGCCCGTTTTAGTGAAGCCCTGTCGGGTAGACTCGAACTACGGACCCAATCTACGGACCGTAGATTGAACTACGGCCCGTAGGTCCATTCCGTCGATCACTCTGACATCAGTTAATTCAGGGGTCTTTTGGTCTTTTCCTATTTCGTTTAACCCCTAAGATACGTCGTTTAAACCCTAAATCATGAGGTTTTAATCAGTTTAAGTCTAGAAACATAACTAGAACTTACCTAAGTCAAATCATTAATCAAACTTAGAAGAATTAGAAGCAAGAAAGGAGAAAAAGGTCAAGAACCCTAGTTCAAAAACGCAGCGAGGTTTCTTCAGTTCCAGCCCCAAAATCGAAAGATTTCTCCGTGGAATTCGTCACCAGGTATGTGGGATTTCACTAGTGGGTTCCTTAGGTCCCTAGAATTCAGTCAGATTCTTGATTCCATAATTATGAACAGACCTAGGGTTTCTAGAATTTGAACAGATCATCATGAATTAGTTATTTAAATGTTCCAAATCAGATTATCATGTTATTGCTCAGTTTATTGCATGAATTTCAGAACCCTAGCTATGTATTTCTTTAGTTCTTGAATTACACATGCTAGGTCAGATATTTCAGTATTCAGTTTTACATGCCTCAGTTTATAAATGCATCATTATCAGATTAATTGTTGCATTCTCAGTTTGCATGTTCAGTTTCGAGCTATCCAGTATTTACAGAAATTCAGTCATAAATAGTTAACCACTTAATTCATTGGGAGTAGCATAATACCGAGTTGGACTAGGGTTCAGCGTACCCATATAGTCCCAGAACTACGAGCCACGTAGGTGTAAGTCCCCTCTGTGGGCAACATCAGTTTAGTGATCACGCCAGCATGCCTTTATACCTCTGGCAGGGTATATTGGGTCCTCTCGATGGGGCGTATTCATCGGACTCCACATTTAGCTCATGTGGTTTTATGTCGGTTATTAGTAGCTCCCACAGTTCAGTCAGACTCTATTGCATTGACCATTTATCAGTATATTCAGTATCAGTCTCAGCATGTTATAAATTGGTCATTGCATCAGTTAGATCAGTATTCAGTATTTTCAGTATCTATATCATGTTCAGATTATATCATTGCTCAGTATGCTTTGTTCAGTTATGTGTTATTTCAGCTTTACTCTATCCTGCATGCTCAGTACCTTTCAAGTACTGACGCATACGTGCGCTACATCTTCTCGTGATGTAGGTTCAGGTTCTCAGCATCCAGATCACGTTTAGATCGGTTCCCGATCTCCAGTTCAGCAGCATCAGTGGTGAGTCCTCATTCTTCGAGGACAATAGTCATGTCATCTTTCAGTATTTTAGTCCTTTAGTTTCAGTTTTGCTAGATCTAGTTGGGGCATGTCCCAACATTTCTAGTCAGTTTAGAGGCTTATTTCAGATATAGTCAGATTCAGCTTAGTATTTGAGTTTGATATTTCTTTTGTATTAAACTCTCAGATTTGATATATTCAGTTATAGTATATGGGTATTCCCCATCTTTTCAGAATTAATTATGATTTAGTTTCCGCATCAGTTTATTATCTTTAGTATGCTCATGATCATGCCAGCAGGGTTAGCTTGGGATCACTTGTGGTCCTAGGTCCCGTGTCCGCGTCTCGGGGGTAGCTTGGGGCGTGACAATTCAAGGTTCAAATTTAAAAGATGAAATTTGAAATTTTCAAAACTTAAGCATTTTTACATAGCTAAAAAATGTTATTGAAAACAATAAAAATTAAAAATGTTATTCAAAAAAGTATACCTTCAAAACAATTAATTATATATATTAAAAATAAAAAATCCCGGATCCCGTCCCATCCCGTCAAACACTGCCCCATCCCGTTAATATAGTGGGATGAGATGGGCTTAATCTTGTCCCGCCAATCCTGGCCCGATTCATCCCGGGTCTGGTTGAATCCCGGTCAAAGGCGTTCCTATCCCATCCCATCCCCCTTTGTCCTGTCTTGACGTCCCCGTTCCCTTGCCAGCCTTATCGCCACTACGATGGATACTTAAAAGGCAGATATGGTATGGAAACCAAGGTGGAAAGGGAGATCACGATATAATCAAAGAAGTTTGGGGAAACAAATGTGTTAATTATGTTCAATTAGAGGCTAATTGGACTAGAGGAGGCATTGTCATAATGTGGGACAAAAGAGTATGGAAGGGGAAAATTAGTAGTGTAGGCATGTAAAGTGTCACCTGTAGTTTCATAGGGAAGTGCCAAGATTTAATTGGCATCTCATAAGAGTTTATGCTCCAAATGTCAGGGAGGAGAGGGAAGAAACTTGGTGGGAGATTGGTGCAGCCAGGAGACTACATTGGGTCCTTTGTAAGGAATCTAGTCAAAGAAGCAAACAACTTCAAAATTTATGCAAACTTGATATCCAAAAGGCCTATGATCACTTGAACATGATGTTTTTGATATTGATGATGGCTTTGGATCCAACTGAATAAGATAGGTGAAATATTGCATTAGCACAATGAAGTTTTTAGTCCTAATAAGCATGACCCTTGTGGATTTTTTCCTCTCCAAAGGTACTAAGCCATGGTGATCCCTTATCACCTTTCCTCTTCATCCTAGTTATGGAAGGTCTAAGTCACTTAACAAAGACATCCAAGGAAAATGATTGGGTTAGGGGTTTTCAGGTGGATAACAGAGGCTATAAACAACCTAGAGATAACTCATCTTCAATATGCAAATGATACTTTAGTTTTTTTGTGGAGCTGCTATTGGTCAAATGTTGATACGAAGGGTGATCTTCATAATTTTTTAAGTTGTCTCTATGTTAAACATCAATTGGGGAAAGAGCTACATGTACCCTATTAATGAAGTGACAAAGGTGGACAATCTGGCAACTATTTTGGGATGGAGAGTAAGGGAATAACCTACTACCTATCTAAGAGTGTCTCTGGGGCCAAAAGTAAATCAAAAGGGATATTGAATGGAGTGATAAAAAATGTGAGAAAAAGTTGACCAATTGAAGGAGTCAGTTCCTTTCTATGTGTGTGTGTAGGGGGGGGGGGGGTAGATCGACCACGGTCAATAGTGTTCAGGATGCAATGTCTGCATACATGATGCCAGTTTTCCAACCATTGACAATGTGATCAAGAGAATAGACATGCTAAGAAGAAAAATATTTTTGTAAGGAAATGAACACAACTCGGAAACCAGGACACATAACTATAAGAGAGTAGCTGCCAAAACAAGCTCCCTAAGGTCGCACCTAAGATCCGAAGGAATCGCTTGAGAACTAACTGCATACATGAAGTTAGCTTGTGTGCGCATAGCATCAGTCTGAAATAAAATGGTAATTTATATTTAGGAAAAAGCCCCGTTAAAGCCTAAGTCTAATTCAAAGTAAAGGCTGCGGGGGAGGGAAACAAAAATAGAGTGTTTCTAGATTTATCCTTAACACATAAGTGGTAAATATCGAGAAAATTCCATTCGGTCAAATGGGAAGAGATCATGAAAATCAAGAAGGAAGGTAGAGTGGGGATCAAGAATATGAAGATGCAAAAAAGAAGCCTAATGATGAAGTGGCTATGGAAATTCATCTCAGGAGAGAATATGTTGTGGAAAGAGGTCATTTATGCAAAGTATGAAATGGAGGATAAATGGATCACCAAAATGGTGACCACTCCTTATGGTTGCAGTATTTGGAGGTTAGTTAGGAATCTGTGGTCATTACTAGTGTCCATAATAAACTTTAAGGTGGGGAATGGACTAAAAGTGGCATTCTAGGAGGAAAAGTGGATAGCTCAGAGAACTTTGAAGCAGTTATTCCTTGATCTACACCTATTAAGCTTTCAACAACATGCCATTGTTGCTAAAATGTGGACATGTCAAGGTTGGAGCCTTCCACTTAGGAGAAATTTAAATGACTGGGAGGTGGAAAGGATAGGTACCATATACAAAACCTTGACCCTTTTTAACAACTTAACTGGGAAAGAAAACACTGGAATATGGAAGGTAGGCAACAAATGAGTTTTCTCTGTGAACTCAGCATACAGGAATATCAAATACATAGTCAACTGTTTCACATGGCTGCTGACCAGAGAAGTAGTACTGACACCAGAGAACATGAAGAAGAGGAAATACCATTTATGCTCCAAATGTTACTTATGTGAAGAACAAGCAGGGCCAGTCAACCATCTCTTTTTACACTGTAAACGGGCAAACCAGCTATGGAGACTATTTATCTGCTTGTGGAAAATCTCTTGGGTGAAACCAAGGAACATAGAAGGAGTGTTGAAGTGTTGGATTGGAGTTGGCAATGCTCCAACAAAGGACAAAAGATGGAACATTGTCCCAATTTGTATATGGTGGACAGTGGGAAAAAAAGGGATCAAAGATGTTTTGAAGAAAAGAAGAGCAATTTATAGAATTTTAAGATCAATTACCTGACTTTGTATTACTTTTGATGTGAACAAAAAGTGTTAGGACAGAATGAAGATATTTTAGATGTTTAGACTATTTGTAACAAAAAGAACAAATAGGCCTCCTAGATTGTAACACTTTTGGAAAGGTGGACTAAACTTTGATATAGTATACATGTGGATATATAGATGGAAAAGTTACCATTTATCCAAAAAAAAATGCCTTGAAACTGATGGACCTCTCTCTCCCTTATAAAAAAATAAATATAAGTGCTCCATCTTCTTTAATTTTTAACAAAGAAGTAAGGAAAAGAGAGACACAAGTTTCTCAAGAACAAGGAAAGATCAACCAATCGCTCAAGATCGATCTAGAGAATACCATGGATTCGGGTACTTCCATGACTAATGTACTGTTTTTTGGATGTTGTGTGAAAATTATTAAGTTCCACTATCCTAATGTCATGAATAGGGATTTACATTAGTTTGTTTATGGTTTACTATCAATAACCCGTGAAAATCCTTACAATTTTTTACTGTTTCTCAAAGTCTTTTTAATATGGTAAACAATCCATATTCTAGCTTCTTCATATGTCTAAATCTTATTAGAGAAACCTTAACTACCACAAAAATCTTCCAATAAATAACAAAAATGCAAAGAAAGCTCACTATATACTATCAATTCAATGATAATTCTCTTTGAAATGACTGTTCAAAAAAATGCTAGAAGTTTGAACAATATCCTCACCTGCAATGGAGACAATGCAGACAAGAACCCATCGAAAGCTGAAGTGGAGGGCCAAACATCAGCTACAGCAGCTGAATCCTTATGTCCTTTAGGAAGCAACCTCTTGTAACTCTGAATGCACAAAAATACAACCAAATCAAACACATTAACACCAACAGACCCAATCTTGGAGGGATTACCGGTAACGAGAGGGTCAGAGACGGAGTGACGAATAGAGACAATGGTTTCAAGTACAAGTCAAACTTGGTCAGGCTAGATCTGAAGGGACTCAGCAATGGATTTCAGGTTTACATGAAAGGGACAATAGCTTGTCCTTAATCGGACCTACGGTTTGTGTTCAGAGGCGAATCCAGGATTTCAAGAAAACGGGTGCACCATTGCTTTAGTAGAATTTTGTTTTTTTTTTTTTGAAAAAACGAAAAATTGAAAAAATGAGTGTTATTAGTTAGTAAAAATATTTGAAGTGAATTGTGGCTGGCTGGGATTGAACTCGAGACCTTGGTGTTAAAATCTGACTGTCAAACCAATGAACCATCCAACAACTTTAAGAACGGGTTCCACAAGTGTTTATTTAATATGTTCTTTAATAATTATACAAGTAATATATCGAGTTTAGTTGGATGATCACGGGTTCCGGTGACCCATTTTTTACACATAAAATCGCCCCTGTTTGTGTTCCGTCTTTGAAAATTAGCTTTGGGATCGGTAATAGGCGGTGTTCGAATGGATCTCTACGTGGGTGTATGTAAGCTGGAGAGGCGGATGGTGTCATTGCGGGTGATGGTGTTTCATCAGATTCTGTCATTGGTATTTGGCCGTAGATTTTCAAATATTTTTGGGTGAAAATTTGGGTTAAATTTCACCAAGCTTTGGCCATAGTATTTAAATTTAACCTTTTTAAGAAATATGATTTATATTCATAAGTTTTAAAAACTATTAAAACTAATTAACCATAGGTTTGTATTAAATTGTGCATGACTTTGTTATCCTAAGCTGATTGTTCATCATTTTCATCAACAACCATATCATCACTTTCATATTCACTGAATATTTTATTACTACTTTGATGTTCACGTAAAAATTATGTAAAACAACGCAAACAACTATTATAGAGGGTGTTCTTGTAAAAGATAAAAGCTTGGTGTAGAATTTGGATTATTAAAAGTTCCCAAATAATGAAACTTGGCCAAATACTAGTTTTTTCTAGTATTTGGGAATTTGGGTTATTTACCAAAAATATTTGTCAAAGAATGGCAAATTGTATGGACAAATACTATTTGTCAATTTTTTTTTTCCAAATTTTACTTGAAATCTATGGCCAAACGGGTCCTTAGACTAGTGTATCTATGAAAACTCTAAATACAACATGAATAACAACGTTTACTAGGACAAGGTCTCGGCATAGCCATAAGCAAACAAAGTTGAATAAATAAAGATTATGCCTCATGATCAAGTGAGACTCACCAAAAGCTGAGTGTGGAAAACCTAGCATGTAGCCCTGTCTTTCTGAAAATCTGAATCTGCATCGTGAAATGTAGTGCCCAGATAATGGGATCATAACTAAATGTGGAACAGTACTTGTATGTAGTATAGCATATAATGGAACATTATGAATACATGAATAAAGGGACAACCAAAGCAATATTAATAAGACATGAAAAAGAATCAAGTAACTCTATCACTAGGTTGACCTCAACGTTTTGCATGATTAATCATAATGTATTTCTTTTTTGAGAATTTCTTAGTTTATCAACATATCCACCATGTAAGAACATGTAGTCCCATCTTGACCCGATAGGCTAAGTCATCACATCATCTAATTGGGGTGATGAGACTTAAATATCATAAGCTAGAATTTAGAACGATGCACATATTGTGGGTAACATAGAGGAATCATTGAATTAACGGTACCACCCTTATCT
The DNA here is from genome assembly GCA_036553675.1 of Solanum okadae. NCBI lineage: Eukaryota > Viridiplantae > Streptophyta > Magnoliopsida > Solanales > Solanaceae > Solanum > Solanum okadae. Next base: position 28,248,991 of record CM071680.1, read on the forward strand.
ATGTTTCATGTGTTGTTTCGGGAGTTTATCATACAACTCAAGCCTTCTCAATTAAAAAAAAAATTCCCAACATTTTAGTGATAAAAGTTAGCTCAATGACTCATAATCATGATTTGTTTTCATCGTCATTAGGATCATAGCATAAAATCATCAAGTTCATATTTTTTTTAATAAAGTATCATAATTCATCATTTATTATATTTTTATGCTGAGAACAATAAAAATCATAGGATAGACATATAATAGAAATCTAAGGACAACATAAGGAGTACATGGCATTCGTAGTAAGTATAACAATCTGGTTGGTCATTTTTGGAAATTTTCATAAAATTACGGATTTACCCCTCCCTATATTGGCCCCGATTCTTTTATGATGGTTTTTGAAATTGGTTTTGAGTTTTGAGCAAAACATTGTGAAATGTGAAGTCTATCAAGTTTTAAAAGGCTAAAGTTGTTAAAAAGTGGTTTTCGATGTCTTTTGGAGTTTTGAGTCTCGGAATGGAGTTGTGTCGATTTCATCAGTCCCAAAATATAGAAGTTGGTCGAAGAGAGTTGTCGATTTCAAATTTGGAGTCTTTTTGAGGATTTGAGGTCCTAAGTTGGAAAATGTTGAATTTTTAGCCTTTGGGTTGACTTTGGTCAACATTCAGGGTTCAGATGCTCAAATCGAATTTACAACAGTGATATTGGATTTGGAGGATGATTTTAGGCCTAAGAGAGGTCATGGTTGAATTTTCAAAGGTCTCGAGCTTGATTTGGTCTTTTTAGGCGTTATGATTGTTCATTGCTACTTTCTAGAGTTTCGGATTAAGAAGACATCAGATTAGTGTTTTGATGGTTCCATTGAGTCTGGAATGTCGAGTTTATTCATGTAGCATATATGGTTTGTGTGTATGGGGTTCCGAACGAATCACGGGGTCCTTTTGGTGAATTATGTGCCTTATGTGTTGTTGGTTCTGGTGCACCTTGCGTTCGCGAGGATCACGTTAGCAATGCCTTGGTCGTGTTTGCAAGGGATCAGGAGACCTGACCCTCGCTTTTGCAATGGTCGTCTCGCTTTAATGACCTCCGCGTTAGTGAAGGCAGACTCGCGGAAGCGAGAGGTCCCTTTTTCTCGGGCTTGCTTTTTCAAACCAAAGGTCACGTTCGCGAAAGCGAACTTGAATTCGCTTTTGCGAGATCTGAGAGGATTTTTGGTCTGAAATTTCGGGGGATTTCTCAATTTTCTCTCATTTTGAGTCTTGGAAAACCCTTGGAGGCGGTTTTGAAAGAGATTTTTTTGTGGCGAATCATTTAGGTAAGTCTTTGTGAACCAAAACATTCAATTCCCTATGATCATTTGTGGATTTTAACATTAAAAAATTGGGATTTTTGATTGGCAAATCGACAAGGTTTTCATGAACTTGAGCTTTTAAGAAAAATGGTGATTATGAGTTGAACAGAACTCCGTTTTCGAAATGGTTTTCACAAATGGACTCCAAATGCTTTGGGTAGTTTTTGGAATCGGGTTTTTTGAGTCGATTTGACCCATTTATTCAAATTGCTTGATATGAGTGTTGTTAGTTCCGAAAGCACATTGTGAAGACTTGTTTGACTAGATTGTGTTGATTTGGATATCGTTTGGAAGGGAAAACTCAAGTCTTGGATTGAATTGTGATTGACTAAGGCAAGTGAACATCTAAACCTTGTTAAAGCTTATAGAATCTTGAACTCACTTTCATGTATGTGTAGGGGAGTAATGGGAATGAGGTGATTGTGCTTGTGCATGATTTTTCGTGATTGTTGGTTGGCTCGAGTTTTACGTTGGTACACTATGTACCAAGTCGGTACACTAACTATGAATGACTCAGGTACCACACTGATACACTAACTATTTGTGTTTGAGTTTCGTGAGAGGACCAGGTATGTGATTGTAGTTCCATGAGTAAAGCGGACATTTGCGTTGTGAGAGAAAACCAAAAGATAAGCAAAGAGATGGAGAGAGGAAAAACACTTCATTAAAGTAAAAGATTAGAACGGAAATGAAGTGTTCTTGTGAGTTGTGATGGAGAGAGAAAAAATACTTTCTTTTGTCACGTGAGTTGTGATATTCTAGGCAGCCAAATAATATTGTATTACTGTAATGTTCCTGACACTTGACAGTAATGAAAAGTCTATTTATATTTGTAACTATCTTTAGTAAAAGCATTGAAATTACTTTGCTTAATTAAAGGTTAAATGAGGAAAGTCGAATATCACATGGATTAGAATCATAATAAGATCATAACACAGGGACAAAAATAATTATTTTTCCAAATAATTATTTTTCCGGCAAACAAATGGGTTAAGGGGCAGATTGTGAGAAATATATAAAAAGATATGTGAAGAACGGGTTAAACAAGTGTTGGGGTATTATTCATTAGTTTTGTTACACATAAATGAAGGAAGCAATACTAAGATTGCAAAATTAATTAATAAAAAAAGAAATGCAAAACATAGTTTTATTTATGGGTATGGAAGGGTAGCAATATGGTTATGAGCCACAGTCCCAATCCATAGCTTGCCATTTATTTCTCTAACTTCACTAACCAACTTCATAACTACACCTTTTTTATCTTGAAGAACATCAATAATTTCTCCATTTTCATTGAAGAGTGATATAACAGTGTACATTTTCATCCCCATCAATCTAGCCAGGTAACGCATCTGAATTGGTAATCTAAAGTAAATACTTCTCATCCATGGATTGTTTATCAGGACTTCTTGTGCACGAGTTCGACAACAATCTATTGCAACCCAAAATTGACCTTTTTCGTTCACCCTTACGTTGTCTGGAAATCCTGGAAGGTTTGCAACAATCTCAACTATCCCTCTCTTTGGACCTTCTATCCAGTATTTCATCAGCCTGAACACATAACATCAAGGTATTATAATAACTATTTGTTGTCTCGGTGAATCACACGTTTAGGTGATTTACTTCTTAATTAAACAAACACTTGTAGGAGGGATGGATACCTGCAATTGGTTGTTTCAGTGAAGAGAAGAAAAGTTTGATCCTTGGATAGTTGTACTCCATTAGGGAACGTCAATCCATCCAAAACAACATGAGTAGATTTCGTAGCAATATCGTACCTAAGAAGTCTACCACTGTCTTCTCCTTCTAACATTATGAGAAAATGATTCCTACATAAGAAATTTATATAATGAAAGAAGAGTAATATAAACCACTACAATTGTAGTATTTAATAAAAATGACATGTTAACCTACACTCTGTTGTATTTCTTGCTAGTGTCCGTGAAGAAGATGGAGCCATTTGTATGGATATCAAGGTCGTTGGCGAAAAGTATTCGGTTCCCTTCAACATGTGTAGCCAAGGACGTTGCCACGCCTCCTTCAGGACCTACAACTAGGAGTCCATAGTATGCATCTGCTATGTACAAATCCCCTGTCTGTTTATTGAACCTTAGCCCAAGGGGCCTGCCACATTCTCGCTCAACTCTGTATTGCTTAGGTGTTGTTGAATCTTTTCCTTTAGCACAAAGCTTCTCCGACCTTATGCGACAACGACAGGGAGATCAATGAAATTTAAAAGAATAAAAGTATATATATATACACACTCTATCCTCCCTACTTCCTAATACAAAAATACATTGCAATTAATCCATCTTCACATGAACATATTCAATATGTCCGTCTATATAATTCAGATGCTTACCAGTTACGTGTGACGAGTGCAAATGTTTCCCAACCAGCATCTTCCCCCATCCACCGTACAATACGTCCATCAGCTAGTCCAGCATACGGTCCATGACCCAAAATATCAAATTCTAGTGATTCAGGACCATAAATTTCATTAACAAACTCCAAATTGCCGAGGCCTAACCGGTTATTCTTGTCTCCATGCCAACTTTCCATGACTTGTTTGTATGGTGCAATGTCATTCTTCACTGGATTAAAGTCAGTGTCCCCTACTGGACTTAAACCAAATGGATCTGCCACAAGGAAAGCGAAGGCTAGTGAAAGAAGAAACAAGTGAGGACGTTGTGAAACAAGCTGGCTTCTTATCAATTGGATCCTCTTCTCCATGTGAGGATCGTTGATAGGTATCGGTGGTTGGAAGGTGGGGAATATGGATGCTGAAGTTTAAGCTGTTTAAACTGGAAATATAAGATTTCACAATGTTATAGGATGAAGGAAGACACACAATGTTTGTGATCCAGTTGTTGTTAGAAGTAAGTTGCCCATTTGTTAGTCATGTTTTCTGCATTCTTGTTATTGATAATAATGAAATCAGAAGGTGCATTCATTCATTTTTTGGTCAATTCCAATATGATAGTGAGAAGCAACCATTTGTTCTATGAGTTAGATCATCATTCAAACTACATGTTGTTAACACTCATCGAGTAAATACGATTACTTGTTTTAGATGAGAGAAGAGGAAGATGTGAAGTCAGTTCGTAAAGTTAAGTCTAGCATATACTATTTATATTTACATACAAATGCAATACAATAAAATGAATCTGAAAAATTAAATAAATATAGGCTGTTGGACCAGGTCTACATCAAACTAAACAGATTGTGCTAAATGAACTAAGCGAACCAAGGCCGAAATAGGAACTTGGTTTCAACATAATGTCACAACCCAAATCTGAAACTTAGCATTGTGATGCGGCATCCCTCAAATCACTACCAATTAATAGAACTATCCATGCTAAACGTGATAAGACTAATAAGATAACGAGATACATATGCTGATAAGTTTAAAACAGACTAAGTCATAGAGCTACTAATCATTTTAATACATAGTACGAGACGTAGCTCGATACTGAAAGAAAGTGATAGATGGCTATTTCAGTTCACCCTTGGTTCTAGTTGAACAAACCAACCCTTCATTTTGAGTAAATTCATTTGAAATTCTATTCTTGATTTTCACCCACAAGATTGAGGTAAGTGAATCTAACTTGAATCCATGATTATTTCTTGAATCTAATACTGTATTTATCATTTGAAGATGAAAGAAAAGTTAGAAACTGGGAATTTTAGATAAGGATCTCAAGTTACCTAAACTGAGTTTTCATTACTAAAAAGAGTTTAAAAAATCACGGAGTCAAAAACTACGGATTGTCGCAACAAAAAAAAGCAAAGCATATTGCGACGCTATCCCTCGTTTTAATTTCTTTTTAATTTTTATAGAAAAAACGACGAATAATGACTCTTTGTCTGTCATTTTTTGATGGATTTTTGTGTCATATAGATACCTAAAATTTAATTATTTATTATCTATTGCGACGCCGTCCGTTGCTTTTGATTAAGAAAGTAATTTATTAATTATTTAATAACGTAATTACATTTTTTTTTAAAGAAGCGAGCATCGCTTTTCGTCAAAATGTTGATCAAATATTTTAAAAAAAACGATGACAGAGCTATGTTGTTCGTCGTTTTTTCTAATATCTGGAAGGGCAAAGCCCGTTTTTTCCATTTTCTCTCTTTCTCTCTTCTCCTCCCTACTTCTCTCTAAATTAGGGATTTTTGAGTTTGAATTGAAGTATTTTTTAAGTTTAAAACCTTAGAACTAATTAGAAGTTAGAACTTGAACTTTAGAATACTTGAATTTAGGATGTTTGAACTTAAATTTAGAAAACTATTGGATTGTATGATTTCTGAAGTTTAGAACTAATTTGAAATTAGAACTTCAATGTCATAAACTTGAATTATAGGACTTTGAGGTGAACTTATGAAACGACCCCAAAATGCCCGAAAATGTGCTTCGGAAACACCTATAATTGTAATTTTCATATATCTCAAAATCCGTGTATAATTTTGGAAATTCGACTTCATATTCTTATTCAGGGGGTCAAATTGAGTGGGAAATGGGTCTAACCCGAATTTTAGAGCAACCGTATCAAAATTCGAAAATCGCAACAAATGCGATTTTCAGGGTCAACTTTAAAGGGATATATCTCTTAGCACACAAGGAACTGGAAAGGCCGCCACCTATTAAATTAAAGCCCTTTGAGTTAGCTTTCCAATGCACTTGGTTTCACCTCATTCCGAGTTAGGATGAGGGAGTTATGACCATTTTCGTAAAACCTGTCGGAGCAGATTTGCAAATTCCAGTGAGCAAAGTTACTGTAGCGGCTGGAGACGTTTTTCTTTTATAAAAAGAGGATTGTCCCATACTTAGTTATAATTTGTTCTAGCTCCAAAACACTCAAAAACACCCTCTAAGCCCTCTTCAAAATTTCACCAAGATCTTCAACCAAATTCAAACATCTCAAGCTGTAATTCCGGATTCAAGACTCAATCTCAAGCTTCAATTCTCCATTCCAATCTTCATCAAGGATTCTCCAAAGTTGAGGGATGTGGGTTGAGTGTGGAAACCTTCCTTTCCACAAGTCCAACCATTTATCCTCTATTTTACTTCAAGTTTATGGGTCCTTATGATCATTTATGAACTCTTGAATTATGGAATTACTACTACACATCCTATTATAGTCTATTTTTGCATATTATCATGAAATGGAATTATTATGTGATGTTTATGGTTTTCATGCTTCCATGATCAAATTATGAAGGTTGATATATATATATATGTTGTTGGTGGGCTGATTTATATGTATTTCGGAATTGGTTGGACTTAGTACTCTTGAAGTACATGATTTCATTTACATGAACAATAGCCCATCATGTGTTTGATAAAATGCCCATTTATAGGATCCTTAGGAAATGGAAGGTCCAATGTACGTCCTATGAATTGAATGGTTATATAATTATTGAAATGATGATGAAATGGACACATGTATATGATTTTCTCTATAAAAGTGTTGTGAGTCGACCAAGCCTAGTACGGGGGGTAGTAGGCCCGTATAACCGTATCAAGGGGTTGGTACCTTGGTTGCGTAGTACGGGGGGTAGTAGGCCCGTATAACCATATCGAGGGGTTTGTACCTTGGTCCCTAGCTCGGGGGGTGGTAGGTCCGGGTAACCACATTGAGGGGTTTGTACCTCTTTCGCCTCTACAAGGGGGTGGTAGGCCTTGGAAATACTATATTGATGGTCACTCACCACACATGTACTACGTCCCACTAAATATGATTTTTATGTAAGCGTCATTATATATATCATTTCATTTATGTGCTATCTATCGGGTATGATTATGCATTTTTCCTATGATGTCCATCTATTGTAGCATTGCATTGCATCCCATATACTTAGTACATTCAAACGTACTAACGCATACTCTATGCCTACATGATGTCACCATGTAGGGACCGGAGCACCGCTTGACCCTCCTCCTCTGCGTGGCTAATACGATTTCCTATCAAGGTTATTGGTGAGTCCTCCATTCCGGGGACGTTGCTTATGATCTTTTGCTTTGTATAAGACTTTTTTCCTTTTTAGTTATGTTTTGACTATGAGGGTGAGCCCGGTAGTTTGTCTTGGCCCCCGCTAAGTACCCATGTTTAGAGGTGGTGTTGGACAAGTTGTGTATTATGCTTGAGCTTGACTCATCTATGGTATTTATGTATCATTCCCTTTTTTTTTCTCTTGCTCCCTTAGTCCCGATTTCCCCCTTGATTATGCTTATCGTTTATGGTCATTTTAATTGCTTCCGCGACCAAGGATGTGTAATGATATGCTATGAGGCTTGTTTGGGGTTCCTTCGGGTTCCCCATTCGCCGGTCACGTCTAGGCCCTAGGCTTGGGTCGTGACAAACTTGGTATCAGAGCACTAGGTTGATAGATCCTCGGAGTCCAACACACCGCGTTGATTAGAGTCCGATTCATGGTTGTGTTGTGCACCACAACTATGAGTAGGAGGTTATGAGACGTTTTAGGAAATGTTTCCCTTCTCCTTGTTCTAAGTCGTGCTATAGAGTTGAATCAAGTTCTTCCCTAACAGTTGCTCTTTGCTATGCTAGATCATGCCTAATACAAGAGGAAGACAAGCCCGCGCACCCGAGGAACAACCGACCAATGGGGATCTTCGGGATGCCCTTACTTTATTTGCTCAAGCTATGGCTAATCAAGCCAACCACGGGGCCCAAGCTCCTCAGGCTCCTACCCCGGCATCTCGGGTGAGAGACTTCGTGCGGATGAATCCCCCGAAATTCTATGGGTCTAAGTTAGATAAAGACCCTCAAGAGTTCATTGATGAAGTCCACAAGATATTATCTATCATGGGCATGAGGTTAGAAGATAAGGCGGAGTTGGCGGCCTACCAACTAAAAGGGGTGGCCCAAATATGGTACAACCAATGGAAAGAAGAGAAGGGGGCAAACTATGTGGTGCCTTGGGAAGAGTTCAAAACGGCTTTCCTTAATCGATTCTTTCCTCTTGAGCTTAGGGAAGCCAAATTGGTGGAGTTCATGAATTTAAAACAAGGGTCTATGAGTGTGAGGGAGTATGCTCTCAAGTTTAACCAACTTTCAAGATATGCTCCACACTTGGTTGCCGACTCACGATCTAGAATGAACAAATTCGTGATGGGTGTGTCCGACCTAGTGAGTGAAGAATGCTGGTCCGCAATGTTGATTAGTGACATGGACTTGTCCCGCTTGATGGTCTATGCCGAACAAATGGAGGAGGAGAAGTTGAGGAAGAGGAGGGGTCATGAGGCCAAGAGGGCCCGTTTTGAGGGCAAGTTCCAAAGTCGAAGGGGAGGCCGGTTTCATCAAGGCCAAGGGTCTTCTCATGCGCCCATAAGGGGTTTGTCAATGATGTTCCAAGGGCCCAAGGTGTTGGTGGTATGGGTCCTATTGATGTATGTCCGAAGTGTGGTAAGGGCCATGGTGGCCCGTGCTTGAGAAATACCGGTGCTTGCTATAGTTGTGGGGAAATGGGGCACAAGGCGATGGATTGTCCCCGAAATCGCAACAAGGGTAAAGAGGTCCGTCCACAAGGTGCCAATGCGGTTCCTTTGGGGAGAGGGGGCCGACAAGATGGTGCCCCAAGGCACAATCGATTTTATGCTTTGCATGGGAGGCAAGGGGTCGATGAAGTCCCCGATGTCGTTACCGGTATGTTGAAAATCTTTGACTTTGATGTATATGCATTAATTGATCCGGGTGCCTCTCTTTCTTTTGTCACCCCCTTTGTTGCCAAAAAGTTTCATGTTGAGCCCGACTTGTTGCGTGAGTCATATAAGGTGTCTACTCCTATTGGTGCATATATTGTTGCTAGGAAGGTCTATAGAAATTGTCCTATTTGCATCTTGCATAAAATATTGCCTTGTGATCTTGTTGAGTTGAACATGGTCGATTTTGATGTTGTTCTTGGGATGGATTGGTTGCATGCATACTATGCTTCCATTGATTGTAGAACCCGTAGAGTCAAATTCCAAATCCCTAGTGAACCCATTCTTGAATGGGAAAGCCAAAATGTGGTAGTCAATGGTAGGTTCATCTCTTGCATTAAAGCCCGTAAGTTGATCTCTAAGGAGTGTCTCTATCACCTTGTGAGGGTTAGAGATGTGGAGTCCAAAACCCTTCTTATAGAGTCGGTTCCGGTCGTAAATGAATTCCTTGATGTCTTTCCTAATGACCTTCCCGGTGTTCCTCCCGAAAGGGAAATAGATTTTGGCATAGACCTCCTCTCCGATACTCAACCCATTTCTATTCCCCCTTACCGTATGGCCCCGGCGGAGTTAAAGGAGTTGAAGGAACAATTGAAGGACTTGTTGGAGAAGGGTTTTATTAGGCCTAGCCAATCACCATGGGGTGCACCGGTGTTGTTTGTGAAGAAGAAAGATGGGTCCCTTAGGATGTGTATTGATTACCGGCAACTCAATAGGGTCACCGTCAAGAATAAATATCCTCTTCCTAGGATTGATGACTTGTTCGACCAATTGCAAGGGGCTAGCCATTTCTCTAAGATTGATCTTCGGTCCGGGTATCATCAAGTGAAGGTGAGGGAGTGTGACATTCCCAAGACAGCCTTCCGAACTAGGTATGGGCATTATGAATTTGTGGTCATGTTCTTTGGGTTGACCAATGCACCGGCTATCTTCATGGACCTAATGAATAGGGTCTTTAAACCCTTCTTTGATTCCTTTGTTGTGGTCTTCATTGATGATATTTTAATCTATTCGCATAGCGAGGAAGAACATATGAGTCACTTGAGGGTTGTGTTGCAAAGATTGAGAGAGGAGAAGTTGTATGTCAAGTATGAAAAGTGTGAATTTTGGTTGAGGGAGGTTGCCTTCCTAGGTCATGTGGTGTCGGGGGATGGTATTAAGGTAGACCCTAAGAAGACCAATGTGATTAGAAATTGGCCTAGGCCATTGACCCCGTCGGATATTAGGAGCTTCTTGGGCTTAGCGGGTTACTACCGGAGATTTGTGAATGGTTTTCTTCTATTGCTTCTTCCATGACTAAGTTGACACAAAAGAAGGCTAAGTTTGAGTGGACCGACGAGTGCGAAAGGAGTTTTCAAACCTTGAAAGATAAACTTGTGTCCGCTCCTATATTGTCACTACCTGATGGGCTTGAGGGATTCGTCGTGTATTGTGATGCTTCTAGAGTTGGCTTGGGTTGTGTCCTAATGCAAAATGGTAAGGTGATAGCCTATGCGTCTAGACAACTCAAAGTGCATGAAAAGAACTATCCTACGCATGACCTTGAATTAGCCGCGGTGGTGTTTGCTTTAAAGATTTGGCGTCATTACTTGTAAGGGGTACATGTTGATGTGTTCACCGATCATAAGAGCCTCCAATATGTCTTCACCCAAAAATATCTCAACTTGAGACAAAGAAGGTGGCTAGAATTACTTAAAGATTATGATATGAGTGTGCATTATCATCCCGGTAAAGCTAATGTGGTGGCGGATGCTTTGAGTAGGGTGTCTATGGGTAGCCTAGCTCATGTTGATATTGGTGATAGGGAAATGGCTAGGGAGGTGCATCGGTTGGCTAGGTTGGGGGTTAGGTTGGAAGAGGTTGGTAATGGTGGTGTGGTCGTTGTTGATGGTGCTAGGTCTTCCTTGGTTGATGAGGTGATAGCAAAACAAGATCTTGACTCTTCCTTATTAGAATTGAAGGCCTTGGTGAAAGAGGGCAAGGTGGAAGTTTTCTCCCAAGGAGGAGATGGTGCCCTTAGGTACCAAGGTAGGTTGTGTGTGCCTTGTGTTGATGGTTTGAGGGAGAAAATTCTTGAGGAGGCTCATAATTCTTCCTACTCCATTCACCCCGGTTCCACCAAAATGTATAGAGATTTGAGGGATGTGTATTGGTGGGGAGGCATGAAGAAGGACATTGCCAAATTCGTCTCCGCTTGTCATAGTTGTCAACAAGTCAAGGCCGAACATCAAAGGCCGGGTGGTCTAACCCAAGACATAGAGATTCCTACTTGGAAGTGGGAAGAAATTAATATGGATTTTGTAGTTGGTTTACCCAAGACTAGAAAATGTTTTGATTCTATTTGGGTGGTGATTGATAGGATGACAAAATCGGCTCATTTTCTACCGGTAAAGACAACATATGGGGCGGAAGATTATGCAAGGTTATATATTCATGACTTGGTAAGGTTGCATGGGATTCCTCTATCCATCATATCGGACCGTGGTACTCAATTTATTTCACACTTTTGGAAGTCCTTTCAAAGGGGTCTAGGTTCGAGAGTTAAGCTTACTACGGCCTTTCACCCGCAAACGGATGGACAAGCCGAAAGGACTATCCAAACACTTGAGGATATGCTTAGGGCTTGTGTATTGGAGCTTAGGGGTAGTTGGGATGATCATCTTCCATTGATTGAGTTTGCCTATAACAATAGCTATCATTCTAGCATCGGTATGGCTCCTTTTGAGGCTCTCTATGGGAGGCGTTGTAGATCACCGGTTGGGTGGTTTGAGGTTGGTGAGGTGGCCTTGTTAGGACCAGATCTAGTTATGGGGGCTCTTGAGAAGGTTAGGATGATTGGAGAAAGGTTGAAGACGGCCCAAAGTCGCCAAAAGTCCTATGCCGATGTGAGGAGAAGGGCTCTTGAATTCCAAGTTGGTGATTGGGTCTATTTGAAGGTGTCACCCATGAAGGGTGTGGTTCGTTTTGGTAAGAAGGGCAAGTTGAGCCCAAGATACGTGGGTCCTTATAAGGTGATGAGGAGAATTGGCAAGGTAGCTTATGAGTTGGAATTGCCTAGCGAAATGGATTTGGTTCATCCGGTATTTCATGTGTCTATGTTGAGGAAGTGTGTGGGTGATCCGAATGCCATTGTGTCTCTTGATGTTGTGGGTGTTGTTGAAGATAATTTGACCTATGAAGAGGTTCCGGTCCAGATTTAGATAGACAAGTGAAGAGGTTGAGAAACAAAGATGTGGCTTCTGTTAAAGTCCTTTGGAGAAATCAACAAGTTGAAAGTGCTACTTGGGAGGCCGAAGCGGACATGCAAAGGCGATATCCTTATCTTTTCCACTCCACTCAAGCCTAAGGTATTGATCTAAGCCCTTTATAAAATCTCATGTCTTAAGTTCAGCCCCCATGTCATTGCATACATTCATGTTTAATTTGACAAGTTCATTATGGTTTCACAACTATGTTAAGGTTATTGAAATAAGGTGTAAGTGCATTGATGCATCCTTATGTGGGCTGATATTGTCATATTTGTGTCCCTCATGTTCGTTTCTTTAACATTCGGGGACGAATGTTCCCAAGGGGGAGATATTGAAACGACCCCAAAATGCCCGAAAATGTGCTTCGGAAACACCTATAATTGTAATTTCCATATATCTCAAAATCCGTGCATGATTTTGGAAATTCGACTTTATATTCTTATTCAGGGGGTCAAATTGAGTGGGAAATGGGTCTAACCGAATTTTAGAGCAACCGTATCAAAATTCGAAAATCGCAAAAAATGCGATTTTCAGGGTCAACTTTAAAGGGGCATATCTCTTAGCACACAAGGAACTGGAAGGGCCGCCACATAATTGAATTAAAGCCCTTTGAGTTAGCTTTCCAATGCACTTGGTTTCACCTCATTCCGAGTTAGGATGAGGGAGTTATGACCATTTTCGTAAAACCTGTCGGAGCAGATTTGCAAATTCCAGTGAGCAAAGTTACTGTAGCGGCTGGAGACGTTTTTCTTTTATAAAAAGAGGATTGTCCCATACTTAGTTATAATTTGTTCTAGCTCCAAAACACTCAAAAACACCCTCTAAGCCCTCTTCAAAATTTCACCAAGATCTTCAACCAAATTCAAACATCTCAAGCTGTAATTCCGGATTCAAGACTCAATCTCAAGCTTCAATTCTCCATTCCAATCTTCATCAAGGATTCTCCAAAGTTGAGGGATGTGTGTTGAGTGTGGAAACCTTCCTTTCCATAAGTCCAACCATTTATCCTCTATTTTACTTCAAGTTTATGGGTCCTTATGATCATTTATGAACTCTTGAATTATGGAATTACTACTACACATCCTATTATAGTCTATTTTTGCATATTATCATGAAATGGAATTATTATGTGATGTTTATGGTTTTCATGCTTCCATGATCAAATTATGAAGGTTGATATATATATGTATGTTGTTGGTGGGCTGATTTATATGTATTTCGGAATTGGTTGGACTTAGTACTCTTGAAGTACATGATTTCATTTACATGAACAATAGCCCATCATGTGTTTGATAAAATGCCCATTTATAGGATCCTTAGGAAATGGAAGGTCCAATGTACGTCCTATGAATTGAATGGTTATATAATTATTGAAATGATGATGAAATGGACACATGTATATGATTTTCTCTATAAAAGTGTTGTGAGTCGACCAAGCCTAGTATGGGGGGTAGTAGGCCCGTATAACCGTATCAAGGGGTTGGTACCTTGGTTGCCTAGTACGGGGGGTAGTAGGCCCGTATAACCATATCGAGGGGTTTGTACCTTGGTCCCTAGCTCGGGGGGTGGTAGGCCCGGGTAACCACATTGAGGGGTTTGTACCTCTTTCGCCTCTCCAAGGGGGTGGTAGGCCTTGGAAATACTATATTGATGGTCACTCACCACACATGTACTACGTCCCACTAAATATGATTTTTATGTAAGCGTCATTATATATATCATTTCATTTATGTGCTATCTATCGGGTATGATTATGCATTTTTCATATGATGTCCATCTATTGTAGCATTGCATTGCATCCCATATACTTAGTACATTCAAACGTACTAACGCATACTCTATGCCTACATGATGTCACCATGTAGGGACCGGAGCACCGCTTGACCCTCCTCCTCCGCGTGGCTAATACGATTTCCTATCAAGGTTATTGGTGAGTCCTCCATTCCGGGGACGTTGCTCATGATCTTTTGCTTTGTATAAGACTTTTTTTCTTTTTAGTTATGTTTTGACTATGAGGGTGAGCCCGGTAGTTTGTCTTGGCCCCCGCTAAGTACCTATGTTTAAAGGTGGTGTTGGACAAGTTGTGTATTATGCTTGAGCTTGACTCATCTATGGTATGTATGTATCATTCCCTTTTTTTTTCTCTTGCTCCTTTAGTCCCGATTTCCCCCTTGATTATGCTTATCGTTTATGGTCATTTTAATTGCTTCCGCGACCAAGGATGTGTAATGATATGCTATGAGGCTTGTTTGGGGTTCCTTCGGGTTCCCCATTCGCCGGTCACGTCTAGGCCCTAGGCTTGGGTCGTGACAACTTAGAGAAATTATTAGTTTGTTTTATTTTTGAACTTTAGAACTAATTAAAAGTTAGAACTTCAATGTCATGAACTTGTAACTTTAGAATTACTTGAATTTTAGGATTTGTGAACTTGAACTTAGAAAAATTATTGGACTGTATAATTTGTAAACTGTAGAACTTTAGAAATAGAACTTAGAACTTCAATGTGATGAACTTGTAACTTTAGAAATACTTGAATTTCAGGATTTATGAAGTTGAACTTAAGAAAAATTATTGATTTGTATAATTTTTAAACTTAAGAATTAATTAGAACGTAGAACTTTAATATCATGAAGTTGAACTTTAGAAATACTTGAATTTTAGGATTTTTGAACTTGCACTTAGAAAAATTATTGAATTATATGATTTTTAAACTTTAGAATTAATTAGAAGTTAGAACTTACAGTTTTTTTTAAAAAATAAAGTCATCTATCTTATATATCAATTAAAAATTGATTGCAATAGTTAAATTAGGCTCAGACCCATAGCACCCATCACCCCGGAATACTCAGACTTCTTCCGATTTTGCCAAATTTGGCCATTTCACGACAATTACCCTTAAGAAGGGTGTCACCCTTTCTATCATTGAGCAATATACGTCATTTTGCACAAACACGGGTGACTTAGACTTCACCCAATCAATCTAAACAACATACAAGCACAACCCAATAAAATTTCAATTATTTAAAAACACACAAATTACGGGTATTCGATGATTAAAGCAATACAAGCAAAATTTTTACATTAAAATCGACATTAAGACAATATATTCCTATCAGAGAGGCGCAACACACATCACTAAGACACAACCAGTGCAAATGAGTACAGAATTTTCAAAAGTAAACTCGGGGTTCGGAAACCAACCTTAGATGTCGATTAAAATAGGATTGAAATGCTAGGCGACAAAGAAATCCTAGTTCCGAGCACCAATCAACAACCAAAATACTAATGAAAAGTAAGAATATTGAGAATACTAACTTGGTGTGAGTTTGTGAAGTTTAAAAGCAAGGGAAAGTGAAGAGTTTGAAACTTTTAAAACCTTTGGCCATATATAACCGTCCAGTTCGCGACCATTCAGCGGCATTTAAGGGTTTTGGGTTGCCTCCCAAATAACGCCTTAGTTAACGTCGTGGCATGAAGCAAGTTGTCACGCCCCAAGCTACCCCCGAGACGCGGACACGGGACCTAGGACCACAAGTGATCCCAAGCTAACCCTGCTGGCATGATCATGAGCATACTAAAGATAATAAACTGATGCGGAAGCTAAATCATAAATAAACTGAAGAGATGGGGAATACCCATATACTATAACTGAGATATATGAAAACTGATGAGTTTAATACAAAGAAGTTATTAACTCAATACTAAGCTGAATCTAACTATGTCTGAAATAAGCCTCTAAACTGACTAGAAATGTTGGGACATGCCCCAACTAGATCTAGCAAAACTGAAACTAAAAACTAAAAGCGATAAAGATAAACATGTCACTAGTCCTCGAAGAATGAGGACTCACAACTGATGCTGCTGAACTGAAGATCGGGAATCGATCTAAGCGTGATCTGGATGCTGAGAACCTGAACCTACATCACGAGAAGATGTAGCGCACGTATGCGTCAGTACTTGAAAGGTACTGAGCATGCAGAATAGAGTAAAGCTGAAATAACATATAACTGAACAATGCAATAAAGCAATGAAATAATCTGAACATGATATAAATACTAAATATACTGAATACTGAGCTAACTGATGCAATGACCAATTTATAACATACTGAGACTGAATACTGAATATACTGATAAATGGTCAATGCAATAGAGTCTGACTGAACTGTGGGAGCTACTAATAACCGACATAAAACCACATGAGCTAAATGTGGAGTCCGATGTATACGCCCCATCGAGAGGACCCAATATACCCTGCCAGAGGTATAGAGGCATGCTGGTGTGATCACTAAACTGATGTTGCCCATAGAGGGGACTTACACCTATGTGGCTCGTAGTTCTGGGACTATATGGGTACGCTGAATCCTAGTCCAACTCGGTATTATGCTACTCCCAATGAATTAAGTGGTTAACTGGTTATGACTGAATATCTGTAAATACTGGATAGCTCGAAACTGAACATGCAAACTAAGAATGCAACAATTAATCTGATAATGATGCATTCATAAACTGAGGCATGTAAAACTAAATACTGAAATATCTGGCCTAGCATGTGTAATTCAAGAACTAAAGAAATACATAGCTAGGGTTCTGAAATTCATGCGATAAACTGAGCAATAACATGATAATCTGATTTGGAACATTAAAATAACTAATTCATGATGATCTGTTGCAATTCTAGAAACCCTAGGTCTGTTCATAATCATGGAATCAAGAATCTGACTGAATTCTAGGGACCTAATGGGCGAAAGGAACCCACTAGTGAAATCCCACATACCTGGTGACGAATTCCACGAAGAAATCTTTCGATTTCGGGGCTGGAACTGATGGAACCTTGCTGCGTTCTTGAACTAGGGTTCTTGACCTTTTTCTCCTCTCTTGCTTCTAATTTTCTAAGTTTGATTAATGATTTTGACTAAGGTAAGTTCTAGTTATTTTTCTAGGCTTAAACTGATTAAAACCTCATGATTTAGGGTTTAAACTACGTATCTTAGGGGTTAAACGAAATAGGAAAAGACCAAAAGACCCCTGAATTAACTGATGTCAGAGTGATCGACTGAATGGACTGACGGGCCGTCATTCAATCGACGGTCCGTAGATTGGGTCCGTCGATCGAGTCTGCCCAACATGGCTTCACTAAAACGAGCATAACTTTTTACTCGGAGGTCGTATTTTAGCAAACTTGGTGGAGTTGGAAAGATAATTTAATTATCTATCATATCATAGGTCATGGGACACACAATTATTTTTGTACTAAAAGTTATGACCATCTGAAGTTGACCCATCAGAATTTTTAGCTAACTGGCTGTTGATCCTCATCTACGGTCAGACCTACGGACCGTGGATCGAATGACGATCCGTGCTGGTCGATCGTAGTTCGTGTCAGAGGCTGGGTAAAGAAGGTCTTGATCCACGGACACAGACCACGGACCGTGGTCTGATCTACGGACCGTGGGTCTGTCCGTGAGTCGAGACTTAGCCAATTTTTCTGAGCTTGGCTGGGGAGGGGTTGCAGTGGTGAACCACGGACCACTAGCACGAGTCGTGGTCTGACCTACGGTCCGTGGATGGCAACCGTGGGTTGCACCTGTAACTTTTCAAAATCTGCATTTTGGTCTGTTTTCGGATACGGGGTGTTACACAAGTCAACACTCAAGCCTCATTTTTTGGGTTAGCCATAGTATCACTAGACAACCTCCTATTTTGCTGCGAGTTGAGAAGGGTCAACACATGACCCATAACGTTCTCGATCAGCTGGAAAGATCTGGAATGAGAATCAATCATTTGCTTCATCACTTTGATGCTCTTCATTTCTTCCAGCTCTCTATCCTGCCCAGTCACCTTGTGGAGAATGATTGAGAGCATTCCCTCAATGCGTTTAACCACATTGTCCTTTGGCCTTCTTTGCTCATGAGGAGGGATGCATTTATACTTCCTTTTGCATTGGACTTCGATCTCCACCATATTTTTGGCCAACTCATCCATCTGAGTCATTAGTGTGGCCAACATGAAGTCCTTTTCTACTTCTTGGTTTGTTTCAGCCATTTGATCAAGCAGTTGGGCTGCTATCACATATGGTTGTTTTGCAATTCCTCCAGGAATGAGTTGGTCGACCAACACCTTGTTTCCAGGACCAAGACTTCTGTAGAAATAGTCAAGGAGGGCTATGTCGGGAATGTCATGAGTTGGGCATTGAATTATCACTTCTTTAAACCTTGCCCATGACTTATGGATCCGTTCACCTTCCAATTGCTTGAAGGTTAGGGTGCGATCCCGGAACATCATTAATTCTAATGGAGGAAACTTCATTAGCTCGCAAGTACTGTTCGATGCACTCACCTCCCCTGCTTTAAAGTACCAACAAGCAAAACAAAACTAAAAATTAGGTAAGTAAACTACGATTAACAAAAACAAAATTCGTCTTAACCAAGAATTTTCACGTAACAGCCCTCCCCGGCAGCGGCGCCATTTTGATGTTTACGTAATCAAGACACAACTTCCAATTCAAGTGTCTATGATCGTACAATAGTTATATAACAAAATCGAATGGGTTGGGGTCGAGTCCCAAGGGAGCGGTTCCTGAAAATTAATAGTTAAGCGCAAAAAATGCTAAAGCTAACCGTAGCAAAAACATTATCGAGTATAAACATACTAAATCTAAAAGGGATAATGCAAGTGTCAATTATCAATGGGGGTTGGTAGTCAAGTAACAACTAGAAAAATAGTAAAAATATAAGAAAATGAGATAGAGAGACGAGATTCTTGGGATGTGATAGGAATACGGGATAAACTAAACTGTCGGGTACATGCTTTTGATAGTAAATTGTTGAGTATTTGTGACTAGGCTAGACTTTAGTAGGGGTAAATTCTCTCTCGAGCAACTTACCTCGAATCGACTCGGTTTCTCTCGAACACCGAGTTACCGCTTTAAGCACAACCTCCTCCTTAGCCCATTCACTCTCTCGAGCTAAATGTGTGGGAGAAGGACTAGGATTCAGTCTCTCGAGATGAACCCATGTTGACCCAATACCATTGGCTATTAATTTAGTAGTCTTAGTTTTACGACCTCTCTCTCGAGCAAGCCAAAAACTGTAAGATGAAATCGTATTTGCAACTACAACTACATTAAGTTCATACACAACTAAAACGAAATCACGTTTAAACAACAAATAAACCATCAACAAGCAAGACCCAACAGATAATCTAATCCATATTCAAAAAATCACACCACAAGAATTGGGGTTTTAGCTAGACATGTAAAAGAGATAAAAATCGACACCAAAAGGTGTTACCATCAAATGGGTACGATAAATAAAGTCTTTAAACACGTCAAGGACGAAGATTCTTGAAGACCCACTTCCAATTTCTTGGAGTTGAAAATCTTTGAATCTTCAAGGCTCAAGAATAATGTTTCTAAAAATGTAAAAACTGTCCTATTCTAAAACTTAATTCTCCAACAGCTTGATACTAAGCTACAGATTTAAGCGGGTATTTATAGCTATCGAAAAGTGTGCTGCGAAGGATCCACTCGGCGCAGTTAGTCAGGATCGCCGAACTACTTGGCGATCTGCCCTTTGGTCTGGTACCTCGCCTTTTAGCTTTTGCCTTCAGCATCTTCGCGTTCTGAATCATTGGGCGATATGATGATGCTTCGTGGAACTGCTCGGCGATTCGCCGACTACTCCCTTTCCTCGCAGACCTGACCTTTTTCTTCAGGGCTAAGAACACTGGAACATTAGGCGAGGTTGTAGGCCTTTCGGCGATATGCCTAATGGATTAGGCGATCGTCAAACTGTTTTTTCTTCTTTCTTTCAGCCACTTTGTTCCTTTTTGCACGATAGCGTCCATGCTTTGTCTCTCAACTCAAATACATGAAACTTAAGGATTTTCATCAGATATAGAGACAAAAAATGCATTTGAGGACACTAATTCTATCAAGATATAGCCCTAAATGAGTCCAAATTATTAACTCATCATTAATCTGGCTCTTTTACGCCTAGTATAGATCATCAGAGTGAAGGATGTTACATACAAGTTTGGATCGCCATATACCATTAGAATAAAATCATAACATGAAGAAGGAAGAAAGAAGAGAAGTTTCATAAAGTCTTGTGGCGTCTTGAATAAAAGTACAACATCTCTGTTCCCTGACCCAATGTGAGTGGCACCCATACTAACCCACCCACCGTATTCACAATCATAGAACCGTGATATTCATCACAACTTCTAGTTACTTCATCCCCGTTTTGTGGTTGTTGCTTGTTTTCATCTTCACTTCTCAATCTTTGTTAATAGTACGAATGTGAAGTGTCATTGCCGATGGTTTTATACTAGAGGAATGAAATAGAGAGAGAAGGTGGAAGAGAGATGCATAGGGGATACATGGAAGCACATTTTAGGAGAGAGAACCTCCATTTTTAGTGGTTTTAGAGGCTCATTTGTAATAGTAAGAATAAGTGGGTGAATGATTCCACTAATTTAACAAAAATATTTTTTTATATCAATTATCAAAATTAAGCTGAAATTTTGAAGAATTCAAGAGTTAACAAGCTCATTCGGCGACATTAGTCAGGTTCGCTGAGCTTGTTAGTCGAATCACCTCTTGCTTGTCAGCTTGCCTTTTCATACTCTAGGTTTCAATTTTTTGAACCTCAGTTGGCAAACTCGTTTGAGTCAGCCTTTCACATTCTTTAAATTACCGAGTATCACCTCTGTTCGCCTTTCGAGCATTCGGTCTTTTTTTTACACTGTCATTTTCGGTGATGTTCAGCAAGGCCACCTTTCCCATTCAGCACATCTCCTTCTCTAATGTATTTCGATGACCTGGTTCGATAAACACAAGTGTTATGCACTATCATTTTGGGAGAGGTCGTGCTCATAAGGCGATCCACCTTTCTCGTTTGGCGATCAACGAGTAGTATCCTTAATTTTTAGTATTCTTGAGATGAGTAGTATCGTTAAGTGTTGAGTTCTATATTTCTGAGTATTGAGTTTAATATATTTTTATTGAGATCCTTGAGTTTATTTGTTCATTTCTATATTTCAGCATGAACACTAATTTGAGTTATAATTCTTCAAAATCTTTAAAGGAAACATTTTTGTCTTAAACTGATTCCATAAAAGGACCGGTATTTCTATTATAATTATGTGGGATATGTTTATGTGTTGGTTTGTTCCTGTGTTGTTGTTTCATGCCATGTGATTGATACTCTATGTGTTGTTGGTAATTTTTGTTATATTGTATATTGCTTGTAATTAATATTTGGTAGTTAACTGCTTCTATACATATATGATGGACCGGCTGTGTGATCCTACCTATACACAATAGTTGTGAACTAATATTGCAATTGTTTCTTTTTTTTTTGTTGTGTGCAAAAAAATCTTCTAGTGGCTGATCCAAGACTCAGTTGAGAGACATCTACTTTTGAGTCTAAGAGTGAGCTTTGTCTTTCTAGCTTCCATGGATTCATCTATATTTTCTTGTCCATTTGTTTGGACATGGACTATTGACTTTAGTTATGTTTAGCTTTAGGGGTGTATCCTAGTTGGATTGTTTTAGAGTTTTTGTATGGTGACTTTTAGTTCTTAGGGGTATTTCTGCATTGGTCATTTTAGACGATTGAGTTACGTTTATGGAGACTCAATTCATTTATCTATAAACTATTCCTTTGTTTTATATAACATACTTGGTTTTGATAAAATCGTGTTGGGTTGGTTTTGGTTTTGGTTGGTTCTCCCACCGATTTGTTTAGTATTAGTGCCATTCATGACAGCCGAGGTTGTGACAACTACTAATAATTTAGACAAAAACTATATAGTTTACAGATATAAAGAAAGGAAATTAATTTTAATAATATTTATTCAACAATATAATTATCAAAATGAGATATAAGTGGGTCAAAATGGAGTGTCAACAATATGAATTGCATTAATCTAATTCTTATTTAAACTCTAAATTTAAGTGCAAAAACTAATTAATATTCTTTTTCAACTTCCAAAGAATAGTTGACTAGTTGTATTGAATTTTCAATTTACCCACTTCTTTTATATTTATAATTTAATGACTGAATTCACTTGGCAAGTTGATATACCATCTATGTCTAATAAATATGATGACTTTTATTTTGAATCAATATACAAAAATAAAAATATTATCATTGAGATTTGAGATATAGTGACATTATATAAAACATGAAGAAGGAATCAAGTATTGTATTCACTCTTCTTTGGGTGTTGATTTTGCTCGGTAAAGTTTCTTCTCCTTTCAACCTCCTCTTCTTTCTCCCTCTCCCTCTTTCTCTCTCATTCATCTCTTTTTATATGGTATTTCAATAGTTTATTTTCTTTATACACATATATATACTGACATATGTCGCGTACATACACACACACACACACACACATATATATATATATATATATATATATAAAGGTTAACATTTGTGATTTGTATTACATTTGTTATATATTTACCTATTGACTCATATTATTATCGTTTGTCTCAAATATATTTTCTCCCAATAGACATTTTTTTCATCATAGAAGAATGAAATTGATTTGATTGATTTAGTGGAACCCAAGTAAGAGTATTTTTGGATATTTATTAATTATTTAATGATACATTCAAATCTGTTTAATTCCTCACCAGGGTATGCATCACATTATTACAGAGAATACATAAATAATAATTTGATAGTTTAAGGTAAACTTAAATAATTTAATTGACTACATGGCTCCATCGAAGCAATTATCATAGCAAAACCTAGTATATCCATAAAAATATTATGAAATATTTTAAAACTTTTTTCCTTTAAACTTAGTTCCTAACTAAATTCTAAACGTACAAAGTAGAATATAGGTTATATATATTTCTTTATTTCCTATTCATTTGAAATTTTAAAAATAAAGTATGATCAAGTGATCATAGTGATATTAATTGATTAACCTTCATCATAAAAATAGTGGAAGTAACTTGAAGAAATTATATATGTTTTATTTCTATGTATTGTCAATGAATTTACCTAAACTAATGACATTAACATTTATTTTTATTTTTTGTATAGGTTCACAATCATGTATAGTATTTGGAAAAGTTCAAAAGGGTCAAATAACAACCATCTTGCCGAAATGGAATTCTAAGTTGTTCTGAGGGAATTTGTAGATTTACTGTGGAATTAAGGAGAAATGTTTCTTTCAAGAAAGACAATATTTATATGGGTAGATGTTCTTGTGGATGTAAACCACATTGTATCCTAGGACTTTGCGCATGTCCCTGTTGATGAAAGCAAAAATTAAGACATGTTTGATTTTAAGAGAATACTTATCATATTATAATGAAAATTTAGAGAATATTTTTTCTTATTTTAATTAAATCATAGTGTGCCAATTTGATATTTTCACTTGCTTCAGCCAATTAATACACGGATAAATTGATTGTGATAGCTATGAGCACATGTGAATTTAAGAAATCCATTAATTATTTGTGAATATTTTATATTACTATGAATACAGTTATTATTACAAAGAAGAATTATATTACCATATAATGGAAATCTTAAACATTAAATTTCTAAGTTCGCCCCTAAATTCGTGTTGCAAATCTTAATATACCAAAAAATTGGTGCCTTTGGTCTTCACCGTAGGTGTGGCTAACAATCAAAATCACGTCTGATCCAAGCAACCCTTGGTCTAACATACTATATGACTAAACACTGAATAATGTGGAAGCTAATAATAATGATGATGATGATAATAATAATAATAATAATAAAGGGCTAAACTGATAATGTCAAAACTCAAACAACCATGACTACCACCCACATTAA
The DNA here is from genome assembly GCA_036553675.1 of Solanum okadae. Taxonomy (NCBI): domain Eukaryota; kingdom Viridiplantae; phylum Streptophyta; class Magnoliopsida; order Solanales; family Solanaceae; genus Solanum; species Solanum okadae. The sequence goes on from CM071680.1 coordinate 28,273,119, forward strand.
TACATCTATGAGCTAACCAATGCTTAACATCCTTACTTGTGCAACAATCTAACAATTCCAACCAAAATATAAAAGCAAAACAAAAATAATTCTATGTCACAAAATAAATCATAAACTAGTGGAAGTCTAAACTATTACATCTCCAGAAACCGAAAGTCATCGTACTAAACCATCTTACTAAAAAGTTTAAGAGTAAAAATAACTACAAAATTAGTAATACTACTAATGTTATGGAAAGAAAGACATAAGAATGAAGAAGACCTGCGACAACTCAAATAGAAGTAGCTCACTTTCATATTTGGAAGTAGTGTTGCTAAATACAAGGTCTCGTAGATGCCTTTCGATCAGAATATGCACTCAAAAAAGATGAAAAATGGACCGAGATCCACCCTCGGTGGGTGTTGCCCTCCCTCTGGCTCTATCTTTACCTCTGTCTCTGCCTATGACCGCTGGTTCTGCCACTAGAATTAATAATCTGGCTCTTTTACGCCTAGTATCAATCATGATGTTACATAAAATTTGGATCGCCATATACCATTAGAATAAAATATTAACACGAAGAATGAAGAAAGAAGAGAAGTGTCCTAAAGTCTTGTTGCCTCTTGAATAAAAGTACAACATCTCTGTTCCTGACACAGTGTGAGTGACACCCATACTAACCCACCCACCACATTCACAAACATAAAATCGTGATATTCATCACAACTTCTTGTTACTTCATCCCCGTTTTGTGGTTGTTGCTTGTTTTCATCATCACTTCTCAATCTTTGTAAATAGTACGAATGTGAAGTGTCACTGTCGATGGTTTTATACTAGAGGAATGAAATAGAGAGAAGATGGAAGAGAGATGCAGAGGGGAGACATGGAAGCTCATTTTAGGAGAGAGAACCTCCATTTTTTGTGGTTTTAGAGGCTCATTTGTAATAGTAAGAATAAGTGGGTGGATGATTCTACCAATTTAATAATTTTTTTTTTTATCAATTATTACAATTAAGGTGAAATTTTGATGAATTCAAGAGTTAGTAAGTAATCCAGGGGTGCAGGATAGGAAATCGATGTCACATAGGGGTAATTGTGCTTCTCTATAGTGATGACCATTCATGAATAGGCTAAGTCATCTTCATTGACGGTAATTATCTTCCGATCTCAAAGCATCTATGCATAAAATATCATTTCGATATCATCTAATTGTCAATCTAAAAAACCCAATACCTTACTATATTCTCTCTTTTGATGTAGAAATAGGGAAAACAGATCCAACCCATAACCTCTAATTTCAAGCAAGTTACAGACATCAAACCCAAATTGCTAGTATTGGACTAATTACTCACTCCAATAAATCTCTTTCGAGCATCGACCGAAGATCAGAAGTAGGAATTAAGTTTGCAACATTAACCCATAAATTAACCCCATAATAATTAGACCAAATTCATGTATGAAAAGCAGCAAAACAAGGCATATCACAATGCCCACTACATTAAATCAATACCCAATCTCATAATTTCACCCATAGATCTTGGGGTTTTAGCCACCCATTACAAAAACTAAAGAGATTATACCATCAATGAAAGCAACCATGGGTAACATGAAATTAAGCAATTACAAGTAAACCCACTTTGGATTCAATTCAATTTATCAATTTCAAGCACAAAATTTGAAAAACCCCAAAAGCTAGAAAGTGTTCTTCATAAAGGTAAAGTGTTCTCTTACTAAAAACTCAAAGTATTTTTCATATTCAGAACTCTACTCCACTCGTTGTGTAATTTCTCTCTCCTTTGGGCTATTAATAATTTCCCAAATTTAGGCCCAAAATCCAATAAGTGACCCATTCGGCGACATTAGTCGGGCTCAATGAGCTCGTTCGTCAAATCACCTCTTGCTCCTCTGCTTGTCTTTTCATACTCTAGGTTTCAATTTTTTGAACCTCAGTTGGCAAACTCGTTTGAGTCAGCCTTTCACATTTTTTGAATTACTAAGTACCACCTCTGTTCGCCTTTCGAGCATTCGATCTTTCTTTTTGCACTATCATTTTCGGTGATGTTCAGCAAGACCACTTTTCCCATTCAACGCATCTCCTTCACTAATGGATTTCGATGACTTGGTTCGATAAACACAACTGCTATGCATTGTCATTTTGGGTGAGGTAGTGCTCATTAGGCGATCCACCCTTCTCGTTTGGCGATCAACGAGTAGTATCCTTAATTTTGAGTATTCTTGAGATGAGTAGTATCGTTGAGTGATGAGTTCTATTTTTTCGAGTATTGAGTTTTATATATTTTTATTGAGATCCTTGAGTTTATTTGTTCATTTCTATATTTCAACATAAACATTATTTTGAGTTATAATTCTTCAGAATCTTTAAAGAAAACATTTTTGTCTTAAACTGATTCAATAAAAAGGACCAGTATTTTTATTATAATTATGTGGGATATGTTTATGTGTTGGTTTGTTCCTGTATTGTTGTTTCATGTCATGTGATTGATACTCTATGTGTGGTTGGTGTTGTTGTTATATTGTATATTGCTTGTAATTAATATTTGGTAGTTAACTGCTTATACACATATGATGTACCGGCTATGTGATCCTTCCTATACACGGTGGTTGTGTACAAATATTGCAATTGTTTCTTCTTTTTATTTGTGCAAAAAAATCTTCTACTGGATGATCCAACACTCAGTTGAGAGATATCTGATTTTGAGTCTTAGAGTGAGCTTTGTATTTCCAGCTTCCATGGATTCATCAATATTTTCTTGTCCATTTGTTCGGACATGGACTATTGAATTTAGTTATGTTTAGCTTTAGGAGTGTATCCTAGTTGGATTGTTTTAGAGTTTTTGTATGGTGACTTTTAGCTCTTAGGGGTATTTATGCATTGGTCATTTTTAGACGATTGAGTTACGTTTATGGGAACTCAATTTATTTATGTCTAAACTACTCCCTTATTTTATATAACATACTTGGTTTTGATGAAATGGTGTTGGCTTTGTTTTGGTTTTGGTTGGTTCTCCCACCGATTTGTTTAGTATTAGTGCCACTCATGACAGCTGAGGTTATGATAGCTACTAATAATTTAGACAAAAATTATATACTAGTTTACATATATAAAGAAAGGAAATTAATTTTAATAATATTTATTCAACAAAATAATTATCAAAATGAGATATAAATCGATCAAAATGGAGTGTCAACAATATGAATTGCATTAATCTAATTCTTCTTTAAACTCTAAATTTAAGTGCAAAAATTAATTAATATTCTTTTCCAACTTTCAAAGAATAGTTGACTAGTTGTATTGAATTTTCAAGTTACTCGCTTCTTTTAGATTTATAATTTAATGACTGAATTCACTTGGCAAGTTGGTATACCACCTATGTCTTATAAATATGATGACTTTTATTTTGAATCAATATACAAAAATAAAAATATTATCATTAAGATTTGAGATATAATGACATTTTATAAAACATGAAGAAGGAATCAAGTATTGTATTCACTCTTCTTTGGGTGTTGATTTTGCTTGGTAAAGTTTCTTCTCCTTTCAACCTCCTCTTATCTCTCCCTCTCCCTCTTTATCTCTCATTCATCTCTTTTTATATAGTATTTCAATAGTTTTTCTTCTTTATACACATATATATACTGACATATGCCGCGTACATACACACACATATATATAAAGGTTAACATTTGTGATTTGTATTACATTTGTTATATATTTACCTATTGACTCATATTATTATCGTTTGTCTCAAATATATTTTCTCCCAAGAGAAATTTTTTTCATCATAGAAGAATGAATTTGATTTGATTGATTTAGTGGAACCCAAGTAAGAGTATTTTTGGATATTTATTAATTATTTAACAGTACGTTCAGATCTAGTTAATTTCTCACCTGGGTATGGCATCACATTATTACAGAGAATACATAAATAATAATTTGATAGTTTAAGGTAAACTTAAATATTTTAATTGACTATATGACTCCACCGAAGCAATTATCATAGCCAAACCTAGTATATCCATAAAAATATTATGAAATATTTTAAAACTTTTTTCCTTTAAACTTAGTTCCTAACTAAATTCTAAACGTACAAATTAGAATATATGAAGTATATATTTCTTCATTTGCTATTCATTTGAAGTTTTTAAAATAAAGTGTGGTCAAGAGATCATATCGATATTAATTGATTAACCTTCATCATAAAAATAGTGGAAGTAACTTGAAGAAATTATATATGTTTTATTTCTATGTATTGTCAATGAATTTACTTGAACTAATGACATCAAGATTTATTTTTATTTTTTGTATATGTTCACAATCATGTATAGTATTCGGAAAAGATCAAAAGTGTCAAACAACAAAAGATTGTGACCCTGCATCTTGTCGACATGGAATTCTAAGTTGTTCTGAGGGAATTTGTAGATGTACTGTGGAAATAAGAAGGAGTGTTTCTTTCAAGAAAGACAATATTTATATGGGTAGATGTTCTTGTGGATGTAAACCACATTTTATCCTAGGACTTTGCACATGTCCTTGTTGTTGAAAGCAAAAATTAAGACATGTTTGATGTTAAGAGAATACTTATCATATTATAATAAAAACTTGGAGAATGTTTTATCTTATTTTAATTAAATCCCAGTGTGCAAATTTGATATTTTCACTTGCTTCAACCAATTAATACGTGGATAAATTGATAGTTATAGTTATGAGCACATGTGAATTTAAGAAATCCACTAATTATTTTCGAATATTTTATATGACTATGAATATAGTTATTATTACAAAGAATTATATTAGGATATTAATGGAAATCATAAACTTTAAATTTCTAAGTTCGCCTCTAAATTTGTGTTGTACATTTTAATATACCAAAAGTTTCGTGCCTTTGGTCTTTACCGTAGGTGTGGCTGACAATCAAAATCACGTTTGATCCTAGCAACCCTTGGTCTAACATACTATAAGACTGAACACTCAATAATGATAGTAATAATAATGATAATAATAATAATAATAATGATAATAATAATGATAATAATAATGATAATGATAATAGTAATAATTATAATAATGATATTAATGATAATAATAATAATAATAATAATAATAATAATAATGATAATGATAATAATGATAATAATATTAATAATGATAATAATAATGATAATGATAATAATGATAATAATAATTATAATGATAATAATGATAATAATAATAATAATGATAATAATGATAATGACAATAATGATGATGATGATGATGATGATGATGGGCTAAACAGATGATGTCACAACTCAAACAACCATGACTTTCACCCACATTAATACATTTATGAGCTAATTAACCAATGCTTAACATCCTAACTCGTGCAACATCTAACAATTCCAACCAAAATATAAAAGCAAAACAAAAATAATTCTATGTCACAAAATAAATCATAAAATAGTGAAAGTTTAAACTATTACATCTCCAAAAACCGAAAGTCATCGTACTAAATCATCTAACTAAAAAGTTTAAAAATAAAAATAACTACAAAATTAGTAAGACTGCTAATGTTATGGAAAGAAAGACATAAGAATGAAGAAGATCTGCGACAGTCCAAATAGAAGTAGTTCACTCTCAAATTTGGATGTAGTGTTGCTAAATACAAGGTCTCCTAGATGCCTTCCTATCAGATTATGAACTCAAAAAAGATGAAAAATAGCCCGAGATCTACCCCTAGTGCGTGTTGCCCTCCCCCTGCCTCTATATTTACCTCTGTCTCTGCCTTTGACCATTGGTTCTGCCACTAGAATTGGTAATCTGGCTCTTTTACGCCTAGTATCAATTATCAGAGTGAAGGATGTTACATACAAATTTGGATCTCCATATACCATTAAAATAAAATCATAACATGAAGAAGGAAGAAAGAAAATAAGTTTCCTAAAGTCTTGTAGCCACTTGAATAAAAGTACAACGTCTCTGTTCCTTGACCCATTGTGAGTGGCACCCATACTAACCCACCCACTGTATTCACAAACATAGAACTGTGATGTTCATCACAACTTCTAGTTACTTCATCCCCGTTTTGTGGTTGTTGCTTCTTTTCATCATCACTTCTCAATCTTTGTTAATAGTACGAATGTGAAGTGTCATTGCCGATAGTTTTATACTAGAGGAATGAAATAGAGAGAAGATGGAAGAGAGATGCAGAGGGGATACATGGAAGCTCATTTTAGGAGAGAGAACCTCCATTTTTAGTGGTTTTAGAGGCTAATTTGTAATAGTAAGAATAAGTGGGTGAATGATTCCACTAATTTAACAAAAATCTTTTTTTATCAATTATCAAAATTAAGCTGAAATTTTGAAGAATTCAAGAGTTAACAAGTAATCTAGGGGTGCGGGATAGGAAATCGATGTCACATAGGGGTAATTGTGCTGCTCTATAGTGATGAACATTCATGAATAGTCTAAGTCATCTTCATTGACGGTAATTATCTTCCGATCTCAAAGTATCTATGCATAAAATACCATTTCGATCTCATCTAATTGTCAATCAAAAAAATCCAATACCTTATTTTATTCTTTTTTTTTTTATGTAGAAATAGGGCAAACAGATCCAACCCATAACCTGTATTTTCAAGCAATTTACAGACATCAAACCTAAATTGCTTGTATTGGACTAATTACCCACTCCAATAAATCTCTTTCGAGCATCGACCGAAGATCCCAAGTAGGAATTAAGTTTGCAACATTAACCCATAAATTAACCCCATAATAATTAGACCAAATTCATGTATGAAAAGCTGCAAACAGGGCATATCACAATACCCATTACATTAAATCAATACCCAACCTTATAATTTCACTCCTAGATCTTGGGGTTTTTGTCACGATCCGAGAGCACCCCCAAGTCGTAACATGCGTATTCGACCTCTTGGAGGTCTTATACAAGCCCTTAGCATTCATCACATTAGATATGTAAAATAGTGCGGAATTAAGAACTCTTTAAAACAAAATCCATAAGACTCAAATGCCATTTTTTAAAAAACATCTTTCAAAAGTACACAAGCGGAATATTAAGTCTCTTTGCCATCTTAGACATAAATCTGAAAACATACTAGGGACACGACCCCTTTACAATCAAAAGAAGTCTACTAAGTCTATTACAAGAACCTTATCATAAAACTAGAAAAGTCTTGTCCTCGACATATGAGGACATACCACAAGATCTAGGAAGAGCTTCAAATCCCAAGCTTACTATAGAACTCGCTCACTTGCCGAAACCTACACTTGTAGAAAAAATAGAGAAAAAAATGGAATTAGCACAATTAAGTACTAAGTATGATGACTATGCAAAAACATGCTAAAACGGACATTTAATTGAGATATAGGTTTTAATGCCATATTTTATAAAACCTTCATAACACAAGTATAAGAGACACATTTCAAGTCATCATCCACCTATAAGACAATACCCACATAATAGACATACTCAACTAGTACCAATGTACAATACATAAACATAATAGTCAAGTAAGTCCTTTCATCATCTTGAAACCTCTATCTCAAGTCACCCTAAGCCACAATTAAGTGAGACATGAAGTGACCGCCCATACAACCTCTTCATATACACCTAAGTATTCCTAAGGGTTACCATAGATAAGGAATTTATCATTACAATACAACGTGCTAAGTCAACATTCTTTATTACACCATTTTAGGAGACATTCAAGCAATTATGGGACTTTCACTTAATAGTCATTTAGACTTAGGGAACTCACTTTAGCATCTTCTAGGCCTACTCGTGTCATGTGTAGATAGCATCCCATACTACCACCTACACTTTGTAGAACCTATCCAATAACTAGATTACACTTCCCATATGATGGGAATAAGCATTAAACGACATAGACCATACTAGCTAGGCATGGAATCCGGAGTCTACCCTACTCCATGGAAGGTGTTCTACTTGCCAAGAGTAGAACTAATAAGCAACCCATGTAGGCACATGGTTTAGGGGATATCCAAAGAAGTTCATTGTACCCTAACCTCATACTCGGAGAGGGCTACCTTCTTAACCATATCCACTCGGTGTTTAGCCTTAGTTCCCATAGAGTAATTTCATTCACATGTATGCACTAGAGAGGGCTCTATCACTAAGTCTAGCCGACCCATAGTACTTCTACCAAGAAGGGCACCACAAGGATCTACCGATCAAGGTTCATTAGGATAGCTCATTGACTTTCTTAGAGAGGGTTTTCTACCGTTCCGGTCCACCAACTCTAAGTCTATCATTTCACACAAGAAGAAGGTCATCACCCTAAGGTCCGCCACTTCAAGGTTTTTCATTCACTTAGGAGTCTAGACTTATAAAAGGGCACCATGCTTAGGTCTACCGATTCAAGGCTTAGCCTAGAAGTCCTCTTTTATCATTCATAGAAAGGGTACCACAAGGATCTACCGATCAAGGGTCATTCATTCTATAAGCTTTCATGTAACAAGAAGGGACATCTAAGTCTACCAAGCAAGCCACACCATTACCATATAGAGACTCTTCATAGTCTAACATCATCACATATATGAACATTAAAAGAGATCACACTTTCAATCATAATGCAATAACACTTTATACAAGATCACCTTACGTCCATAAGAATACCTTCACATAGTACAACAACACTTCATAACTTGATAACACTTTAATTCAATAGATAATGCCTTCAGGGCCATGTTCATAATACATTCCATAATTAAACACCTCCACCATAAGTGGATCAAACAAAACAAGAACAATTATATCAATAATATGAGATTAAGCCAACTTACCATCCTCCAAAGCCATAATCAACAATACTCAAGTCCCAACTATTTTACTTACCACAAGAGAATTCATCCATACCTTGCCCATAAGGCCACAACTCTCAATTCATCCATACATCAACAATTCATCATAGATAGATATAGAAAATCATAAGAGTCACCAATACAATCCAATCCAAACACAATTTCATAAACTTTGAATTATATGCAAAAGACCCGCTTCATAAGCAAATTCTAGGGTTTTGTGGAAGACAAGGGTTCATAGAGTTTTTCATTCAAAACCTTCAATCAAACATTAATAACATTATATTTAATCATTGAAACCATTTTCATGCAAGATACCTTGAGAGAATTGAGAAACAAGCTTCTTTTTTCATAACTTTTTGGAAAACTTTGAAATTCATTTGAAATTGGCTCTAAAGCGAAAACTAGCTTTAGATAAAGAGCCACCATACCTCAATTGATGAAATCCTAACGAAATTTGGTGGAAGGAACCCTCAATTTGAAACCCTAGCTCTCCACCTTCTTCTTCCTTGAACTTGAGAGAACTTTAGAGAGAGAAAGTCTTTGGGAGCTTAAATTTGAAGAATGAATTAAAAAAAATACCTTTTAAATGTTTTAATACCTTATATAGTTATTTAGAAATAATATAAAATATACCCACTTCTTAATTAACTTAACAATAATATTTACAAAAATGCCCCTTGCCCACATGGACTTACCAAATAAAACTAAGGCAAAGTCCAAGGGAGCATTTAAGGTCCTTGAAGTGATCCACTAGCCTTGGACCCTCCCTTGGACTTTGCCTTTGGCATTTTTAAGCTAAGGCATATCCATGAGAGTATTCAAATGACCTACTTATTTCATATATATATATATATATATATATATAGGTTATACCCATTTAATTTAGACCAAAAAGGAAATTATGAAATTACCCCTTTTTATGCCTCCCTTGGATTGCCCAAATAAAACTAAGGCAATTACCAAGGGAGATTCTAAGGGCCTTGAAATGGTCTACCATTCGGCTAAGGCGAAGTTCAAGGGAGCTTCGAAGGGCAGTGATGCCTTTCGCCTTTCTTGAACCCTCTCTTGAACTTATACTTAGTCAAATTTTTGGAAAATTTCATAACTCCAATTTATGCTTAAACTTTTAAGATTCATACATTAGGCTCTAGTTTCACCTATCAATTTTTAGGGTCGCTACAGTTTTAGCCACCCATCACAAAAACTAAAGAGTATATACCATCAATTAAAGCAACCACGAGTAACATGAAATTAAGCAATCACAAGTAAACCCACTTTGGATTCAACTTCAATTTTTCAATTTCAAGCACAAATTTTGAAAACCCCCAAAAGCTTGAAAGTGTTCTTCATAAAGGTAAAGCGTTCTCTTACTAAAAACTCAAAGTATTTTTCATATTCAGAACTCTACTCCACTCGATACGTAATTTCTTTCTCCTTTTGGCTATTAAAAATTTCCCAAAATTAGGCCCAAAACACAGTATGTGACCCATTTGGTGACATTAGTCAGGCTCGCTCAGCTCGTTTGTCGAATCACCTCTTGCTCCTCAACTTGCCTTTTCCTACTCTATGTTTCAATTTTTTGAACCTCAGTTGGCAAACTCGTTTGAGTCAGCCTTTCACATTCTTTGAATTACCAAGTACCACTTTTGTTCGCCTTTCGAGCATTCGGTCTTTCTTTTTACATTGTCATTTTTGTTGATGTTCAGCAAGGCTACCTTTCCCATTCAACATATCTCCTTCTCTAATGGAGTTCGATGACCTGGTTCGATAAACGACCCAAACTATCGTTAATTAGGAAAGTAAAAAATATGTGAAAGTTCTGGGCCACTGTACTGCTAGGGTGGGCCAGATGCCATTGGGGCGGCGGCGTTAGAGCGGGGTAAGTTGGCTCCATAGCGGGGTAGGAGAGGTGGAACGTAAATTACAAAAAATTCTATTTTCTCCATCTTCTTAAAATACCTAAATAAGTCGTAAAACACCCTAAAAACCTCAGAAAAGATATTCTAAGCTTGGGAAGGAATGAGAAGGAGATTTCTAGCGTGAGGATGAGGAAATCTTGCAGATTCTTGGACAAATCCACCATCGCGAAGCCCGGAAAACCCGAATCAAAGTCAAAACTCCATGCAACTGCTTAGCGCCCAGGTAGGCTAGGTTTTATGAATTGAGTTGTTTCAATATGTGCTCACCGTGTAATATATGTAAATCAATGGTAGAATTTATGCGTAGACCTTCGTGCACCGAATGGTTTATAATTCCAAACCCTAAAAAAACCCTTAGATGATGAATTAGGGCTGAGTATGGTTGAATTAGGGTTTGCATGAGGTGTGTTGATGAATAATACGTAGGTGATGGTTGTGATTCTATGATTGTGTGATGTATGCTTGTTCTTGCTTCATTATGATACTTGTATATGTATGAATGTTGCAATGTTGATCACACTTGTTGTAAATGAGATAGATAATTGATGAACGCCATGAAATCATGACTTAATTGTATGATCTTGATGATATACTTGTGATTGTGATTATGGTGTGTGAATGGGATCGGTTGCCACGTTCCGGCATAACTAACTCTGATCGGTTTCTACGTTCCGGCATAACTAACTCGGATCGATTGCCACGTTTTGTCATAACTAAAGGATCGGTTGCCACATTCCAACATAATTTATTGGATCGGGTACCACGTTCCGGTATGCTAACTGTTTGGGTTTGTGTTCCATGAGAGGACCACTGAATTGGGTTCCATGAAAGGACCAACGACGTGATATAATTGTGATAGTTTGACATAAAATGTGAAGTTGTATATTGTTAAGCATGTTGTTAATATGGTATATGTTCGAATCCATGCATGTGATAATTGATGTTGTATTTACCGGAATTGTTGTATAGTTATGAAGTCTTATGCTTGGTGGGTATTATATGCTGAGTAATGGGATATGTACCTTGATGTTGGGTGATCTGGAAGGGGAACAACCATATCAGGATGTGGTACGGTAAGTAGGAAGTGAAGGTTGCAAGAATTGTTAATAACCAGGTAAAAAGGTGTCGGTGTAGTATTGACAAAGAGTGGGATTAGTGTTTGTGACGTAATTACTTAGGTGGAATTCACTTTGGGAGATAAAGGAGTTGTGGTTAGTAGAAAGCTTGACGTGATGTATATGGAGGGGTAGTAAGGGTGCGACCAAAGTAGGTTGGTTGGTAAAGTGGTTAGTCGTTAGAGTGCTAGTGGAATTTGGAGGTATTTTCGAGAGAGAGTAAAGGTGGAGAAGTGAGGGGTGTTATAGCATGTTCTTATTGTTGAATTTCTTATATTATGAGGTGGGCGTTAGGTTGACCGATGATGCCTACCAGTATGTATGTTTTGTACTGATACTGCTCTTGCTATGTCTTTTGACATAGTCTGGATGCAGGATTGGTGACGTTTCATTAGGTGAAGACGAAGACAATTTCCAAAAACTTTTATCCTTCTTTCCACGTGGTGGGAGCTGTGTCGTTTATTATATTGTCCAGTTGAACTCTTAGTAGCTCTTGTACCTGTTTAGACCAGATTCTTGGGGGTGTTATTTACTTTACAAGTACTAACTAGTAATTATTTGAAGAGATTTTTTTGAAAAAGGATTTGTGTTCCTCATTTAATTTCATATTTCGTAAACTTTCCGCACGTTTTAACTTTTCGGATATGAGGGTTCTCCTACTTAGGTGTTAGAGTGGGTGCCCGCACGGCTCGGTGGGTTAGTTCGTGATAAATAGGTATCAGAGCCTAGGTTACCGGTCTCCCTGTACAAGAGCAAAATGTGGACTAGACTCCTGCGGATTGGTGTGTAGACGTCCACACCTAATCTTCAGGAAGCTATGAAGTATTCTAGGAAGTTGTCTCATCCTTTCTCTCCTTTCGTGCGAGTGTTGCTTGTGGTATGAGTTGAGTCCAATTGGTATCTCTTGATTCCAATTGGTATCTCAACGAAGTAGACTAGACGTCGTGGTTACGACTGAAGGGATACAAGAAAAAGTTAATTGGAGCTGAGAAGGTTCCAATTGGTATCTGGCCTTAGGGGCTATATAAGGCATATATGCTCAGTAATGGCCATCTATGGGACGAACTTACCAAATAAAGTGAAATTGTTTTGATGCGTGGTTATAATGGTGAATGTGTGCGTTTTCTTGTTTGAATTAAATGTGAAGGTGTGCTCCTTATTGTGTGAAATGACTGTGTATGTGGAAATATTCTTGGGTGTCTGTTTTACTGGTGATGTGAAGGTGTTATGGTTGGTGCGTAGGACAGGATTAAGGACACAGTGTTGCATGTCTGGACTTGTTATGAGTAAATTGCTATTTGAGTTGTTAAAGTATGCGGGTATAATTCCCTGAACATCGTGAAACCCGTTGAGGTAAGAATTTATAACTGAGTTAATGCAAAGGTCTAGATAATCTATGAGCGATTCGTAAGACGAAATATGGGCGCGCTGCGACCAACTAGTAATCATGTGAATGTCTGCGTATATCCTGGGGATATGTGGGTTGTGATGCCGAGTTGTTTAGAATGAACTGGTTCGGGTATCGTGTCTCATTGCTTGGAAAATTTAGAATTTTGATTGAATGGTAAAACGGTAACCCTGAAAAATATAGAAGAGCAAAAAAGGACCCAGAAATTATGGCTTGGGTTCTGGTCCCGTCTAAGCCGCTAGGGTGGGATTATTCCCGCCAAAGAGAGGCCGCTAAAGCGTGATTATTTCCGCCAAAGTGGGACAGGGCGAGGAAGAATCTCAGCCCTGCCTCACCTGTTTCCCTTAGGTACAAATTTCCAACCCCGAAGGGGATCCGTGTGATTTTATGCCAGCCCTCTCAGTGTTCAGCAATCTAGGTATAGATTATAAAGCCTGGTAATTATATTAAAGCTGTATAGAACAGCAAAAACATGCATCTATGTGCTACAAAAACTTAGGAGAACGAATAAGATAAAAACTAAGTTGTCCAAATTACAAGCCCAAGAGGTGCGAAAGGAAGCCAATCAGGAACTCTCGGACTGGGTGGTGTCAATGTCAGAGTCGAGGTTCTCTAGGGGTATCACACTAGCCCATGCCTCATTCAACATCGGGAACTGTGTAAAGTCCTTTGGATCTAATTGAGGAATCTCCTTGCCAGGGGCAACACAAGTAAAAATTTGCTTAATAGTCTTCCATATCCGGATCATCAGACGATCCCTATCCACCCCCTTCCTCCTCTCTTGGAGCAACTGGCGACGGAGCATCTCGACCTCTAAGGCAGTGCTGGGTGGAACCGAAGTGAGGTTAGCATAGGCGCTCCCCATCTTCTTCCGGACAGTCTCTAGATCCACTTCGACCCGTGCACCTGAGAGTGGGTCCTCGTTGTTCGAATCCATGACCGCGTTACTGCTGCTAGCCCTGCCAGTCCTCCTCCTCTTGCCCCTAAAAGTGGAACCTGACCTAACCAAAAGAGGGTGAGGGGGGGGTCCATAGGAAGTACCTCGTCAGCATCAAATAGTGGTACTCCCGCCCGCTTGCACAGAGCCGTCATAAGACCAGGGAGGAAGAACACCTTCTTGTTACCCCTATAGAATATCTTCCACTATGAGAAGATCTGTGCCCCCACGTTTAGTTGTATGCCATGTATGGTGCATGCCACTACCAATACCCGGGGAAAGGTCACATCAGTACGGTTGCCCGACGGGCGGATCCTCGTAGTCACCAAGTGTAGCCACCTCTTAGCATCGGGTGACCAATCCGTGCTAGTAATACCCTCAACAGTAGCACAGTAAACCTGATCCCGGAACGTGGGCTCAACCAGTGTGTTCCTCAGCTACTCCAGGCCCATCTCCCTCAGCTTGGCCTCGTAATTATCATTCGAGACCTCAGGTACCTATAGTACTTCATTTATGGCGGTGGCATTCAAGGGGATGTCGACTCCCCAAACCCGGATGACAGGGTAAGAGACATCCCAGCGGACTGTAGGGAGGATAGCATAGAACTCCCTCACCCAGGTAGACCATGCATTTGTGGGAGCCTCAGTCAGTGGGACCCACCTGAACTCTACCAGACGAGCATAGAAGGCAAGCTCCTTGTCCTCTAGCCTGTGCAACACAAAGCCTCTCTCTCAATAGAACCCTGTTTTGTGGTGGTCGTGATGTCTTTACTATTTAAAATGATGAAATATTTATGATGTCCACGTAGGCACATATATACCTTTAAAATACACTATTAAATAGTACGGGGGGGGGGGGGGGTAAAAGGTCCTTTCCAAAGTTTGGTATCGTAACATCAATTTTGACCAAAGTTGGAGTATTTTTCAGACCCTTTTCTCTTCTTTTTTTATGATAAATGAAATTTATATTTCGAATTAAATTTATTTGGAGTAGATTTGACTATTGAAATTTGAAGGAAAAAACTATTTTATTTTATCGGCAAAAACAAATCTGATGCACATGACTAAAACTTTTAGTTAATTTTAACATGTGTTTCAGTCATGTATGACTTAGCGTAGGTATAGATTAATAAATTACAATAGTGTTGAATGAATTTGTTAGATTGTTGTTGTTTTAATAAATTAATTGTTGAAATTTTTTATTTGTGATGCTTGAGAACATAACAAATGGATGTGACATAGTAAAATTATGTTGTTAAATTATATGTAATGAATATTTAAGAACATAAGTTTTTTCTAAATTTTTAATTTGAGTTGTTTAATTGCTGAATCGGAGCATGTTATAGATTAAATATCTAAAAAAACAAATTACCGTCAATTGTAAAACATTATTGATATATTAAACCTTATCAAAAGACATCATCAAATTTATCGACATGCTAGATGAGTTGTATATTAAGTGGAAAAGAATAAGTTGGATTCTTATACAACAATATCAAATTAATTAACTTATCAAAGAATTGAAAGATATTAGTCACCAAGTATCAATCAAATATCCCTTTCTAAATTCTAATGTAATATTATTTGTCATGACATCCTACCTTTATTCGTTTAGTAACATAATGAAATAGAAAGGTGTACCACTAATTATTATGAAAATATCCCACAACATATACAATTTTTTGTGATATTTTCAGAGTTTGATTTTTGTTTTTAGTAACTGCAATCCAACAAGCAACTATAGCTCTATCCATTCTCGAGGAACATATCGACCAATTTGACTTGGTCATGGTGGATGTCAACATGCTTAAAATGAACTACCTTGAATTCATCAAGTCCACTCAACTCATCAAAGAGAAACCTATTATTTGTAAGACCATTTTCTCAAAATCTTAATTATTTTATGTGGTTTAGCGTAGTGTTCAATAATTCAAAAGTGTATTTCAACGTGTAAATATCACACATCATAATTGAACTTTATCTATCATATTAATAATATCAAAATATTGACTTCTAACCCATGAGTGTTACTTGTAGTTTCTATATATATTATTATTATTATTATTATTTTGGTCAAATTTTATATTTATATATGTTCCTTAAAAAGTGGTGTGAACATCTAAGTTCTCTCGACAATTCCGAATACCTCATTTAATGTTTTATTCTAATTTTTTATTTTTAGTTTAGTGATATCTCCGGAGATGACAATAGAAATGGTAAAATAAGCATCAACACAAGGGGCATGCTTCATTTTTAAGAAGTCGTCCATGTCATCAATGAATCTCAAGGATGTATGGAAGCATGTGATTTGCTACAATAACAAGGCAAATGAAAAATTATAACACTATAAGGCAAATCAAGTTTATGTAGTGGAAAACAAATCTTGTCCTAAGAAACTGCAAGACAGAAAGGGAAAAGCATAGAAAATTGCTCTGAGACTTATCAAGATGAATTGGTAGGTTCTTTAATAGAAAAAGATGTAGTAAAAAGGTTTAATAGAAAGAGAAGTACTGATGAGGAGGCACAAATTAAAAGTAGTGGTACTTCATAAAAAGAGGAGGATCATTCTTTGCTTTCGAAAATAACTACAGAAAGACCATAAAATAAAAGATGACACCTCCAATGGACACCAAATATTGATAAGAAATTAGACGAGGTTGTTCGTGAGTTATGAGAAAAAGATAAGTATTTAAAGACTTATTTTTTATCCCAACTGAGAAAAGTAGAAAAACAAAGAATATTGGTTAAGGAAAATGTTAATTAGACATTTTTTGAATGTTCACAATTTTACTATTGAATTCTCATTATTTGTATTACCATGTTGATTTATCCTGACCTAAAATTGTTCTGGGGAGGATGTGTGTCATGACACGATTTCACGAGTCATGATGGCACCTAGTATAACCCACAAGTAGGTAAGTTAACCCATACCCAGAACGTAAAGTAGTGTGTATGAGGGTAGAACTAAATAGAGATAACAATAAAAAATAACATAAGACAGAAACAGAATCAAGCCAAAATCTATGTGCAATGGCATCTCTCCCAGAACCTTAAAGTCATGAGTACAGAGTTGTCTAATATGAACAAATACAAGTCCAAAAAGTAGACCACAACAAGCCCTTTCAGAGGCAAAAGACTAGCTACATGTATACATAAAGAGATAGGTTGATCCAAGATGTCAAGTGATCACCCTCGTCTCTGATCCCCAAAAGTTGCAAAAGATGGCATGAACGATAAGCGCTAGTAGCTCTACTTCATGAAAAAGATGTAGGTGTAGCATGGGTACCAAAAGAAAGGTACTTAGTAAGCATCATAGGCAGACTGAGCAAAAAGGAAAAGGCAATATGAAAAAGATAGAATCTAGACACAAACACAGGTCAAAACAGATATGAAAGAAAGCACACGGGCATACCGAAAGTAAATCTAAGTACAACTAAACTAAACCTAACTAGACCCCATAAGCAAATAAGGTACACTCATGCACGAGATTAAATAAAACCCGAACAGACCAAAAAAAAGCCCAACATGTACACAAAAAAGCTAAGTCTACCGAGAGAAGAGTACCACAAATCAAAAGTCGAGCACTCAGCCCAAGTAACCGTCATATACAGTCAAATCCCAGCTCAGCTAGCAAGATTTACAATCACTCTAGGCCACCCAACCAGCCAGTATACTCCAGTCCAGGTAGCAAGAGTGATCTGGAGGCATGTCAACTCCAAAGAGGATCTCAGATATCAAGGTCGCCTCACCAACCAATCCACTCTTAAGGGCATAACTCGCTTGCTTGCAAGACTGACCCAGGGGCGTATGGACTCCGAAATGGATCTTAAGTAGGCTCCAAGACACCCTGGATTGATGTCACGACCAAAAGTGGATGTGATGGCACTTGTCTTATCCCACTAAGACAAGTCAGCCTAAAACGTAAATATCACAAACTATGCGGAAGTAGGACATATTGAAATTTCACAATATGATAAATGAGGATAACTAAGTCAACTTAATAAATCTCCCAAAACCTGGTTGTCATGTGTACAAGTCCTTAATGTGTTATAACAAAGTTGAAATAAAATACAAGTCTCAAATGACATTGTTTCTAGAATAGAACAAGATTATAATTAAGGAGAAAGAAGGTCTGCTGAAATGACAAGTAGCTACCTCACAAACATCCACAAGAAGCCTCAAACAAGGAGAAGAGAAAATATCACAAAGGTCCGGGCTAGTAACCTACAAAAATGTAGAAGCAAGGGGCGAGTACCAAACCACACAGTTCTCAACAAGTAAACTTCTATACACAAGCTAAGGGAATAGAATATGAGTACTCCTTACACCCCAACCGAACCTCCACAACTACAACCTGCATATAACCAGCCCACCCTAACAGTTCACAGTTTACATAACACACAACTCAACAACAACACTTTAACAATTATATATCCTCAACAACAAACTCACTATTCATCAATCACAACTTCCACAGAAAGGCACTCACAAAATCAAGTTCATCAATAATAAAGATGTGCAATGCAATGTCAAGTATAGTGATGCATGTCTGACCTAATGATACACACTCGCTGTCTCTCAGTCAGGGACCCATGGGGGAGGTATTTGTCCATACATCCGTCGCGGCGCGCGACACATCCCTCGATATTAGAATCCATCACGGTGTGCGATATGTCCCTCAAAATACAGTATACATCACGGCACGCGACATGTCCCTCAAAATGGTACATCCTCTTTAATTTCTTTCTCTTCTCAATTCACATAACACTTGTCACAATCATGTCTCAGAACAATGCAAATGACATGTTCACACAAATAATAAGGAGATGACCATTTTCATAAAAATGAACAATTCACAACAACACAATCGTAATACAACATCAACAATGAATCAATAAGCCTTTCAACTCATTCTTAACACATCACACACCAATAACTAATCACATTGCCTTTTATTACCCCTTTTTCATCATTAAAATTATTCAATATGGACAAATCAACCCATCACCAAGTCCCATTACTTCCCAGCAAATACCACAAATACACGATTCTATACACTTAACAAGGGTTTAGAAATCCACTTGCCTCAAACAATCGAAAAATTACTCCGGAACTTGAGTCTTCTCCTTTCATTAAACTCCCAAATAAATGCAATCTATCCACATAATAATCACAATAAGATTTCTCAAATAACAACACCCATATTACTATATGTCTAGCCTAGACCCAAAAACTTATCCAAATATATAATCAAGTTCGTAGTTTTGATGCCAATTAACACGCCAATTCTCATATTTTCCAAATTTCAAGTCTAGGGTTAAGTCTTAATCTCTCCAATTAACATAACTCTACTGGTATCATATAAGACAATATACTTCATATTTAATTATCAATCTCAGTATATCAAAACTCAAATCATAATATGATAACCATAAGAAACTTTTCAACCCAATATGGATTAAGCATCAGTAACCTAAGCACTATAATATAAATCTGCCAAAATTGACCTATATAAGACGAAAAATCTAAAGTTTCCAGTGATCTTATACTCAACCAATCATTATTCTTATATCTAATAATTTCCATCATTAGTTTATTGAAGAATAAACTATATTTCCCACTAATTCGACCAAAACCATACCAAACATTATTAATCTGTCAACTTTAAATTTATCCAATCTCAATTAATACAAAATGAGTAACATTGTATATATGTGGCAATAAGATAAATGTATGCAGGCACAAATCATGAAGATTGCTTACCAGGAGATCGTTTTCCTCGTCAGTGCCGCACAAATATTTTTCTCGCTATACTCCTCTCGCTTCTTAAGTAATTTTGTATATAATTGGTTAACCCTAATAATTTGTTTTAATAAAAGAGTTAAACTTAGGGTATTAAATAAATTATGGACTTGACCCATTAACCACCCACTAATAAAAATTAATTATTTAATAAATACCACCAACTAAATATATGAAGCTATCGAATAGTTTAAAATTCCCAAACCAACTTCATGAACTGATAAAAAATGACTCGGGTAACTATCGAGAGGTGGTAAAATAGTAATTTTATAAAAATTTACAAAAATGACCTTACGGGTCATTACAATTGACGTCCCCTCACAGGGATTCACAAAAGGGATTAAGCATGAAACACTCTAATTTCGAGAAAGAACACAACCTTCGATATCGCATCGAAGCCTCAGAGAAGAGGAGAGAAGGAAGAACGTCTACAAAGCTGCAAAAATATCTATACTAAGGCTCATAATATCAGACCCATGTGTGCTATTCTAGTCTAAAATGATATAGTCCGTCCAAAACGACGTCAGAGATGAAAATAAAGCTACAAGGCTCGCAATTCTAAAACAACACTTGTATATCCTAAACTAAGGCCGAACATGCTCCAAATAACAAGAAAAAATGCAAGTAATACACAACAACATGCAACAATACATATAACACCCCAACTAGCATGATACTAAACCCAAAACAATATCGATTAACCCTAAAACATGGTATCTAAGAATAAAAGTAGGAATACTTAGGTGCCCGCACCCAATTCACTTTATCATCATAAATTTACGCATTTAAGCACAATCTAAAGAAAAAGGAAGTCGTAGTCTACCTATATGCCGACCGCAAGCACTCTAAATGAAAAGGCCAGAGATTTTACTTTCCGAACGACCTCTAAATGCTATCACACTATCAAAAATAGGATCACAATGTTAGAATGGTAGTTCCAAAACCACATAAAATAAAATGGACCAATTTCAGAGTCAAATGGGAATTGTGGGACCCACGTCAGAATTTCCAAAATTGACTTTGTCACGAGTTCCTAAACCGTGCTTCTAACTTGTGTTCCAAAATTGGACACAATTCGAGGTTCGAATATGCGAACAAAACAACATGCAAAGAATAAGCTGTTCCCTCAAAATAAAAGAACCGGTACAACAACTGCAACGTCAATTTCACCTCAAACAGGAGTCCACCAACACACTCTGGTCACATCACAGCGTAGCCACAACCTCCATGGATCAAGTGGACTTTGAATCGCTAATTTTTGAGCTATATGGAGAGAGAAATACAATTAGAACCCTTGCACCTAAAGTTGGTCGCATCATTCTTTATAAATAAAGACAGATCTCAAATAACCTTCGCAAACACGGGCCTTGCAAACATGGTGAGGGCCCCGCGAATGTGTCCAAGGGGAAATCTGGGTCACACAAATGTGGTAGAGACCACACAAATGCTGCTAAAGCCCTACGATAATGGCCCTCAGGTCACCTGACCTTCGAAAACACGGCCAAGGGCCAGTGAACGCAAAAGCCAAAAGTGGCTTGCTGTCACGACCTGAGTCTATACCCTGGACGTGGCCGGCACTTGAAGACCATTATTGGTCCCCAAGCGAACCCTCATCGTGACCGACTACAAGCGGAAGACTAACTCAAGCATACAAAAGCTTAAAACTGAATAAAAATTCATGAAACTTAAATACAAAGCTTTAAATAAAAAAAACTCTAAATAATAAAATATATTCAACTCGCACCAAAATGGGAAACTTAAGTCTTTAAAACATTTAACATAATAAATGAACAGACTTCTGAAACTCAACTTTCTATCTATGAAGCCTCTAAATGACAAAAATGAAAGTCGGGAAAAGATCCACGACATCCTGACAAAATTGAAAAGTAAATGAAATCCTTCGAAAGCAAGGAGGCTCACCATAACTAACTCGAACTACATATGGTATCAACAAAGCTCCTGTTGATGACCCTAAATACCTGTATGTGCATCATGAAAGGATGCAGGCCAAATGGCTCAGTACGTGGAATGTAAGGGGAATTCTAAAACATAAACATAAGCTTGAACTTGATAAAAAAAAAGGACACATACTTACCTCTTTTCAAACTTACTCAACTCAAGGAATACTCAAGGATACTCAAAACTACTCAACTTACTCAACTCAAAAGCACTCAAGGGTAAGATACTCAACTCAGAGATTAAATACTCAACTCAAAGATATGATACTCGACTCTGGGTACTCAACTCTGGATACTTAACTCAATATAAAGCAACAATACATATGTAATATATGGAAAGCTTTTAAAATAGTAGAAATCAACTCAGTGTATTGAAGAATACAATAACAACTCAATTTATTTATAATAAAATATAATATAACTCTGTGGGAGTTTCACTAACCGACAACCACCACTATGAGCCTAAGTGATGATACAACATCTTGCCCATGCTGCCAGAATTGTCCTATACTTTGCCGTCATATAGAACGCCTTAACTAAGTAGATCCACTAGTCTATGCTAAAAAGCACTAAGGATTCATCTAAAAAGTATGATCATTTATACCCATGATGACTACGTAGTTTATGGAGACTTGAGTTATCTAAATATATCCCCATATCGGTGCTCAATACTACTCCCAAAATATACTAGCTCATATGTTTAACATTTTATGTGGTTTGAGATTATTACTCAAAATCTTTCTATAAAATGAGATGTTACTCAACTACTCAAAAATCTGTTGGAAATCTCAGTTTCCTTCTCTTTTAAATGTGAAAACATTTAGTCTTGCGAATACTTAGTTCTCATATATCATTATAAAGAAGATGAACTCAACTCTGGTCTTTCTCAAAAACATTTCAAAAACATATTATAATATGATCATTGATGACTCGGGAAGTCATACTACATAAACCTTGATGGTATAACTAGATACCATACTGCTCATACATTGATGATATACTCGATTGTCATACCAATCATGTTTTAGAAAACTCCTTCCTTAAAACTTATCTTTACTTTCTCACAACTCACTTTAAGAACTCCAGGGTTTGCTTTAAAAAGCTTTTTAAAATTTATAACTCAAATCATAGGGTTCATGTGGAATTATGAACATGATCGACTCAGCTCAGGTATCTTAATAACAATAAAGAACCTCAGTAGAATCCAAGACTCAGTGATACTACTCATCACTAGACTGCTCGACTCAAAGGGTTCATGCGGAATTATGGGCATGAACAACTCAACTCAAGGGCTTCATGGGTAACATGTAGTAATCTCATCTGTAGGAATATAATCTCAAAAGGATTAGGAACTCAATGCTCAAAGACTTAGAACTCGAAGATACTACTTTTCTCAAAGGTACTCAATTTACGGAGTTCATGCGGAATTTATGGGCATGAACGACTCGACTCGGGGTCTACATAACAATATGGAACTCATGGATACAACTCCTCCCATTCTAATACTTACTTCCTCAAAACTTAGCACAAATCAATAGTTGATCTCAAAGGGTTAACAATTGAACTCAAAGACTTTCTTGAACTCTACTCTTAACTCTCTCTTGAATGTGAATTATGAATTCAAGAGTTATGGTTCATGATATGAAGGATCTCGTGATGATAAAGTAGACTCATGAATACATTCTCCTCATTCTCATACTCACTTGCTCGAGTCTTGAAACTAGTTATTAGAAATTGTAGAAGACTCCTCAAAAAGAATCAAAGGGACTTTCTTAAAATTTTTTGAAAGAACTCTCAAAACTTGACCCTTAACTCTACCTTGAATTTGATTTATGAATTCAAGGTTGTGATTTGTGATAGGAAAGATCTCGGGATGCTTAGGAGAGTTTTTAGATAGTTAAACATGAGAAACGATCAAGAAATCACTGTCTGGAAGCAAGTCTGCGATGTCGAGATACATTTTAATATTTTTTCGCGAAATAACTTTTGAGGCAGAGAGGTCCATGACCTCTCCTCGACGTGAATAAAAATTTTGTGAAAGGGGAAGGCAGGTCCGCGACGCGGAGGAATGTGCTAGATTCTCCCGACTTTTTCCTTCTTCATTTTCTTATCCCAATTCGCCTAAATTCGATTCCTTTTCTCAATCCTTCTTTAGATTTAGATACCCAGCACATGAACACAAGAACCTACTGATATACAACTCTAAAATCGATATAATTTCATCAAGAACTTAACAATCTCATCTAAACTCAAAAATTAAAGCCAATTTCAAGAACATAGTTCAAGAACATCATACTTTCAACTTCCTAGAACGAATTTAACGCTAAAATTAACATGATTGGCGTGTGGGTGAACAAAACCAACACTATGGAAGCTTATATACCTGAAAGAACTATCTTCTTGAAGCAATTTGAAGGAAAATCTTAAAAGATGAACCCTAGCCTTAGCGTTTCTTGAATTCTTTAAGTGTTAGAATTTTTTGGAGCGGATGAGAGGGTTTGATTTATGAAAAATTGATTTTCTAAATGTTTAGGGTAATTTAGATGACCTCTTAAGGGTTTTTAGGACCAAAATACACTTTAAGAAATAAATAATACGAGCTGGGAGTCGGAATAATTTTTCACCAGGCAGTGAGGTCCGTATTGGCTCCGTAATGTGGAGCCATCGCGGAGCTGCTGCCAGGTTTGTGCGTCGTTAGTAAATTAGTCATAACGTTTCACCCAGAGCTCGAAATTTAGCAAACACGGTGGTGTTGGAAAGAGAACTCTAAGGGCTTTAATTTTCCATCTTTTAGCTCACCTAACACTTCCTTTACTAGGAGTTATGGTCATTTGAAGTTGACCCATAACTTAAGAAAAACATAGGAATGACTTGAATGCTTTTCTCTTTGGTTCTTCTTGGAACTTAAGGTGCTACATCTAGTGACCTTAACACTCAAGAAATTTAGATTCCTCGGTAAAAATACTACTCACAACGAATGATGGTTCGAGTCTCAGTTTGAATTTTTTTTTGGGGTGTTACAATATCTCCCCCTTGGGATCATTCGTCCTCGAATGACGGTTGGACTGGCTATAGAATGGGGTTACTCTTACTAAGGTTTGAGTCTAATGGTCTGCTCTTACTATATTCAAGCTTAACCTAAATCCTTAAGTTCAGATTGTATACCTCTCTATAGGGAATCTCATCCCAAAACTATTACTCTTTACTACCACATTGGGAGCATATAAAGAACCACCTAATATTTAACAACACCACATTCAAGCTTAATACTCTAACAACACCATGGACTCCTACAAACCAGCTCCTTAAGAATTTCTCAACACTTGACTTGATTTCTCATCTTATTATCTCCCCCTTAGGTCTAAAGCTGACACTTGAAGGCTGTGGACCTACTCCACATTGACAACTCAATTATGCTATCTAGGCACACATGCAAAATTATAACTTAATTGGAACCTCATCTGGTAACATACCATCTCGGCACACCTCTTAATGCTCTTGTTACTCTTGTGACTTAGCCACACTTCATTGCCCTTATCTAAACGTTAGGGTCTCTCACTTGCACCACTCATATCTAATGCAGCTAATCACCTCAATTCCTCACCTACTCTATGTCAAGTCTACCAGATCAAATCCCAAGACTCACATTATCACCCTCATGTTGCCATTCTTTCGATCATGACACTCATCTCAAATTCATGCTTAATGTTCATTACTAAACCCGAATATCAATACGATTACTCGCCTACTATACTATACCTCATTACTTGATCAATTTTGTAACCTTCTGAACATCATGACCCACTCAAACATATCATAAGCCTAGTTTAGATATATCATTTCATGAATACTTTGTGCTTCTATTCAGCACATTCACTTGGTCATTACCTACACAATGACACCTCATCACAAACTCCTTCCAAGCTACAACACACTCTACCTCCTATGATTGAATGTTCACAACTCATCACTTCTTAGTCTACCCATAAGGGAAAACTCCTAATCAATAACTTACTGGGTGCATAACTATAATAACATAATCTTCCCCATCACTATCTCCCTTTCATAGATCTCTATACCTTTGCATACTTTCCTCTAACTCTGGGATCTTTCACTACTACTGCTAATGATGTTGTAACTCGTGCTACCTTTTCATGTGAAAATACTACCCAAGCTCTAAACATATATCCTCATAAGGATCTCAGCTGAAACTAGGCTTAAGGAAAATAGTACAACTCGCTTTTAGCTCAACGCACGATTAATATAAATATAAGTGTATTTTCTCGAACTCAACATTTAACTCACTCATGGGTTTCTCTCAAGCCCCTCTGGAGTCTCAAGACTTTTGCTAAGTGCAACTTATCGATAAAGGACTAACTTTTTTTTCCAACCACCTCTAGTATGACGAATAGTCGAATGAATCTAAGAAACGCACGAGTTAGAATAAATCTCTATGACATAGCTCTATGGCACGATTAAGAGTATGAAAGAAGGGAAATTTTCCTAAATGTATGTAGTCACTTATTTATAGAAGTGGGGGCCTCACAACCTCAAATAAGATCCTACTTGACACGGCTTCATACACACCCTAGAACTCTTGAACTCTGTGCTCTGATACCATGTTTTTCACGACCCGAGTCTACACCCTGGACATGGCCGGCACTCGAAGACCATTACTGGTCCCCAAGCGAACCCTCATCGTGGCTAACTACAAGTGGAACACTAACTCAAGCATACAATATCTTAAAACTGACTAAAAATTCATGAAACTTAAATACAAAGCTTTAAATCACAAGAAAACTCTGAATAATAAAATATATTCAACTCGCCCCAAAATGGGCAACTTAAGTCTTTAAAACATTTAACATAATAAATGAACAGACTTCTGAAACTCTACTGTCTGTCTATGAAGCCTCTAAATGACAAAGATGAAAGTCAGGACAAGACCCATGACATCCTGACAAAACTGAAAAGTAAATGAAATCCTTCGGAAGTAAGGAAGCTCACCATAACTAACTCGATCTGCATGTGGTATCAACGAAGCTCCTGTTGATGACCCTAAATACATGTATCTGCATCATGAAAGGATGCAGGACAAATGGCTCAGTACGTGGAATGTACGAGCATGTAAGGGGAATTCTAAAACATAAACATAAGCTTGAACTTGATAAAAAAGAGAAAACATACTTACCTCTTTTCAAACTTACACAACTCAAGGAATACTCAAGGATACTCAAAACAACTAAACTTAATCAACTCAGAAGTACTCAAGGATAAGATACTCAACTCAAAGATTAGATACTCAACTCAAAGGTATGATACTCGACTCTGGGTACTCAACTCTGGATACTCAACTTAATATAAAGCAACAGTACACATGCAATATATAGAAAGCTTTTAAAAAAATAGAAATCAACTCAGTATATTGAAGAATACAATAAAAACTCAATTTATATATAATAAAATATAATATAACTCTATGGGAGTTTCTCTAACCGACAACCACCACTATGTGCCTAAGTGATGATACATCGTCTTTCCCATGCTGCCAGAACTGTCCTATATTTTGTCGTCATATAAAACGCCTTAAGTTAGAGGATCTACTAGTCTATGCTAAAAAGATCTAAGGATGCATACAAAAAGTATGATCATTTCTACCCATGATGGCTACATGGTTTATGGAGACTTGAGTTATTTGAACTCGTCCCCATATCGGTGCTCAATACTACTCCCAAAATATACTAGCTCATATGTTTAAATACATAACTTTTTATGTGGTTTGAGATTATTAATCAAAATCTTTCTCTAAAATGAGATGTTACTCAATTGCTCAAAACTCTTTTGGAAATCTCAGTTTCCTTCTCTTTTAAATGTGAAAACATTTATTCTTGGGAATACTTAGTTCCCATATATCATTTTAAAGAAAATGAACTCAACTCTGCTCTTTCTCAAAAACATTTCAAAATCATATTATAATATGACCATTGATGACTCAGGAAGTCATACTACATAAACATTGATGGTATAACTAGATACCTGTCACGCCCCGAGCTACCCCCGAGACGCGGACACGAGACCTAGGACCACAAGTGATCCCAAGCTAACCCTGCTGGCATGATCATGAGCATACTAAAGAAAATAAACTGATGCGGAAGCTAATTCATAAATAAATCTGAAAAGATGGGGAATACCCATACACTATAACTGAGATATATCAAATCTGAGAGTTTAATACAAAAGAGATATCAAACTCAAAATACTAAGCTGAATCTAACTATGTCTGAATTAAGCCTCTAAACTGACTAGAAATGTTGGGACATGCCCCAACTAGATCGAGCAAAAGTGAAACTAAAGACTAAAAGCGATAAAGGTAAACATGTCACTAGTCCTCGAAGAATGAGGATTCACCACTGATGCTACTAAACTGAAGATCGGGAACCGATCTAAGCGTGATCTGGATGCTGAGAACCTGAACCTACATCATGAAAAGATGTAGCGCACGTATGCGTCAGTACTTGAGAGGTACTGAGCATGCAAGATGGAGTAAAGCTGAAATAACATATAACTGGACAAAGCAATAAAGCAATGAAATCATCTTAACATGATATAGATACTGAAATACTGAATACTGAGCTAACTGATGCAATGACCAAATTTATAACATGCTGAGACTGAATACTGACTGTACTGAAATATGGTCAATGCAAAAGAGTCTGACTGAACTGTGGGAGCTACTAATAACCGACATAAAACCACATGAGCTAAATAAGGATTCCGATGTATACGCCCCATCAAGAGGACCCAATATACCCTGCCAGAGGTATAGAGGCATGCTGGCGTGATCACTAAACTGATGTTGCCCACAGAGGGGACTTACACCTACGTGGCTCGTAGTTCTGGGACTATATGGGTACGCAGAAACCCTAGTCCAACTCGGTATTATGCTACTCCCAATGAATTAAGTGGTTAACTGGTTATGACTGAATTTCTGTAAATACTAGATAGCTCGAAACTGAACATGCAAACTGAGAATGCAACAATTAATCTGATAATGATGCATTCATAAACTGAGGCATGTATAACTGAATATATTATGACTGAAATACTGAATAGTTTAAAATACTGACATGTAGATACTCATACTTGAAAACTCCTTTTTAGAAAACAATACTCTGATCATTGATGACTTGGGAAGTCATACTGCATAAACATTGATGGTATATCTAGATACCGTACTATTCATACATTGATGACCTACTCAATTGTCATACTAATCATGTTTTAGAAGCTCTTTCTCAAAACTCATCTTAACTTTCTCAAAAACTCAGTTTAAAACTCAAGTGTTGTTTTAAAGAAAAGCTTCTCAAGATTTATAACTCAAAATAGGGTGTATACTGAAATATACTGATAATGTGGCATAAAATTGGAGCATGTATATCTGAATAACTGAAATATCTGACCTAGTATGTATAATTCAAGAACTAATGAAATACGTAGCTAGGGTTCTGAAATTTATGTAAGAAACTGAGCAATAACATGATAATCTGATTTGGAACATTTAAATAACTAATTCATGATGATCTGTTGAAATTCTAGAAACCCTAGGTCTGTTCATAATCATGGAATCAAGAATCTGACTGAATTCTAGGGACCTAATGGGCGAAAGGAACCCATTAGTGAAATCCCACATACCTGGTGATGAATTCCACGGAGAAATCTTTCAATTTCGGGGCTGGAACTGAAGGAAACTTGCTGTGTTCTTGAACTAGGGTTCTTGACCTTTTTCTCCTCTCTAGATTCTAATTCTTCTAAGTTTGATTAATGATTTGACTTAGGTAAGTTCTAGTTATGTTTCTAGGCTTAAACTGATTAAAACCTCATGATTTATGGTTTAAACGACGTATCTAAGGGGTTAAACCAAAGAGAAAAAGACCAAAAGACCCCTGAATTAACTGCTGTCGGAGTGACTGACGGAATGGACCTACAGTCCGTCAATCAATCGACGGTCCGTCGATTGGGTCCGTAGGTCGAGTCTGCCCGATAGGGCTTCACTAAAACGGGCATAACCTTTTACTCGGAGGTCAGAATTTAGTAAACTTAGTGGCCTTGGAAAGATAATTCAATTATCTATCTAACCATAGTTCATGGGACACATAATTCATTTTTTCCTAATAGTTATGACCATCTGAAGTTGACCCATCAATATTTTTCATCTAACTAGCTGCTAACCTCATCTACGGTCAGACCTACAGACCGTGGATCGAATGAAGGTCCGTGCTGGTCGACCGTAGGTTGTGTCAGAGGATTGGAAGGGAAGTCTCGATCCACAGAAACAGTCCACGGACCGTGGGTCTGTCCGTGAGTCGGGACTTAGCCAATTTTCTGAGCTGGTTTGGGGTGGGGTTGCAGTGGTGAACCACGGACCACCACCACGGGCCGTGGTCTGATCTACGGTCCGTGGATGGTGACCATAACTTGCACCTGCAACTTCTCAAAATCTGTATTATTGTCTGTTTAGAATACGGGGTGTTACATTATCTCCCCCTTGGGACCATTCGTCCTCGAATGAAGACTAAACTAGCTGAAATGGAGGGAGAGGGCTGCAATCCCTACCACTAAATACTGAGAACTAGATTTCTGACTGTACTGAGTTCCAAGAACATGCAAATACGCTGAAAATGCAAGTACAACTGAAGGAACATGATTCTAAGATTGAATTTATGAATGAATGACTGAAAAACTGATGAGGAACTATTACCTCAAGCTGGAATGGAATCGGAAGGAAAGAGGTGAGGATACTTGGACTTCATGGCTGCTTCTGCTTCCCAAGTAGCTCCCTCTACAGACTGACTCCTCCACAAAACCTTGACTGAAGCAACTTCTTTGTTCCTCAACCTTCTAACCTGACGATCGAGAATCTCAACTGGGACATCCTCATAAGAAAGGCTATCTTTCACGGCCACACTCTCTAATGGCACTATGGATGCTGGATCACCCACACACTTCTTCAAAAGAGAAATGTGAAAGACTGGATGCATTGCTGCTAAATCTGCTGGCAACTCTAACTCATAAGCCACTTTACCAATCCTTTTCAAGATCCGATAAGGGCCTACATATCTGGGATTGAGCTTCCCTTTCTTGCCAAATCTCATCACCCCTTTCATAGGTGACACTTTCAGGAAAACCCAATCATCAACTTGGAACTCTAGTTCCTTTCTTCTCACATCTACATAAGATTTCTGGCGACTCTGAGCAGTCTTAAGTCTATATCTAATGAGTTGCACTTTCTCCATAGCATCAAGGACTGAATCTGGTCCTATCAAGGCTGCTTCACCTACTTCAAACCAACCAACTGGAGATCTACATCTACGCCCATACAAAGCCTCATAAGGGGCCATCTGAATGCTGGAATGGTAACTATTATTGTAGGCGAACTCAATAAGAGGAAGGTGATCATCCCAACTACCCTTAAAATCGATCACACAAGCTCTCAACATGTCCTCTAAGTTCTGAATGGTACGCTCTGCCTGACCATCCGTCTATGGATGAAATGATGTGCTAAGGTTAACCTGAGTACCAAGACCCTTTTGAAATGACTTCCAGAAATGAGATGTAAACTGAGGACCTCTATCTAAGATGATAGACAATGGAACTCCATGCAACCTCACAATCTCATTAATGTGAATCTTGGCGTAATCCTCCGCCGAATCTGTAGTCTTTATCGCCAAAAAGTGAGAAGACTTAGTAACCCTATCAACAATCACCCAAATGGAGTCCTGTTATCTACGAGTACGAGGTAAACCTGTGATGAAGTCCATGTTGATCACTTCCCACTTCCAAGTAGGAATGTCAATCTCTTGAGTCATACCTCCTGGTTTCTGATGTTCTACCTTGACTTGCTGGCAATTGGGGCACTTAGCCACAAAATCTACTATATTTCTTTTCATACCATTCCACCAATAGACTTCCCGCAAATCGCGGTACATCTTAGTGGCGCCTGGATGGATAGAATATCTGGAGTTATGGGCCTCTGCAAGAATATGTTGTCTCAACTCGCCAACATTAGGAACACATAATCGACCCTGGTAGCGAAGCACACCATCTCCCAATTGGGAGATACCTCCACTCTTTGTTGATGGACTGCACCCTTGAGTTCAAGTAATATCAGTTCGTTGTCTTGCTTTTCCTTAACTTTCACTACCAAAGAAGATTCTGATATATTCTGGACTATCACACCACCATCTGATGTGTTAGTAAGACTAACTCCTAAGAAACCAAGACGATGAACATCTTTTTCTACTTCCTTCCTTGCCTGTAAGACACTTGCCTAGATGGTTCTTACCACACTTTGGACAAGTTGGGTAGGTCCTATTTCCTGAAACACTTCCCTGAGGCTTAGAGCCTGGTGCCCTTCTATTCCGATCTCGTCGAAACTGTGAGTGATTTCCACCACCAAATTTCTGTTGAGAGTACTCATAGTTCCCTGTTCTAGCTTTCTTGTTTACCTTAGCAATTTCCCTAAGCTTATCTCCCTCAACTTGCTGATTGTTCTGATTATTCATACTTTGAGCGAAAGGTTGAACAGTGTTTTGAAACTCTGCATTAGAAACTCCCTGATCTGGGACTAGAGGAACTGTGTTAGCATTCATGCCATTCACATTCCTACTGTTATCTCTACGGGGAGGCATGATCACTGAAATGTAGAACGTCGAGTTAGAATAGAATTAGATCACACCTTACGCACGATAAGAATATAAAAAAAGTGAAGTTTTCCTAAAACACTTCATAGCCTCCCTCTCATTAGATGTGGTGCACTTCACACCCATGTAAAGGACTCTACTTAGTGCAGCTTTTCAGATATCCTAGGACAGTTAAACCTGATGCTCTAATACCAAGTTTGTCACGCCCCGAGCTACCCCCGAGACGCGGACACGGGACCTAGGACCACAAGTGATCCCAAACTAACCCTGCTGGCATGATCATGAGCATACTAAAGAAAATAAACTGATGCAGAAGCTAATTCATAAATAAATCTGAAAAGATGGGGAATACCCATACACTATAACTGAGATATATCAAATCTGAGAGTTTAATACAAAAGAGATATCAAACTCAAAATACTAAGCTGAATCTAACTATGTCTGAATTAAGCCTCTAAACTGACTAGAAATGTTGGGACATGCCCCAACTAGATCTAGCAAAAGTGAAACTAAAGACTAAAAGCGATAAAGGTAAACATGTCACTAGTCCTCGAAGAATGAGGATTCACCACTGATACTGCTGAACTGAAGATCGGGAACCGATCTAAGCGTGATCTGGATGCTGAGAACCTGAACCTACATCACGAGAAGATGTAGCGCACGTATGCGTCAGTACTTGAGAGGTACTGAGCATGCAAGATGGAGTAAAGCTGAAATAACATATAACTGGACAAAGCAATAAAGCAATGAAATCATCTGAACATGATATAGATACTGAAATACTGAATACTAAGCTAACTGATGCAATGACCAAATTTATAACATGCTGAGACTGAATACTGACTGTACTGAAATATGGTCAATGCAAAAGAGTCTAACTGAACTGTGGGAGCTACTAATAACCGACATAAAACCACATGAGCTAAATGTGGAGTCTGATGTATACGCCCCATCAAAGGGACCCAATATACCCTGCCAGAGGTATAGAGGCATGCTGGCGTGATCACTAAACTGATGTTGCCCACAGAGGGGACTTACACCTACGTGGCTCGTAGTTCTGGGACTATATGGGTACGCTGAAACCCTAGTCCAACTCGGTATTATGCTACTCCCAATGAATTAAGTGGCTAACTGGTTATGATTGAATTTCTGTAAATACTAGATAGCTCGAAACTGAACATGCAAACTGAGAATGCAACAATTAATCTGATAATGATGCATTCATAAACTGAGGCATGTATAACTGAATATATTATGACTGAAATACTGAATAGTTTAAAATACTGACATGTAGATACTCATACTTGAAAACTCCTTTTTAGAAAACAATACTCTGATCATTGATGACTTGGGAAGTCATACTGCATAAACATTGATGGTATATCTAGATACCGTACTATTCATACATTGATGACCTACTCAATTGTCATACTAATCATGTATTAGAAGCTCTTTCTCAAAACTCATCTTAACTTTCTCAAAAACTCAATTTAAAACTCAAGTGTTGTCTTAATGAAAAGCTTCTCAAGATTTATAACTCAAAATAGGGTGTATACTGAAATATAATGATAATGTGGCATAAAACTGGAGCATGTATATCTGAATAACTGAAATATCTGACCTAGCATGTGTAATTCAAGAACTAATGAAATACGTAGCTAGGGTTCTGAAATTTATGTAAGAAACTGAGCAATAACATGATAATCTGATTTGGAACATTTAAATAAATAATTCATGATGATCTGTTGAAATTCTAGAAACCCTAGGTCTGTTCATAATCATGGAATCAAGAATCTGACTGAATTCTAGGGACCTAATGGGCGAAAGGAACCCATTAGTGAAATCCCACATACCTGGTGATGAATTCCACGGAGAAATCTTTCAATTTCGGGGCTGGAACTGAAGGAAACTTGCTGTGTTCTTGAACTAGGGTTCTTGACCTTTTTCTACTCTCTTGATTCTAATTCTTCTAAGTTTGATTAATGATTTGACTTAGGTAAGTTCTAGTTATGTTTCTAGGCTTAAACTGATTAAAACCTCATGATTTATGGTTTAAACGACGTATCTAAGGGGTTAAACCAAAGAGAAAAAGACCAAAAGACCCCTGAATTAACTGCTGTCGGAGTGACTGACGGAATGGACCTACGGTCCGTCAATCAATCGACGGTCCGTCGATTGGGTCCGTAGGTCGAGTCTGCCCGATAGGGCTTCACTAAAACGGGCATAACCTTTTACTCGGAGGTCAGAATTTAGTAAACTTAGTGGCCTTGGAAAGATAATTCAATTATCTATCTAACCATAGGTTGAGGGACACATAATTCATTTTACCCTAAGAGTTATGACCATCTGAAGTTGACCCATCAATATTTTTCATCTAACTAGCTGCTAACCTCATCTACGGTCAGACCTATGGACCGTGGATCGAATGATGGTCCGTGCTGGTCGAACGTAGGTTGTGTCAGAGGAATGGAAGGGAAGTCTCGATCCACGGACACAGACCACGGACCTTGGTCGGATCTACGGACCGTGGGTCTGTCCGTGAGTCGGGACTTAGCCAATTTTCTGAGCTGGTTTGGGGAGGGGTTGCAGTGGTGAACCACGGACCACCAGTACGGGCCGTGGTTTGATCTACGGTCCGTGGATGGTGACCGTAACTTGCACCTGCAACTTCTCAAAATCTGCATTCTTGTCTGTTTCGAATATGGGGTGTTACAATATTGTTCTGCTCATACATTGATGACATACTCGATTGTCATACTAATCATGTTTTAGAAAACTATTTTCTCAAAACTCATCTTTACTTTCTCACAACTCACTTTAAGAACTCAAGGGTTTGCTTTAAAAATCTTTTTAAAATTTATAACTCAAAATCATAGGGTTCATGTGGAATTATGAACATGACCACCTCAGCTCAGGTATCTTAATAACAATAAAGAACCTCAGTACTCAGAACCCAAGACTCATTGATACTATTCATCTCTAGACTGCTCGACTCATAGGATTCATGCGGAATTATGGGAATGAACAACACAACTCAAGGGCTTCACGGGTAACGTGTAGTAGTCCCATTAGTAGGAATATAATCTCAAAAGGATTAGGAACTCAATGCTCAAAGATTTAGAACTTGAAGATACTATTCCTCTCAAACGTACTCAATTTATGAAGTTCATGCGGAATTTTTGGGTATGAACGACTAGACTCAGGGTCTACATCACAATATGGAACTCATGGATACAACTCCTCCCATTCTCATACTTACTTCCTCAACACTTAGCTCAAATCAATAGTTGATCTCAAAGGGTTCACAATTGAACTCAAAGACTTTCTTGAACTCTACTCTTAACTCTCTCTTGAATGTGAATTATGAATTCAAGAGTTATGGTTCATGATATGAAGGATCTCGTGATGATAAAGTAGACTCATGAATACATTCTCCTCATTCTCATACTCACTTGCTCGAGTCTTGAAACAAGTTATTAGACATTGTAGAAGACTCCTCAAAAAGAATCAAAGGGACTTTCTTAAAAATGTTTGAAAGAACTCTCAAAACTTGACCCTCAACTCTACCTTGAATTTGATTTATGAATTCAAGGTTGTGATTTGTGATATGAAAGATCTTGGGATGCTTAGGAGAGTTTTTAGATAGTTAAACATGAGAAACGATCAAGAAATCACTGTGTGGAAGCAAGTCCGCGACGCGGAGATGGATTTTAAACTTTGGGCACGAAATAACTTTTGAGGCAGAGAGGTCTGTGACCTCTTTGTGACACGAAGAAAATTTCTGTGAAAGGCGAAGGCAAGTCCGCGACGCAGAGCAAGGTGCCAGATTCGCCTGACTTTTTCCTTCTTCATTTTCTAACCCCAATTCGCCTAAATTTGATTCCTTTTCTCAATCCCTCTTTAGATATAAATACCCAGCACATGAACACAAGAATCTACTCATATACAACTCTAAAATCGATATGATTTCATCAAGAACTCAAAAATCTCATCTAAACTCAAGAACTAAAGCCAATTTCAAGAAAATAATTCAAGAACATCATACTTTCAACTTCCTAGAACGAATTTAATGCTGAAATTAACATGATTGGCGTGTGGGTGAACAAACCCAACACTATCGAAGCCTACATACCTGAAAGAACCATCTTCTTGAAGCAATTTGAAGGAAAATCTTGAAAGATGAAACCTAGCCTTAGCGTTTTTTGAACTCCTTGAGTGTTAGAATTTTTTGGAGTGGATGAGAGGGTTTTATTTATGAAAAATTGATTTTCTAAACGTTTAGGGTTATTTAGATGACCTCCTAAGGGTTTTTAGGACCAAAATACCCTTCAAGAAATAAATAAAATGAGGTTGGAGTCGAAATAATTTTTCACCTGGCGGTGAGGTCCGTATTGGCTCCGTAATGTGGAGCCATCGTGGAACTGCTTCCAGGTTTGCGCGTCTTTAGTAAATCAGTTATAACTTTTCACTCTGAGCTCAAAATCTAGCAAACTTGGTGGCGTTGGGAAGAGAACTGGAAGGGCTTTAATTTTCCATCTTGTAGCTCACCTAACACATCTTGTACTAGGAGTTATGGTTATTTGAATTTTACCCAAAATGTAAGAAAAACTTAGGAATGACTTGAATGTGTTTCTCTTCGATTCTTCTTGGAACTTAAGGTGCTACATCTAGTGACCTTATAACTCAAGAAATTTAGATTCCTTGGTAAAAATACTACTCACAACGAAGGATGGTTCGAGTGTCAGTTAAAAAAAAATTCTGGGGTGTTATACTTGCACCAGCTGATGAATATCAGTTGGTTTAGCAAGTATCCAAATCTCCGACGGGGCATTCCAAATTCGTTCAGAATCCCATGCACGTAAAAGTGATATGCAACCCTATAAAATTTGATATTCTGGACTTTATGTAGCAGTCAAATTTCCCATATGAGGTAATCTCTACAAAAAGTGGGTTCCACTCCCAAACTCTATTTTAAGCTAAAATCTGCAAGGGGCCTCTGAATTAGTCGGGAAGCCTCAATATCAAAATGAAGGATAGTTTTAGGCCAAACTCAACATTCATGAGCTAATCACGCTAACATAATTTTCATCCAAACTCGTTTACTTGGAATGTTGACTAAAGTCAAACTTAGGCCATAACTTAAAAGTTAAAATGCCTAATCGCAAAGATTGATACTGAAAGCCTTGGAAGTCATGGAGACCATGTTACTATCCAAAATGTACCCCTCTTCTTGTAACAAAGAAAAAACCAAGAGTAAGTGAAAAGAAAAATACTACACATACTATTTCTCATCCATCTTTCTTGTATTTTGGTTCTTACTTCTCTATTTAATTTCTAGTTAGTTAACTTGATAATCCTTATTTAGTATATCCAACTCTATTATTATTCAATGAGTTATATTAGTTTTAGTATGTATACAATTTTCTTCTAGCTATTCTTATATTTAAATAATATATAAATAATAATAATAATAATAATAATAATGAGGATGATGATGATGATGATGATGATAATAATAATAATTTCGATATTATCAAGTCTAATTTCTAGAGTGACATTCTTTTCTTTTAAACGATGAATGTCATCTTTGAGATTATTAATCTCTTGCTTCAGATCACTTATAGTAGTAGGAGAACTTATAAGTTTCCTTCTTTCTAATAGGAGATTTTTGAATTCTGCCATGGTGTATGAACCGTCTTTGGTTGGGACATTTTCTGTGATATGATTTTGAGAAGTGGAAGTATTGCTGATTTTATCAATAACTTGAGCTCTTATTTCCGGATCTTTAACAATTTGTAAGAGCTCTATGACTTTGTCATTATCAATGACATTGATGCTTAATTCCTTGAATTGGGAATAGATCTTATAAAGATCATCTTCTTCCCCTTTATTTTCGCAACTTAGCCCTTGTTGACAAGGCAAGGAATCATCGTCTGATGATATATAAAATTCTTGGTGAAGGGCTTTAAGATCTTCACTTGTAGAGGATTCCTCATGACTGCTGTATTCTGTTTCTGATATTCCTGAATCAGAATTTAGCATGATTTTGCATAGAGATTCTTTGATATTACATCAATATCAAGGTTTTTGATTTTTTCCTTGACTCAGCAATCTCTAGCATAATGACCAAATCTACCACACTTGTGGTAAGTATCTGATAAACTTATTAATTACTTTTGTTCCTTGGTTTATGGTTAAGTATGTTCATAATTATATTTCTATAATAGAAAGAGATTTGACATTAAGTACTGGGGAAGTTACTAAATCTGTTTTTCCTCCCATACAATCATTTCAAATTGAAAAGGACAACAGGATTGTTTATTTTAATGCTTTTTCAAAATTATTTGAAGATAATACTACTTTACTAACTACTCAGCATATTAATATTATGATCAAGCAGCAAAATTATGCTAACATTTATATGAGCATGTTAGGAGAACATATTATTTCTATTCATGATAATGTTGATAAACTACTTTCTAGAATCAATTCCAATACTAAAGGAAAAGAGAAAGTAGCTAATACCAGAATCCAACCTCCCGCAAACCCTCACTATTGATAATGATCATCAAACTTTTAGATTATTATCTGAAAATGATCTGGCCCTTTAGAGGGAAATTTACAGATTCTTGCATATTGGTTTGGTTCAGGTGGCATTTAAGCCAATGTGCTCTTGGAAGAGCATGAACATATTATAAATAATAGTTATAATAGAAATAAAATCTATGAATGGAACATAGATGGTTATACAGATAGACAGATTTATACAATTATACATAGAATGCTTATGTACATCACTATCTTTTACTCAAGGTGCCTTTACAAGTGTAAACAATCCTGGCAAGATTAATGAAAGCTTCTACTATCCGAGTCCTCCCTAACGCCTTCCTGGCTAATGGGTAATCCAACGGATTCATTCGACAGCCTTTCAAGAATCTACCTGGATAATTTAAACTTAACATTAGTAGAACTATTTAATATGTTTAAACAATAGACATAATTGCCATATCTTATAGTAACTTAGTATGTTATAGTTCAACACAAATAGTTTCATTTTTAAAATCAATCATCCATACTTGATAATATCGAAAGTCTTAAGGAGTTGGGTAATAGCTAAGAATCATCTTCTTATGAAGAAGATAGTAAAGATCAGTTCTTAGAAGAATGCTTCCTATCTTTGGAGCTTGCTTTAGGGATATCCAAAGCGAATTGTTCGCAGAATTCTCCTAACTGTTCTCTTTCATTAAGACGATGCCTTTTAACTTGTTGATTCAACTTGATTTCATTGCATAAATAAAGTCCTTCTTGTATGAAAGCACTAATAATAATAATAATAATAATAATAATAAGAATAATAATAATAATAATAATAATAATAATAATAATAATAATAATAAGATACTATTTAAATTTTCATTTATATAACTAATTGTATGTACCTTGCAATAGGAAAATTGTTTCAATCAAATGTTAGTATCATGTATTATCTTTGTTTTTATGGTTACACTAACTAATAACCAACTTGTTTTATATGAGTTTATATTAAGGATCTACTTAAATTTATTTAATTCAAAAATTTAATACTAGTAATCTTTGTAATGTTTTTCTTTAGTTTTCAACATGTCAATTTATCAAAGCTTGAATTTGTAGCACTTGATAACACCAGAAAAAAATAATACTTTTCATGGGTTCTAAGATGCTGAAATCCGCCTTGACAATAAAGGTCTTGGAGATATTATTAAATAAGGAAATAAAACATCAAGTCAAGATAAAGCGAAAACCATAATTTTTCTTCGCCATCATCTCCATGAAGGATTAAAAACTAAATATTTAACTATGAAAGATACACTTGAATTATGGATTAATTTAAAGGATCAATATGACCATCTAAAGCCAAAAGCTCGATATGAGTGAATACTCCTTTGGTTTCAAGATTTTAAAATCGTATATGATTATAATTCTTCTATTCACAAAGTAAGTTCCATATTAAAATTATGTGGAGATAATATCACTAATAATGACTTACTTGCGAAAACTTTTTCCACTCTCCATGCTTCATATGTGTTGTTACAACAACAAGATTGTGAAAAAGAGTTTAAGAAATATTCTGAATTAATTACATATCTACTTGTGGTTGAGTATAATAATACTTTATTAAAGATAAATCATGAAGCCCGTCCCACTGGGTCTGCTCCATTCTCTGAAGTGAATGTTGTAGCAGCACACAATTAGTTTGGCTCAAGACAGATTAATTATCGTGATCGTGGACGAAGACGTGGTAGAGGATGAAATAATTATTGATAATTATGGTGGAAATATACATGAGAACAATAAAGTTTCTCAAAATAATCCTTCTAGAGGAAGAGCCAATATTTTTCACCGATGTGGTTTGAAAGGTCATCGGGCAGGTGAATGTCGTACACCGGGTCATTTTATAAATCTTTATCAAGTCTCTCTAAAAAAAAAGATAATAATGTGGAGGCACACTTAAACTTTCGGGATGATGATAATAATGCAATTCCCTCAAATGAATGTGATGATATTGAGTAAAAAAAGATGATGACTTTGAAGGTCACCCAAATATTACTCATTTGAAAGATGAAGACTTTTATGAGAGTATAGGTTGAAGAACTGATCATCTTATTGGGGATAAGATTATAAAAGTAATTATTATTTTCTTTTATGTTTGGAACTATGTTGTTCTTCTTTCCTAAAACATCATGTCTTGGTAATTTCTACATTTTTAGTACAATCTCTTAAAATTTTGTATGTTTCTAGTTTCTCATATTCTTATAATATATCTTTTCTTTTTATGAAGAATATGTAAATTCTCGAGTCATCAACTAGATCCAAAATAAACTATGATGATATATGTCTTATAGATAGTGCCACAAAACACACTATTTTAAGAGACAAGAAATATGTCTCTTCTTTGATTATGAAGGAAGCTAATGTTAATACTATTCATGGTAGTACAAAATTAATTACAGTCTCCGAAAAGGCTAACTTAGTACTTACCGGAGGTACAAAATTGATAATTAATGAAACATTATATTGTAGTAAGTCTCAAAGAAATTTATTAAGTTTCAAAGACATTCGTCAAAATGACTATCATATTGAGACTACAAATGATGAAAATAATGAATATCTTTATATAACTACAGTAAAGTCAGGTAAAAGATTTATACTTGAAAAGTTACCCACTCTTTCATCTAGCTTATACTGCATAAGTATTAGCATGGTTGGAACACATGACATAATAAATTAAAGATTTACTAACTCAGATGATTTTATTGTTTGACATGACTGGTTGGGTCATCCCGGTTCCAATGTAATGTGTTAAATAATTGAGAGTTCACATGGACACTCTTTGAAGAACCAAAATATTCATCAATTTAAAGAATTCTCTTGTTTTGTGTGTTCTCAAGGAAAGTTGATTACTAGACCATCAGTAATCAAAGTGAGAATTGAATCTCCAACATTTCTGGAACGTATACATGATAATATATGTGGTCCCATTCACCTATCATGTGGATCATTTAAATATTATATGGTCTTAATAGATGCATCTACAAGATGGTCACATGTCTGCTTATTATCAACTCGCAATGTGGTGTTTGCGAGATTAGTTGCTCAAATAATAAAATTAAGAGAATAATTTCCAGATTATGCAATTAAGACAATTTGTCTTGATATAGCTAGTGAGTTTACATCCCAAGTTTCTAATGATTATTGTATATCAATGTGATAACATTTGAGCATCTGGTTTCTCATGTTCATACTCAAAATGGTCTAGCGGAATCATTGATTAAACGCCTTTAATTAATTACTAGACCAATGCTTATGGGAACAAAACTTCCCTTTTCATTATCAGGTCATGCTATTTTGCATGTAGCAAGTCTTGTATGGATTAGACACACAAGTTATCATAAAGTATCTCCATTACAATTTTCTTTTGGTCAGGATCCGAACATATCCCATCCTAGAATATTTGGATGTGTGGTATATGTTCCAATTACACCACCACAACGTACAAATATGGGTCCCCAAAGAAGGTTGGAGATATATGTTGGGTATGAATCTAATCTCCTTCTATTATAAAATATTTGGAACCTATTGTAACATCCCGCCTTAGGAAGAACTATAATTAGAAAGAACTATTTTTCGAAAGAGTAAATTTGGAAATTTTTGCAAGTTATGCTAAGTATGAGCTTTGGGTCAACTTCAAACAACCATATCTTTTAGTACGTGATTAGTTAGGTGGCCCATAAGATATAAAATGAAAGTTCTTGAGATCCTATTTCCAATGCCACCAATTTTGCTAAATTTCGAGCTCATAAGAGGGAGATATGCCTGTTTGAAGTCGGGCTGTCCAGATAAGGAAAGTTAACCAAATTTAAGAGGGGTATTTTGGTATTTTCCTTACCTAAGCAGATTTAAGCGAATTTTGGTAATACTTAGGGGTCAAAACTGATTTGGTTCAGTTTTACAAATCCTAATTTACTCTAGGATTTTAAGAGAAGTTCAAGAAGAGGAGAAAAGTCAAGGCGTTCTTCATGATTTCTTGCAAATTCAGAGGTTGTTATGCCAAGGATTCGATCCTAACAGGTATGTGAATTCTCATAGTGTTGGGTTCGTTCACCCACACGCCAATCATGTTAATTTTCAGTACAATTTCATTCTTGACATTGAAGAAATTGAGTTCTTCATAAGTGTTCTTGAAGTTCATTTGTAAATCTTGATTTATGGGGTTGTTGATGAGTTCTTGAGATAAGTTTTAGTGTTTTGAGTGTAGTTCTGAGTGGATTATTCTATACATATGTTAAGTATTCGATTTTAAGTTATGAGGGAAAAAACCATTTGATTCTAGTCGGATTAAGGTCAGAAAAAAAGTAGAAAAATTCATCGGGATGATCTGGGGAAGGGGTGGTGCGGCGCGCCCACGATGCCCTAGCA
Organism: Solanum okadae; assembly: GCA_036553675.1. NCBI lineage: Eukaryota > Viridiplantae > Streptophyta > Magnoliopsida > Solanales > Solanaceae > Solanum > Solanum okadae. Next base: position 28,316,737 of record CM071680.1, read on the forward strand.
GGTTCGGCGTGGCGTGCCAGCAGTGCGCCAAAAAGCTGTCTCCGAAGTTTAGGGGCTAGAGCCCCACGCCAGCAGTGCGATAGGGTCGCCTGCCCCTACCTTTTTTCCATCGTTCAGCCCGTCTAAGTCCTTCTAAACAATACCTTTACTTCCTATAGATTCTAACTACTCTAAACTACTTCTAAACATCTAGAAATCATTCATAACATTAATCATAACCTTGAATTAATAATTCAAATTCAAGGTAGAGCTAAGAGTCAAGTCTTATGAATTCCTTCAAGTCTTTTGATGAGTCTTTTGCAAACATTTTAAAACTTGTTTTAAGACTTGAGCGTATGAGTTTGAGGAAGAGTAGAGCTGAGTTCATTTTTAAAAAAATGATATATGTGAACTAAGTATTCCCAAGAGTAAATGTTTTTACATTTAAGCAGAGAGGAAACACCAATTTCCAAAAGAGTTTTTCATGAGCAGTTTTTAGTACCATCTCTTTTAAAAGATAGATTTTTGAATAATAATCTCAAACCACATAAAGAGTTATGTGTCACGACCCAGGGTTACCCCCTAAAAGTAACACGGCGTACTTGACCCCCAAGGGGTCGCATACAAGCCTCATAGCATACATGAACATAAAAGCATAGGAAAATAGTACGGAATTTAAAACTTTTCTTTACAATCTAAGTCTCTTATAAAATGAAAGAGAAACTATGACACTATGTCTCAAACCATCTATTATATTTGGAACAAAACTCTTGAAATACAATCTTAGGGACATAGCCCTTACAACCAAAGTCTAAAACATAAAAATAAAGACATAAAGGACATATGGTTGAGCCCTCGAATACAATGATGACTCACCAATCTTCTTCTTCTTGATCTCCTATGAACCTAGCCACGAGGATGGAATCCTATATCTCCAAAGCCTACACTTAAAGAAAATGTAGAAAGATGGGGTTAGCACAAAAAGTACTAAGTATGGAAGCCATGCACAAAACCTTTAAAACATGCATAAAAAAGGAACATTTCATTTGAAATCATGCTATATGCCATTTTTGAACATCATCTTTGAAATAGTTGGAGAATGCAACCCATAAGGCATCTCACATACATTACATTATAACATGAGAGATATCATTATAATAACACGCATAGTCTCCAACATCAACACAATACATATCCCAATCTTCACAATACATAGCCTCCAATCATAACACAATACAAAGTAAAATACCAAGATCATCTCATCATTAAGTAATCATCACATAAGCAACCCCTAAGAAAAACTTGTGCAATGTATGGTTGGAATCCCATAATACCAACCCTACTAAGTACTCCTTCGAAGCTACTTTAGTCAAGCATTTCATCTTTAGACCTCATCCTAAGCAATAGCCACAAATAAGGAAATAGTCATGTACATTAATTGAATTAAAAGGAAAGTCATTCATAACAACTATCTATTCAATATACATGCATGCATTCAAATCTCATCATAATATAAAGGAACCGTCCCATGACATCCTACTAAGTCTACTTGTGCACTGTTTAAGTGAAGTCCCATACCGCTACTCCTACTAAGTAAAGCTCACCAAGAAGTCATAGTATAGTTCATGTATCATTCATTATCTTTGTTATATAGGGAAAGTAGCCATAACCGACATAGACCATGTGAGCTTTATGGAATCCGGTGTCGTGTAACCCCACACCGAAAGAAGGTGACCTACTTGCCTAAGGTAGAACTAAATGTATAGCCATAAGGTGGATCCACTAGCTAAAGAGACCTATGTGGGCACATAGTTATGAGATAGGGAGATTGCTTCTAGAAACCCGCTCTATTGCATTAGCGGAGGGGCTTCCATCTCATGAGTTTAATTTAGGTGACCCAACCTATTGCATTGACGGAAGGGCCTTTTCCTCATTTTCCTTTTCCACTCGATGCTAAGCATTATTTCCCAAATTATACGTCATTAGTCTTGAATTGTATTTACATGTGTGAGGGAGTGTTCTACCCTTCATTCAATACAATTCATAAAATAGCTCATAGATTCATTAAAGGTGAGAATGTACTTTCAACCTTAGAATCAACATTAGTATGTGAGAATAACTTTCACACCAAGATCATGTGTTCTCATGAGAATGGACTTTCGATCAACACAACAGGATCATCACGGTCATGTACATTTCATGCATAATAATGTGTAAAGGTGCATATGAGAATTATATTTTCAATTAACACCATTGATGCATAATAATCATGTTTATGCATGGAGTGTGTGTGTATAGTTGTCCTTGTAATAACACAACAACAACATTATCATCATAGACAATTCCCTCTCAAAGTGTTCATAAGTATGTACATCATATCACAATCATGCATCATTCACATATTTTGCATTCAAGGATCATAGACCATGTAAATCAACACATCTAACATTTATCATAATAGACATGTATATAATAATAACTCAAATAGTTCATTCATTTGCATGTATAAGTTCATATACTCACATTGTAGGTCATGTGGGTGAAGTCCTTCCACAATAGTACCATACACAATTCAACTTGCACAATGGCTTCCTTCCTAAAGTCTCAATGTTCATAGTTCATTCCTTTTAGCCTTTACCTTTAAAGACCTAGGAGTCATCTTCTTATTATGAGCATTAATCTCAAGCAATACCTCACATGGTCACCATGTAGACCTAACTCTCAAGCTAGACTAACCACATGCTTCATTCTTACTCAATTATAGTCATATAGCATCAAGTAAATTAAATCTCAATACTACTCAACCATAATTCATCATGTAAGACCTAATCAAGTTCATTCATGTCTACAAGATTCACTCATAAGCAATTCATGTTTAGGTGATCTAATCTAAGGCAATTCATCAAGAAGGTCATCAATTTTAGAAGGTCACGTTCAAACCCTCAATTTACCTCTTTCATGACATAACCCTAGAATCTTAGGTTAATCAAGAATACATGTACAATTATAATAACATCAAGTAACTACATCATAATTAAACACCTCCACTTTCAAGTGGATCAACAAGTTCATATACAATCTTTATCAACATATACAATCCTAGCAAATTGCCTTTCAAGGCTAAGAATCAAGATCAACCCTAACTTCTAGAATTACCATACTAGATAGAGATATATCATGATTCAACAACATAATAAACATAAGCATAATCGATTGTTAAGATTCCATGATCAATCAAGTCACACCTTAGTTCACAATTTAGGAAGAAGGGGAAATCATGAGTCCAAGGGAGATTTTCATCAAAATCCATCAATACTCCATTAATACAATCATAAATCATCATAATAAATCATAATAAACCTTAATTAAAAAATTGAATTCATTTTGGAAGGAGACCCATTACTAGATTGAAAAAACTAGAATGGGGGGATTTGAAAACATGATTTGAAGTTGCTTCTTGGTGATAGCTAACCAAGAATGAAAAGCATCCATACCTTAGACTAAGAACCCCATCAAATTCATATGAAAAATCTCTCTTCTTGAAGTTCTAGCTTGATCCCTTCCTTTGTTCTTCAATGGAGTCTAGGGAGAGAAATATTTGAGAGGGAGAAGAACTTTTGATTTGATTTGAGTTTTGGAGAATAGAGGAATAAATGAAGTGTTTTAAGGCTTAAGACTATATATATATATATATATATATATATATGATATAAACTAATTAAAAACGAACCCACACCATAATTAATAAAAAGGAAATTACCTAATAACCCTTAATTTGGGCATCCCCGTCAGGGACCATGCGCACCTAGACGATCTATCAAGTGGACTATGGCCCGTGGTGGTGCCTGTGGTCCCTTGACCAGTAGCTCCCTCAACTTGTAAAGGCTCCCAAGTGGTGAAGGCAATCCCATGAGCCTTCCCACGTTCTGTGGTCTTCACCACGAGCCGTGAAGGCTCATGAAGGAATGCCTTCCTTGGGCAGCCTTGTGAGCACATTGTCTTGCCAACCATGGGTAGCACCACGACTCATCGTGGTTAACACGGTTCATGAAGACCCTCGTGGTGATGCTAGGTAGTGGCTAGATGGAGTTTTATGCAACCTTGGTCCCCACAATGCCAATGCGAGACCACAAGACCTCCCACGATCCGTGGTCAAGACCACGAGTTGCGGTAAGGGTCGGGGTTCCTAGGCAGTGGCTAGGCCTCAATGCCAAGTCTCGCACATGCGTAAGGGACCTTCACAAGCCCTTTCACGGACCGTGGTCAAGACCACTGGTCATGAAAGTGGTCGTGGTCCTTGGGCAGTGTTGGCCAAGCTTGGGGAAGCATTGGCCTTTGGCTTAGGCTTGCCCCCTTTTGGCTTGGCTTTTGACCTTGCAACCTCAGCCAAACCTTAGAATGTCTTCTAAACTACGGGATCTATCATGTACTTGGATTTTTAACCACTAAACCCTTTAACCTTAGACATTAAACCACACGTTAGGCTCTAGTTTCACCTATTCATTTTACGGGTCGTTACATTATCCCCCACTTAGGAACATTCGTCCTCGAATGACACTTTAAACACATCAAGGGATAACAACTCAAGACTAGCAGCCCATCATGCATTCAACATCATAAACAATGCACACAACTAGGAGGAAACATCAACTTCATTTCCAGCATACTCAATGCAACACAAGGAAGTAGGAACTACATCTACAAATTCATTATGCATCGTAACTTCAACATTTCTCATTCCATTGGACGAATTACATTCTCCAACTCAAATCATGCTCATCATAACATCATTAAGCACATTATGCAATTTACTCTTAAAAAGCATTTCATTCAAGGAGGAATTTCTCAACTCCTAACTAAAACATATCCAATATTCTTCTCATGAAGTACAATAGGCAATTCTTACTCATAGCACCATAACATGAGGGAAACAATTCACATAAACTCATTTTTCTTTCATAACACAAGTTTTCATACACATGCATTGTCTAAAGAAGTCATGGCAACACATAAGCACATAACACAATGTTAGCTAGGCATAACATCTCCCCCCTTGGGAGTGAGCCTACACAAACACTTCTTAACATCATTAATCATATAGTCATAGGAAGGATAACATTTTCTCATTAAAAACAAGCTCAACATAATCAACATGGAGCCCAAGTGCAATTTCATCAAAAACACAACAAAGCATGTTCACCACATCATCTCATGAAGTCAAATATGCCATCACCTCAACATTTTCATGAAAGCAATTTCTTATTCTTCTATTTCTTGGCTTGCCGGACTAATATTCCAATTGGTACTTCTAAATTAAAGATGTTCTCATCTAAGCACTCTTGATCACAAGCAACCTTACCAACGCCACTCAAAGTCACATATGAGCCTACCAAATCGGGACTACACTTCTCAACTCACTACACCTTTTAAGGTGAGATTATCAAGCAAGCCTAACTCATGAACATCAAGGACACTCAATGACCTTACCATCTAAGCACATTATCCTCCCCTTAGGGGGTAAGCCTATACAAACTCTTTACATCATCACTTCCTTCAATTCTAAGGTCGAAGCAAGTCATAACTAAACCTTCACCCTCATCACACAAGATGATTTTAAACCATGGAGAATTACACTTCTATCCTCTTTTAAAGGAGTCTACTCACTCAACATCTCTAGGCACCACTTAAGCACCACTATTCCACTAATCTATTAACATACCTCGAAACTCATCATGACTAAGGCAGGTTCTCCCAACAACTAAACATACCTCACAATCACCTTGCTAGGTAGGCACACTATCTCCCCCCTTGGGAGTAAGCCTACCCAAATTCTTCTAAACATCTTTCATAACACAAGGAAACTATGAAGCATCATTCACACTAAAGGCAACATCACAATCTAATACCTCAAATTTCTCAAGTCACATAGCCATAATTGGCATCACAACCAACCTTTCTCCCTCGCTCCTTGTAGCATAAGACCTCTGAGTAGTCATATCCTAAAGACCACCGGTTAGAGAGAAAGACCTTAAAGAGTTAAACTATATGGCACAACTAGAGAATGAAGAAGTGAAGTTTCCTAACATCCGATAGACTCCTATACATAAAATGTGGTGCGCTTCACATTTATGAACAAGACTCTACTAGATGTGGTTTGAGACATCATAAAAACCATCACAAAAATCTTATGCTCTGATACCACGTTTGTCAGGACCCGGGGTTACCCACTAGAACTAACACGGCGTATTGGACCCCAAAAGGGGTCGCATACAAGCCTCATAGTATACATGAACATAAAAGCATAGGAAAATAGTATGAAATTTAAAACTTTTCTTTATAATCTAAGTCTCTTATAAAATGAAAGATAAACTATGACACTATGTCTCAAACCATCTATTATACTTGGAGAAAAACTTTTGAAATACAATCTTAGGGGCATAGCCCTTACAACCAAAGTCTAAAACATAAAATAAAGACATAAAGGACATATGGTTGAGCCCTCGAATACAATGATGACTCACCAATATTCTTTTTCTTGATCTCCTATGAACCTAGCCACGAGGATGGAATCCAATATCTCCAAAGCCTACACTTATAGAAAATGTAGAAAGATGGGGTTAGTACAAAAAGTACTAAGTATGGAAGCCATGGACAAAACCATTAAAGCATGCATAAAAAGGGACATTTTATTTGAAATCATGCTATATGCCGTTTTTGAACATCATCTTTGAAATAGTTGGAGAATGCAACCCATAAGGCAACTCACATACATTATATTATAACATGAGAGATATCATTATAATAACAAGCATAGCGTCCAACATCAAAACAATACATAGCCCAATCTTCACAATACATAGCCTCCAATCATAATACAATACACAATCAAATACCAAGATCATCTCATCATTAAGTAATCATCAAGTAAGAAACACTTGTGCAATGTATGGTTGGTATCCCATAATACCAACCCTACTAAGTACGTCTTTGAAGCTACTTTAGTCAAGCATTTCATCTTTAGACCTCATCCTAAGCAATAGCCACAAATAAAGAAATAGTCATGTACATTACTTTAATTATAAGGAAAGTCATTCATTACAACTATCTATTCAATATACATGCATGCATTCAAATCTCATCATAATATAAAGGAACCATCCCATGACATCCTACTAAGTCTACTTGTGCAATGTTTAAGTTAAGTCATATACCGCCACTCCTACTAAGTAAAACTCACCAAGAAGTTATAGTATAGTTCATGTCTGATTCATTATCTTTTTTATATAGAGAAAGTAGCCATAACCGACATAGACCATGTGAGCGTCATAAAATCCGGTGTCGTGCAACCCCACACCGAAAGAAGGTGTCCTACTTGCCTAAGTTAGAACTAAATGTATAGCCATAAGGTGGATCCACTAGCTAAAGAGACCTATGTGGGTACATAGTTATGGGATAAGGAGATTGCTTCTATAATCCAGCCCTATTCCATTGGCGGAGGGGCTTCTATCTCATGAGTTCAATTTAGGTGACCCAACCTATTGCATTGACGGAAGGGCCTTTTACTTATTTTTCATATCTACTCAAAGCTAAGCATTATTTCCCAAATTGTACATCATTAGTCTTGAATTGTATTTACATGTATGAATAAGTGATCTACCCTTCATTAAATACAATTCATAAAATAGCTCATAGATTCATTAAAGGTGAGAATGTACTTCCAACCTTAGAATCAACATTAGTATGTGAGTATAACTTTCACACCAAGATCACGTGTTCTCATGAGAATGGACTTTCAATCAACACAATAGGATCATCATGGTCATGTACATTTCATGCATAATAATGTGTAAAGGTGCATATGAGAATTATACTTTCAATTAGCACCATTGATACATCATAATCATGTTTATGCATGGACTGTATGTGTGTGTATAATTGTCCTTGCAATGACACAACAACAATATTGTCATCATAGACGCTTCCCTTTCAAAGTGTTCATAAGTATGTACATAATTGCACAATCACGCATCATCCACATATATTGCATCCAAGGATCCTAGACCATGTAAATCAACACATCTAACATTTATCTTAATAGACATGTATATAATTATAACTAAAATAGTTCATTCATTTGCATGTATAAGTTCATATACTCACATTGTAGGTCATGTGGGTAAAGTCCATCCACAATAGTACCATACACAGCCAAACAGCGCCAGACATCCATTCCTTTCCCAGTGCTGATTACAGAGCTATGTCGACGGGCTGGAGTTTCTTGTGAATAAAAGAGGGATATTGAGGTCACACCCACATCCTCCATCGATATATGGCACATAGAGTTCGAGTACACATGGGATGAGGCGGATATGAGGAGAGCAACTCCGGTGGATGCATCCCCGGAGGTTTATGTTGAGTCCATACCTGCAGAGGCATCTTTGCCTACTTCGGCCTCTAGGCCTTCAGGTACACCTACTACCGCTCCTTCACAGGCCCTAAGTTCTTCTGTTGCTTTCCAGCCTACTAGGATCACTCAGGCCATGCTCTTCAAGATGGGGCACCTAGCCCATTCTGCCGATGTGCTGGATTCCCGGCTAGAGGTCGAGGTGCCTAGGATGATTGAGCGAGTCATCTTAGCTGCTTTGACAACCCTCCGAACATCTATTGATGCTCTCACAGCGAGAGTAGAGACTTATGAGAGTGGACAATGGGTTACTTCCGAGGTTACGACTTTGAAAGCCAAGGTGTCTGATTTGAGGAAGGATGTGGACTATCTGAAGTCCACATACTTCACTTCACTGATTGATTTAGTTGAGGATTCGGGTGTTCCAGCCAGTTTTGATATGCCTCCGGCTACTACCGGAGATGAGCCTAGGGATGATGTGGCTGCTGCTGAGTCAGAGGTGGAGACGGATGAGGAGCAGCTTGATGCTTAGGAGGCGACCATCTATGAGGACCTGCCTAATTTAGAGGAGATGATAGTATAGTCCGTCATCATGGCAGGCTCTAGTGGAGCCAGTGTTGTTGCTAACTCGGGCACTGATGCCCAAGATCAAAGTGTGACCTCGGGCATTGATGCCCCGACAGATGGAGCGACTGTGTAGACAAGATCATTCTTTACCTCTCTCTCTGTTGTTCTTGTGATTTTTATGTTTTTAGTTGCATTTGAGGACAATTGCTTTTCTTTTGTGGGTGGGGTGTGGTATTTCCATACCTACATCTTGTGTTTTAATTTTGTTTGTGAATATTGATGAATATTGGGTATTTTGATCTATATATGTGTTTGATCATATTTTATGGATGTTCGAGCTTATGGCTCCTTTTGTTTTGAATGGAATTGGTTTTTGACCAATTTTGAAAAGTTTGTCCCACCTCTTTTTGTGTGTGAATATGGTTGTTCTTGTGCAAATTTAAGTATCGGTTATGATTAATACTGATGACTTGAATAGTGCTCTTAATTGAATAAAATGAATGTGCGGCTATGATGAGACCAAATGAAGTTGCATAGAGAATGTGTGAACTTTTTGCATCTTGTTGTGACTAGCCGATTATCGAGTGAAGTCTTTTGTGATTAACATTGCACACTAGCTCGAATGAGTCTCATTTGATATTGGTACCAATGCCTTGTGTGATGAGTTTACCTTGAACACTGTGTGTGGAGACACTTAGAATTTGCCCCATTGGTCCGGCTGACTAAATGATGCAAGCTCTTGAAATGATCTTAGGCAACAATTTTGATGAGTGAAACAACTAGATAATATACCTTTTTTTGTGGCCAACCTTGTGAGATGTGTGAACCTTGCTTGAACCCCTTTGAGTCTTATCCTTTTCTTGGAAGAAACTTGAGCAATTGTGACCCCTCTTTATCCATTCTCCAATAATCCTCATGAAGTGTGGTTTGTTTGAATAACCAACTTAGGCCAAAAGCCTAAGTTGGGGGTGTGGTGAAAATGAGAAGGTAAATCAAGAAGTGTGGAAAATTCCCTCTTTGAGCAATGGTTTTGAAAAAGATGGAACCCCTTCATATAAAAAAACAAAAAAAAAAAAAGAATGAAAAAGTTGTGAAATAAGTGATGAAAATTGCAAAAAAAAAAAAGAAACGGGGTATCCGGTAATCCATGTGAAAGTGAATAATAGGGTGAATTGTGAACATGAGTTCCCTCAGCTGCCACCCCTCCTGAAACAAGTTCAGTGCCAGCTCATGCACCTCCAATGACCCCTGCACTCCCTATCACTCCTCCACCTCGGGTACTGAACAGATTGAAAGATAATGGGGTACGGACCATCCTAAAGGAGAAGTTATTATCTACAGAGGGCCTGGAGGGAAAGTACCCCGGTTTCAGGGACACCATCCACTACTATGAGTTTGAGCAGTTCACTAGACCCCGAGGCCCTTACATCCTTCCTGGGTTCGGGAATTCTATAGAGTTGATGGGGAGTTGGTGCCCAAAAGCAAGAAGAAGGCAAGCGAATTCAGATCGGTGAAGTCGGTCAAGGTCAGAGGCAAAGAAGTTGAGTGCGGCAGTGAATATATTAACATTGTTTTGAATAGATCGCTGCACTCTGCACTTTCTTACGAGGAACTATAAATTGTTGAAGAATTGTGTGTGAATATGGAATCATCTTTGTTGTGAGAGCATTTGAGTACCTTTGTTGAGCTTGAACTTGCATTTGAAGCAAGTATTGTGAACTTGAGCATCTTTGATAATGGTAAGTCACAACTTGAATCTTTGAGTGCACAATTGATCCTTGCATGAATAAGTTAAGTCTTGTTGTGTGCATTCATGATTGAGTCTTATGTAGCACTATTTGAGATATCTTTTTTGAACTGCTAAACTTGAGTTTTACTTGAGGACAAGAAAAAGTTTAAGTTGGGGGTGTTGATGAGTCCTGGATTTGGACTCATTTAGGGCATTGTTTTATAGATTTAGTGTCCTCAAATGCTTAATTTGTGCCAATAACTGATGTTAAATCCTTGATTTTCAGGTATATGGATTGAGGAACAAAGCAAGGACACTAACACTAAAAAAGGAACAAAACAAGCTGAAGAAATGAAGAAGGGCGAGCCAGAGGATCACCAAGAGCACTCGGCGTGTCGCCGAGTGGCTCATCTGACCGCCTAAAGTTCCAGTGTGCCAAGCCTTGAAGGAAAGAACCAAATCGGTGACGACGAAGAGCAATCGGTGGATCGCCAAGTAGTTCCGCGAAACCAAGATAGATCAGCCAAAGTTACAGCCCTTGAGGAGGCTGAATGCTAAGGTGAAAAGGCGATGGAAGAGGTCAAAGGGTGACTCGCCGAGTTGTTCGGCGAGCCCGACTTACTTCGCTGACTGGCCCTTCGTGGCTTATTTTCGGCAACTATAAATTAGATTTTGAGCATTTTAGTTAGTATCTTGGAACTTATCTTTAGTATTATTTTGTATTATAATACTTAGAACTCCTCACTCTATAGTTTTTCATAGCTTTGAAGAATTTGAGAAATTCACTTTTGAGAAATTGGAAGTGGATTTTTGAGATTCATCAAATTGGAGTATTGTAAAGACAAAATCACTCTTACCCAGTTGATGGATAATCAATTTGGAAATTGTTTTTACCTTTTTATAATGTCTAGCTAAAACCTCAAATTCTTGGGGTGTGATCATGTGATTATGGGTGAATTAGTTTTTTAGTATTGCTAATTACTAGTTCAAATTCTATTTAAAAGTGAGTTTAATCAATAATTGTGGTTTAATTTAAGAATTGTAGTTGCAAATGCAGTTCTATATTTGTGTTCTTGGCTTGCTCGAAAGAAATGTTTTAGAACTAAGATTATTGATTGATGGTTTGTGGGTATTGGGTTGACCTGGGTTTTTCGAGAGAGAGTGAATTCTAAACCCAATATCACACATTTAGCTCGAGAGAGTGAATGTATTAAGGTGTGGGGTATTCTTCATTGTCATGCTTGTTGATGTTCGAAATAAATCACCTGATTCGGGGTAGTTGTTCGAGAGAAAACTATCTCCCCTATAGTCTAGCCTACTTACTTATATTTAGCTATTTACTAATAGTGGCAATTACCCATATGTCTATATTTTCCTATAATCGATCACATCCCGAGAATCCTTCTCATTATTGTTAATTCCTAGTGTTTGTGACTGCTTTTAGTTGAGAATCAAAACAAAAAAAAAACCATTTGATATTCGTGTCAACTCTTTTACTTGATTGTGCCTTTAATCGATAATTTCTATTCTTATGGCTGATTAGACTACATTCATACTTCCTAATTGAATTTGAGATGCGTACTGCTCCTTGTGGGATTTAACCCCAACTCATTTAGTTGAGTTTTATACTGATTTACTATCGTTGAACACCTAGAATTGGATGAGGTGTGCTTGAAACGTTAAATCACACGGCGTGCCACATGTACGCCAGGGGCGTCAGGCCCTTTTCTTCTATGTTCTTCGTCCCGTATGGGTTCTTTCAATCCGTACCTTTGCTCTCGTCCTAATACTAACTATCTAAGCCTTCATTATTCATTGAGAGATCCTATATATATCCTAATCATAACTCTTAAATTCATGTTTCAAATCAAGATAAAATTAAGAGGAAAGTTCAAGAAAGTCCTTTTGGGTGGTCATTTTGAAAAGTCTTTTACAATTATCTATAACTTGATTTATGACTTGAGTAAATGAGTATGAGAATGAGGAGAATTACCTTTCATGTTTCCAAATGAGTATAGGGAACTAGATGTTCCCAAGAGTAACACTTTTACAATTAAAACGAGAGAAACATTGATTTCTAAATGAGTTTATGAGAAGGTTTTGAGCATTACCTCTTTTAGGAGGATCCTTTGAGTAAAAACCTCGAGTTGAGAAAGAGCTATGTTTTATACATTTGAGCATGAGTTGTATATATAATTGGGATAAGTATTGATCACCGATATGGGGATGAGTTCAGACAATTCACATTCCTCATAAACCATGTAGCAAACATGGGTAAAGGGTTGTAATTTTTAGGCGATGCCATAGCTTAGTGGATCCACTTAGTTGAGGAGTTCTATACCCGACAAGGTATAAGACAATTCTGACAGCGTGTGCGAGACACTGTATCATCACATAGCTCATAGTGATGTTTGTCGATTAGAGAATCTCCCAAATAAGAGTAAATATTTATTATTGTATTCTTATACATATTGAATTTATATCTACTGTTTTAAAAGCTTTATATATTGTATCTCTTATTGTTGATTTCACATTTGAGTTGAGATGAGGTGAGTATGTCTTCACAGGTTATCAGTTCAGTACATATGTTTCAATTATCCCCTTACATTCTCGTGCATTAAATGTATTGATGTCATTCAACTTGCATCTTATTTATGATGCAGATACATGTGTTCAGGGTCATCAACAAACGCTTTGTTGATACCATTAGCACTCCATCTAGCTTTGGTGAGCCTCCTTGCTTTTTGATGGGTTCCAAATTTATATTTTTGTTTGTTAAGATGTCGTGGGTCTTGTCCCTACATCTATCGTATTGTTTAGAGGCTTCATAGATAATAGTTGTTTGAGGAGTCTTTTTCCTATTTTCCTTGTTGATGTTCCTTTGAGACCTTGAATTGATTATTTATGTTATTTAAGTACTTTCAGACATTATTGAGTTAGTCTATTATTGTGCCCCTATGAGTTAATCTTTGCATTGAGTTCCTATTTCATTTGAGTAAGTCTTCTGCTAGGTAGTCAGCTAGTCCCAGAATTCACAGGATCAAATGTCACTGAGGATCCAGAGAACTTTGTGGAGAAACTGCAAAAGGTGTTTGAGGTTATGTGTGTTGCTGATGTTGAGCGTGTGGAGTTTTCTTCATACCAACTCAAGGGTGTTGCTAGGATTTGGTACGACCAATGGAAGAAAAGCAAGGCTGAAGGGGCACCATTAGTTAGTTGGGTTGTTTTTGAAAGTGCCTTCTTAGAGAGCTTCTTTCCCCGGGACGAATGTCGGTGGTGGTGGTGGTGAGTTAGCTATTTTGTTTCTCAAGCTTCGTGCATGTTGAATTGAATTTGAAGGTTTGATAATGTTTCACTTAGGTTGTTTGCACCTTCTACTATGTCTATCTCCATTTATCAATTGGATGAGTCTGAACATGAATCATGAATTCTTAATTGTCGTGAAAAGTTCCCCCCCACATAAAGGACACTTGATAAATTCTAGATGAGTTGACATTCTGGAAAAAAAACTGTAACACCTCGCTAAGTGAAAGAGCTAGAATTAGAAAGAGTCATTTTTGGAAAGAATGAAAAATCTGGAAAGTTGTTTAATTTATTTTAAGCTTGAGTTTGGGTCAAATTCAAGCGACCATAACTCATATCTCAGAATGAGTTAGGTGTTCTAAAAGATACCTTAGGAAAAATCTTTGAATTATCTTTCCAACTCCACCGAGTTTGCTTGATTTCGAGTTCGTATGAGGGAGATATGCCCATTTGAAGTTGGGATGTCTAGATAAGGAAAGTCAAAACCGGATTTGAAAGGGGTATTTTGGTCTTTTCCATGCCCAACTAATTTATTTCGTTTTTAGAGGTTTAATTGGGGTATAAACAGGATTAGATCAGTTTACGCTTTACCAAATCACGCTAGGGTTTTTGAAGAATGAACTCAAAAGGAGAAAGGAGAAGAAAAGTTCAAAGATTCGTCAAGTTCTTGCGATTTTGGGTGTGGTTTTTGCCAAGGATTCAATCCTACGAGGTATGTGAGTTCACATAGCGTTGGGTTCATTCATCCATGCGCCAAACACGTTTATTTCAGTATGATTTTCATCCTAAGAAATTGAAACTTTGATGTTCTTGAGTTGTATTCTTGAATTGCTTTCGTTCTTGAATATGGGATGAGATTGAGGAGTTCTTGAGAGTTTAAGGTTGATTGTTAGAATTGTTTTGAGTTAGATTCTTATGTACATATGTTGGGTATCTTAATCTAAAGAGGAATTGAGAAAAAGAATCGAATTTAGGTGAATTGGAGTTAGAAAACAAAGAAGGAACAAGTCGGGCAAATCTGGGTACCAGGTCTACGTCGCGGACCTGTTCCTCAGGATTGACAAAATTTTCTCCGCGTCACGGAGTGGTCACGGACCGTTCTGCCTCAAAATTTATTTCGCGATCAAATAAGTAAATGCATCTCTGCATCGCGGACTTGATTCCAAACAGTGATTTCTTGATCGTTTCTTATGTTTAACTATCTAAAAACACTCATAAACATCATGAGATCCTTCCTATCACAAATAACAATCCTTGAATCCATAAATTCAAATTCAAGGAAAGTTAAGAGCTAAGTCTAGAGGGTTCTTAGAGTCATTTCCAAAGTCTTTTGCAAATGTTTTAACTTTGTTTTAAGACTTGAGTTTTGAGTTGAGTAAAGAGTGAAGATCAAAGTTCTTTTCTTTAAAAGAGTATACTGGACTATATATTCCCAAAAGATTAAATGTTTTCACATTTAAAGAAGAGAGGAAACACCGATTTTCAAGAGAGCCTTTGAGCTAGTTTTGAGTAATTATCTCAAACCATAAAAAGAGTTTTGTTTTTAAACATATGAGCTGAGTATATTTTGGGAGTAGTATGGAGCACCTATATGGGGACAAGTTCACAATAACTCAATTCCCCATAAACCATGTAGCCATCGTGGGTAAAAAGGGTCATACTTTTTAAATGATTCCTTAGTGCTTTTTAGCATAGATTAGTGGATCCACTTAGTTGAGGCATTCTATATCATTGCAAGTTATAGAACAGTTGTGGCAATGTGGGCGAGACGATGTATCATCACATTAGGTCATAGTGATGGTTGTCGGTTAGAGAAACTCCCATAGTATTATATTACTTTATATGTAAACTAAGTTGTTATTGTATTTCTTAACACATTGAGTTGTCACTTACTGTTTTAAATGCTTTGTATAAACTGCACCTTTATTGTTATTTTACGTTACATTTGAGTTGAGTATCCAGGAGTTGAGTAAAGCTAAGGTAAGTGTTCTTTTCAGATTCCTTTCAAGCTTATGTCATGTTTAGTTTTCCCCTCGCATGCTCATACATTCAATGTACTGATTCCATTTGGCATGCATCATTTTATTATGCAGATAAAGGTAACCAGGATCAACATCCAGCGTCTCGTTGATCCAGTTGAGCACTCAGAGTCAGTTGGTGAGCCTCCTTGCTTTTGGAGGACCCATTTTTACTACTTTATAGTTAGTTCATTAGGATGTCGTGGGTCTTGTCCCGACGTTGTTAGAGGCCTAATAGACAATTAGTAGTTCATTTCTCGTTATCTTGTTATTGGCTTATGTTTTGAGATTTGAGTTGTCATCTTGGCTAGTTGAATGTTCTTTTAAGACATTCGAAGTTCTTTCATGAGTTTATATTTTCAAACTATTATCTTGTTATTTAAGGCTTCCGCTATGAGTTAAGCCAGGCCAAGGGTTCGCTAGGGCCAATATTGGTTCTCGAGTGTCGGTCACGCTAGGGTGTAGGCTCGGGGCGTGATAAACTTGGTATCAAAGCACAGAGTTCAAGAGTCCTAGGGAGTCTATGAAGACGTGTCTGTAGAGTCCTAGTACTCGGTGTGAAGCGCGCCACATCTATAATTAGGAGGTTGTGACACTTAGGAAATTATCTCACTTATTTCACACTCATTTCGTGCGATAGTGTGTAACTCTATAAAGTATCTTTCCAACTCATGCTCGCACGTGTCTTTTAGTTGATCATACCTCCATAAAGAGTAGTCTGAGGTCGTCCTGATAGGAGGAACGTTGAGGAGCATGGGGTACCTAATGCACTAGAAGTGCAACCCCAAAAAGAGGTCACCAATGCTGAATTTTGGGAAGCAATCCGAATGCTAAGTCAAGTTGTGACCAACCAGGTTGGGCAACAAAGAGGGGCTCGACAGTAAGAGGCTGATACTTTGAGGATCCGTGAGTTCTTGAGGATGAATCCTCCAAATTTCACTGGTTCAAGCACTACTGAGGATCCAGAAAGATTTGTTGAGGAACTGCAAAAGGTATTTGAGGTTATGCACATTGTTGATGCTGAGCGAGTGGAACTAGTTGCATATCAACTAAAGAGTGTTGCTAGGATTTGGTTTGACCAGTGGAAGAAGGGTAGAGCTAAGGGTGCACTAGTTTTGAGTTGGGCTATGTTTGAGGAGGATTTATTGGGGCGTTTATTTCCCCGTGAACTGAGAGAAGCCAAGGTAAGGGAGTTCATTACCCTTAAGCAGGATTCACTAAGTGTTCATGAGTACAGTTTGAAGTTCAATCAACATTCCCGATATGCTCTGGAGATGGTTGCAGATATGAGGAGCAGGATGAGTCTGTTTGTTGCTGGGTCGTCTCATCTGTCAAGTAAGAAGGTCAAGGCAGCTATGCTGATAGGGGACATGGACATAGCTAGACTTATGGTTTATGTGCAGCAGGTTGAGGAAGAGAAGCTGAGAGATAGAGAAGAATTCTGAAATAAGAAGGCTAAGACAGGGAATGAGTTTGGGAAGCAAAGGAGCAATGTGAATCGTTCTTCCTTTCAACAGAAACAAAAAGGACCTGCTTCATCATCTGCTAGTGCACCTGCACCAAGGAACAAAGGTGAGTACAATAGTCATAATTCACAGGGTTTTAGAGATAGACCTGCCCAGTCTTAGGGTAGTGTGGTACGAGGAGGCAATTGGGCTCCTGCATGTGCTAAGTGTGGTAGGAACCACCCAGGTGCTTGTCGCGATGGCTTTACAGGTTGTTTCAAGTGCAGCCAAGAGGGTCACTTCATGAAAGAGTGTCCGAAGAACAGACAGGGAAATGGAAATAGGGGTAATAAAGCCCAATCTTCTTTAGTTGCTCCACCAGACAGGGCTGCACCTAGAGGAGCTACTTCAGGTACTGGCAGAGGAGCAAACCGCATATATACGATCACTAGTCGTCAAATGCAAGAGAATTCTCCAGATATTGTCACTGGTATGATCAAAGTCTTTACTCTTGATGTCTATTCTTTGCTAGACCCAGGAGCGACTTTATCTTTTGTGACTCCTTATGTTACAATGAATTTTGATGTTCTTCCTGAGAAACTTTGTGAGCTCTTTTGTGTTTCTACACATATTGGAAGGCTATTCTAACTGAGCGAGTCTATCGTGATTGTACCATTTCCGTCAATCAGAAGAGCACCATGGATGATTTAGTTGAGTTAGACATGGTTGATTTTGATGTTATTCTGGGTATGGACTGGCTTAATGTTGTTATGCCTCCATTGATTGCAGAACTCGAGTTGTTAAATTCCAGTTTCCTAATGAGACAGTTACAGAGTGGAGTAGTAGTTCATCAGTGCCTAAGGGTCGTTTTATTTTGTACCTTAAGGAATGAAAGTTAGTTTCCAAGGGTTGTGTCTATCACTTAGTCCGAGTTAATGATTCTAGTGTTGATACACCTCTTATTAAGTCAGTTCCAGTTGTGAGTGAGTTTCCAGAAGTCTTTCATGATATTCTACCTGGAGTCCCTCCTAAGATAAAGATAGATTTTGGTATAGATATCTTTCCCAATACTTATCCAATATCTATTCTGCCATATAGAATGGCTCCATCAGAGTTGAAAGAGCTAAAAGAGCAGTTCAAAGATCTCATTGAGAAGGGTTTTATTCGACCAAGTGTCTCACCTTGGGGTGCTCCTGTCCTATTTGTGAGGAATAAAGATGGTTCCCTTAGAATGTGTATAGATTACCGCCAGTTGAACAAGGTTACCATCAAGATTAAGTATCCTCTTCCAAGAATTGATGATATTTTCGAGTAGCTTCAGGATGCCACCAGTTTCTCTAAGATAGACCTCATATCAAGCTACCATCAGTTGAGGGTAAGGGAATGTGATATTCCAAAAACAGCTTTCAGGCCTCGTTATGGTCATTATGAGTTTCTGGTCATATCGTTCGGTTTAACCAATGCGCCTGCAGCATTCATGGACCTTATGAATAGAGTATTCAAGCCTTATTTAGATATGTTTGTTATCATATTCATTGATGACATACTAATCTATTCGAGGAATATGGAATATCATGCTAGCCATCTCAGAATAGTTCTCCAAACTCTAAAGGATAGGGAGTTGTATGTTAAGTTCTCGAAATGTGAGTTTTGGCTTGAGTCTGTGGCATTTTTAGGCCACATTGTTTTCAGTGATGGAATTAGAGTTGATACCCAGAAAATAGATACAGTTCAGAATTGGCCTAGACCCACATCTCCAACTGATATTAGGACTTTCTTGGGGTTGGCTACATATTATAGAAGGTTCGTAGAGGGGTTCTAATCTATTTCGTCCCCTTTGACCAAGTTGACTTAGAAGACAGTTAAGTTTCAATGGTCTGAAGCTTGTGAGAAAAACTTTCAGGAATTGAAAAACTGGTTGACTACTGCCCAGTATTGACTTTACCAGAAGGTACTGAAGGTTTTGTGGTATATTGTGATGCATCCAGAGTTGGTTTGGGCTGTGTGTTAATGCAAAATGGCAAAGTTATAGCTTACACCTCCAGACAGTTGAAAGTTCACGAGAAGAATTATCCAACCCATGATCTTGAATTGGTTGCCATAGTATTTGCTTTGAAAATATGGTGTCATTATCTTTATGGTGTTCATGTGGATGTGTTACCGATCACAAGAGCTTTCAGTATGTGTTTAGTCAGAAAGAGCTCAATTTCAGATAAAGGAAGTGGTTAGAATTACTCAAGGATTATGACATGAGTATTTTATATCACCCAGGTAAGGCTAATGTTGTTGTTGATGCCTTGAGCAGGTTGTCCATGGTTAGTACCGGCCATTTTAAGGAAGATAAAAAAGAGTTAGCAAAAGATATGCACAGAATTTCACGATTAGGAGTTCGATTAATGGATTCCACAGAAAGAGGAGTAGTGGTGATGAATGTGGTTGAATCATCATTAGTGTCAGAAGTGAAAGAGAAGCAAGACCAATATCCTATTTTGTTTGAATTGAAGGAAAATGTTCATAAGCAAAAATTAATGGCTTTTGAACAAGGGGGGGATGGTGTATTGAGGTATCAAGGTAGATTGTGTGTACCAAGAGTGGATGAACTCCAAGAGAGGATTATGGAGGAAGCTCATAGCTACAGATATTCTATCCATTCGGGTTCCACAAAGATGTATTGTGACTGTAGAGAGGTATATTGGTGGAGTAGTATGAAGAAAGGTATTGTTGAGTTCGTTGCTAAATGCCCGAATTGTCAACACGTTAAAGTAGAGCACCAAAGGCTCGGTGCTATGGCTCAGAATATATAACTTCCGGAATGGAAGTGGAAGATGATCACTATGGACTTAATCACAGGTCTACCAAGGTCTCTCAAGCAGTATGATTCTATTTGGGTGATTGTTGATAGAATGACGAAATCAACCCACTTTTTGCCAGTAAAGACTACCCATTCAGTAGATAATTATGCTAAGTTGTATATTCGAGAGGTAGTTAGAATTCATGGGGTTCCGGTATCGATTATTTTAGATAGAGGAGCATAATTTACTACACAGTTCTGGAAAGAAATGCTTGGGTTCAAAGGTAAACTTAAGTACTATTTTTCATCCTCAGACAAATGGTCAAGCAGAGCGTACTATTCATACTTTAGAAGATATGTTGAGGGCCTATGTGATTGATTTCAAGGGGAATTGGGATGATCACATACCTCTCATTGAGTTCGCTTACAACAATAGTTACCACTTTAGCATCCAGATGGCTCCTTATGAAGCTCTCTATGGGACAAGATGAAAATCTCCTATTGGATGGTTTGAAGTTGGTGAGGTTGGGTTAATTGGACTAGACTTAGTTCATCAAGCTATGGAGAAAGTGAAATTATTCAAGAGAGGTTGAAAACAGCACAGAGTCGTCAAAAATACTACACTGATGTTAAGAGAAGGGAGTTAGAATTTGAAGTAGATGATTGGGTATACTTGAAGATTTCACCCATGAAAGGTGTTATGAGATTTGGTAAGAAGGGAAAGCTTAGTCCCTGGTATATTGGCCCTTACAAAATATCCAAAAGGATTGGCAATGTAACTTATGAGTTCGAGCTACCACAAGAGTTAGCAGCGGTCCATCCGGTATTTCATGTTTTCATGTTGAAGAAGTGCATGGGAGATCCTTCACTTATTATACCAACTGAAGATATTGGTATCAAGGATAACTTGTCTTATGAGGAGATCCTTGTTTAGATTCTAGATCGTCGCAAGTTGAGGACTAAAGAAGTAGCGTCAATCAAAGTTCTTTGGAGAAATCAGTTTGTTGAGGAAGCTACTTGGGAAGGTGAGGAGGATATGAAGAAGAGATATCCACATTTCTTTGAGTACGAAGAAATTCCAGATCAAGGTATTAATTCTCTTCTTAGTACTCCTAAAATTGATATACTTAATGTGTTAGATTTGCTTGTTGAGTGTTTGAGCTGAATGTTAGATATTACACCCTTAGCCTACTAAGAGTAATCTCATTCGAGGATGAAGGTTTCCAAGGGGGAGATATTCTAACACCTCGCTAAGTGAAAGAGCTAGAATTAGAAAGAGTCATTTTTAAAAAGAATGAAAAATCTGGAAATTTGTTTAATTTATGTTAAGCTTGAGTTTGGGTCAACTTCAAGCGACTATAGCTCCTATCTTAGGATGATTTAGGTGTTCTACAAGACACCATAGGAAATATATTTGAATTATCTTTCCAACTCCGCCGAGTTTGCTTGATTTCGAGTTCGTATGAGGGAGATATGCCCATTTGAAGTTGGAATGTCTAGATAAGGAAAGTCAAAATCGAATTTTAAAGAGGTATTTTGGTCTTTTCCATGCCCAATTAATATATTTCGTTTTTAGAAGTTTAATTGGGGTATAAACAGGATTAGATCAGTTTACTCTTTACCAAATCATGCTAGGGATTTTGGAGAAAGAACTCAAGAGGAGAAAGGAGAAGAAAAGTTCAAAGATTCGTCAAGTTCTTGCGATTTTGGGTGTGGTTTTCGCCAAGGATTCAATCCTACAAGGTATGTGAGTTCACATAGCGTTGAGTTCATTCACCCACGTGCCAAACATGTTTATTTCAGTATGATTTTCGTCCTAAAAGATTAAGACTTTGATGTTCTTGAGTTGTATTCTTGAATTGCTTTCGTTCTTGAATTTGGGATGAGATTGAGGAGTTCTTGAGAGTTTAAGGTCGATTGTTAGAGTTGTTTTGAGTTAGATTCTTGTGTACATGTGTGGGGTATCTGAATCTAAAGATAAATTGAGAAACAGAATCGAATTTAGGCGAATTGGGGTTAGAAAAAGAAGAAGGAACAAGTCGGGAAAATCTAGGTACCAGGTCCTCGTCGCTGACCTGTTCCTCAGGATTGACAAAATTTTCTCTGCGTCATGGAGTGATCAAGGACCGTTTTGCCTCAAAATTTATTTCGCGATCAAATAATTAAATGCATCTCTGCATCGCGGACTTGCTTCAAAAGACTTGAGTTTTGAGTTGACTAAAGAGTGAAGATCAAAGTTCTTTTCTTCAAAAGAGTATACTGGGACTATGTATTCCCAAAAGAGTAAATGTTTTCACATTTAAACAAGAGAGGAAACACTGATTTCCAAGAGAGCCTTTGAGCTAGTTTTGAGTAATTATCTCAAACCACATAAAGATTTTTTTTAAAACATATGAGTTGAGTATATTTCGGGAGTAGTATGGAGCACTGATATGGGGACGAGTTCACAATAACTCAAGTTCCTATAAACCATGTAGTCATCGTGGGTAAAAAGGGTCATACTTTTTAGATGATTTCTTAGTGCTTTTTAGCATAGACTAGTGGATCCACTTATTTGAGGCGTTCTATATCATGGCAAGTTATAGGACAGTTCTGGCAGCGTGGGCAAGACATTGTATCATCACATTAGCTCATAGTGATGATTGTCGGTAAGAGAAACTCCCATAGTATTATATTACTTTATATTTAAAGTGAGTTGTTATTGTATTTCTTTAACACATTGAGTTGTCACTTACTGTTTTGAATGTTTTGTATAAACTGCACCTTTATTGTTGTTTTACGTTGCATTTGAGTTGAGTAAAGCTAAGGTAAGTGTTATTTTCAGATTCCTTTCAAGCTTATGTCATGTTTAGTTTTCCCCTCGCATGCTCGTACATTCAATGTACTAATGTCATTTGGCTTGTATCGTTTTATGATGTACATACAGGTAACCAGGATCAGCATCTAGCGCCTCGTTGATCCAGTTGAGCACTCATAGTCAGTTGGTGAGCCTCCTTGCTTTCTGTAACAATCCACTCGGATGGATGCTACCACTTAAATAAGAAATCTAATTAAATACTTGCGACATTTAAAATATATTAACTATGGCCATATTGATTATAATTTAGTAAAGGGATTGTGTTCATAAAAGAAAAAAAAGAAATAGTTAAGGATATGCATCCTGCCCATTTAAACATTTATTTGATGTCCAATTGATATTGCGCAGAATTTTAACTTATGGTGGAAAAACCCTTCCAAAATAATATAAGCCAATAACTCACGAGATTTTTTTGCATATATTATCCTCACACTACAAAAATGGTATAAAAAGAATATTACCAACTTTCGAGTACCCAAATTAGGTGGTTCATGCTTCACACAACCATTCAAAACATGTGATAAATTTAATATATTACAAGACTTGGGCTTACACACCCCAAAAGAACAAAACATATAGCCATACTAATATCACAACCCATGGTGACATGATCAAATTAGCCTTCAAAATTTCATGTAAATATACAACACATAGGTCATGTATAAGTCCCAAGGTTTATGCAAACTATAGATGCCTATATCCAAATGTGATCTTACCATAAAGCTCGCAAAAAACTCCGCCTCCAATGGCCAGCTTCAAGTATCCCCTCGAACGTTCCCTTTCAAAAGTCATGGACAACACAATTGAAACATAATAAATAAATCAAGTAAACAATATATTAAGGGGATCAAGTTCTATATTTAAAGATTCAAGTGTCAAGAACGCTCATAGAACCATTTCCCAAGAGATCCAATACCAAGGCTCGCCCAATATATACCTCATGTCGTCATACCAAGAACAAGCAGGTATCAAGAAGGGTCGACGCCCTGTATCAAGAAGGGTCAAAGCCCAATAATCAAGAGGACCAAGAACCATATTAAAAATGGCTTTCTAATTCATACTTAAAATGGACAACTTTCATTCTTAAGACGGACTAAAAATCCAGAGTCAAGATGGCAAATGATCCGAATCAAGAGGCATGCCAATAGTGACAAAGTCACAGCCACAAGAAGGACAAGGTCCCAACAATAGTGCCAAGTGATCAAACAATCCGTACAAGTGAGTGAGTTACACAAGTGTCTTTAATGTCTGAAAGGATACCAACACGACAATGCAAAGTGACAAGAGGTAACCAAGGTACCAAGATAAACTTTCAGACATACCAGTAGGTAAAAAGAGTACAAGTACAAGTTTATATACAAACCTCGAGCTTTAGCATAGAAACAGTCCAACAAAACTTCAAGAATTCAAACCGTAGCCCGACAAACATATCAAGGTTTATTGTACACGAGTATGTATAACCTTTAAAATACAATTAAATAACTTATTTAACTTCTATTAGCTTAATAATGTTTACATAAAATAGGATCATCATCACAAGTAAGCCTAGCATGTACGAATACAACTATGCTCCCAAAACAGTGAATCTGTCAAGCCTGGTACCTCAAGTCGCAACTCAGATTTGAAAAGGCAAAACGCAAAATTGGACTTTATATCCTTCATCAAAGATGTAGATGCATCTCTATAGGTTGAAAATAAACAATAATCACCACAAAATTTATTTTGTACAAAAAGATATATTCAAAACACTAACAGTTGATCATACAGGATTTCAAATTCCGAAATTTGGACAAAACTTGCCCTATATTGCGTCCCATATTCCAAATCATAACAGCTAAATTTGAGTTTTACATAAACATAAGAGTTGTAGGTATACGAATTAGTTTTCCAAATCATATTTATTCACTGTAAACAAAGTTCTAAAGAACGAGATATGCATAAATTACCAAACATTACCCAGCTCAGAAACTGATTTCAGCACTTACCAAAGAGAAGGGTGTATCTCGAATTTCATCCAAAAGGACCAAGATTTTCTTGAAATTTTGTGAGTAATATCGTTAGAGGAAGCTCTACCCCTTTCTTAGAGTTAAGGAACACCAATTCTTATAGAGGAGGTGTGAAATTATATGTTATAAGAGTGATACTTATCACTTACACCAAAAGTCAAAGTTGGCTGCCCAAAATTAAAAAGTTTGTTGCCCAAAAGTATACATATATCCCAATATGTATATATCTCACTTCCCTTCCAAGTTATAAATAATTCCAACAAGAATATTACGCAAATACCCCAATACAATCCATTAAATTACGATCACAATTTATGTTAAGCAAGTTTGCAAATATCACTACATTTAAAGTTCCCAAAATGAGAGTAAAACATATTGTAGCAATTAAGCAATGGTGTATCGACATCCGACTCTTGGTTAGTA
Organism: Solanum okadae; assembly: GCA_036553675.1. Classification (NCBI taxonomy): domain Eukaryota; kingdom Viridiplantae; phylum Streptophyta; class Magnoliopsida; order Solanales; family Solanaceae; genus Solanum; species Solanum okadae. Next base: position 28,342,259 of record CM071680.1, read on the forward strand.
TTTAGGGGCGTTACACTTTCGGAGGACCCCTTTTTACTACTTTATAGTTGGTTCATTAGGATGTCGTGGGTCTTGTCCCAACGTCCATCTCAGTTGTTAGAGGCTTCATAGACAGTTAGTAGTTCATTAGTCGTTATCTTGTTATTGGCTTATGTTTTGAGATTTGAGTTGTCATCTTGGCTAGTTGAATGTTCTTTTAATACATTCTAAGTTACTTCATGAGTTTATCTTTTAAGACTATTATCTTTTATTTAAGTCTTCCGCTATGAGCTAAGTCAGGCCAAGGGTTCGTTTGGGGGCAGGGATGGTTCTTGAGTACCAGTCCCGCCCAGGGTGTAGGCTCGGGGAGTGACAAAAACAAAAATAGAAGCAATATAAAAAAATGTTAATATTTAAGGTCAAACAACATGAAAATCTATATCTATCTTCTATATACTATCTCAAAAACATGAGCGCCCCCCTAACTTGAATGTTAAGTTACTATAATACCCTCAACTTTAAACAAACAATATAGTTGGTTATAAATAGATTGTGAATTTTTCAAAGAGTTGTGATTTTTCTGAAGGGTTGTTCTTATTCTTCTTAAAACACCTAATTTAGTATATCTTCTATATATTATATTATATTTATTTATATTATATTAAAAGAAATCACCTTTACATATTGAAGGGTTGTGACTTTACCAATGAGTTGTGACATTTTTGAAGAGTTATGACTTTTTGAAGGGTCGTAACTTCTTCAAATAGTTGTGACTTTTTCGATGAGTTGTGACCTTTACAAAGAATTGAGACATTTTTGAAAGGTTGTGGTTGTTATGATAAATCACAATAAGTACCTTTTCATACTTTTCTTCTTCTTCTTTTTAAAACACCCACTTTAGTATATTTTATATTTTTTATAATATTAAAAGCATACACCTTTTCAAATTGAAGGGTTGTGACTTTTTCGAAAAGTTGTGACTTTTTCAAAGAGTTGTGACTTTTCTGAAGGATTTTGACTTTTTCAATGAGTTGTAACTTTTCTAATGAGTTATAGCATTTCCGAATGGTTGTGAATTTTTTCGATAAGGCATAATGAGTACTTTTTCATACTACCCTTTGTTGGTTATAAATAGAGGGGTTTCCTCTCATTTTTAAACTACAAATTTCTAAGTTTTCTATTAATCTTTTTTCTTAAAACACCCAATTTAGTATATCTTCTATATTTCATATTATAATTATTTATTTATATTATATCATTATATTAAAGAAAAGAACTTTTCACATAGAAGTATTCTGACTTCTCCGAAGGGATGTGACTTCTTCGATGAGTTGTGACCTTTTCAAAGAGTTCTGAATTTTCTGATAAGCCACAATAAATATCTTCTCATACTACCCTTTGGTTGCTATAAATGGAGGAGTTTCCTCACATTTTTAAACTATGAATTTTCCAAGTTCTCTATTTTTCGCTTCTTAAAAAGCTCAAGTGTGATTTGAAATGGTTGTGTGAGTTCAAAGTTTAGTGGAATTTGAATACCCCATAACTTGAATGTTAATATACTATAATATTTCAACTTAAAACACCCAATTTAGTATATCTTCTATATTTTATATTTACATTTATTTATATTATACTAAAAGAATGAACTCCAACAATACAACAATAACAAAGCAAAGAATTATAGGGGAGGGAGGAGAAGGTATATTTAAGAGGTGTAATTAAAAGATTTTAAGAGTGATTTTTTTTTCATTTACATATCAAAGTTAATTTTAAAATGAGAAAAAAAGTTTTAAAAATACAAAAAGATAAACGTAATTGGAGTTGCCACACCACATTATCTATATCTAGTTTTGCATTATAAATAGCTATATATGCTTTTAGATATTCATTTTACAACTTTCAGTATGCACGCACTCAGTAATCATTAGAAAATTTCCACATCCATTATTCATAAGAACTTATAATTTATTATTTGTTTTATAATCCTTTACTAAAAATTTTGGTTTAATAATATTTACATATTTTAAAAAAATAGTGTACTTCAATATTTGGCAATCACGTGCAGCGCACGTGCATCGATACTAGTATCTGGACATGTGTATTGCACATGTATCTCATAAAAGTAATACAGACGATATTAACCATATTAAACGGTAATGTAATGAGCAATTAAATAAAAATGTGCATGCTAAAATTCTTTGAATACGTTGTTGCTTGAGTATCTTTGGACAACGTGAAACAGTTTTCGATTAATATTGCAGGAAACTATTGCAATTAGATGAACTTACATAGTAATGCTTAGTTGAATTAATATGAGAAACTACAGTATGAATCTCAATTGTAGATCTTAATAAGTCACATGAAAGTGGACAACTTCACCTACCTTATTTTTCTAGAATTAGAAGATAAGACTGAATTGTTCATATAAAATACAGAGACTATATAAAACATTTATAGGCCGGAGACTCACCTTAGGACTTGTAGATTGCACATCTCTTGTATGATAAGTTTGTTAAAGTGACATCTTGACAATCAAAAGTTGAAAGTTATTGATGTTGTTTTCTTATTAATGATATTATTGTCCTTTTGTTATTATATATGGATTTCTCCAATTTATATATATAAGTTAATTTATTAAAAAAATATCTAAACGTTGCGAGGAAAAATATTTTTCCTCTTTTGAATTTTCATTATTCAAAAGAAAATTAGCACTAACAAACTAATGTTGTAAATAATTAGTGGATGTGGATATCCTTTGGCGCACATGTATTGTAGCATGCTTAGTTTTCCAAGTTACTTTAGGCTGATAAAGGCCTACATTGTATGAAATAATATATCATATATTGAGAGAAAGTTACTGCTACTTTTTGTTTTTCCTTTTCTTCTTTGTTTGTTCTTTCCATTTGATTTAGTATTTTGTCTTTATTTTATAACACGTTACCAGCACAAGTCTCTAATATTTTTGAGGATTTGTCTCAACTTCTTCTATCCGTGAGATCCGGCATTGGTCATGATGGACTTATGGGTAATTTGTTGAATCGTTCACAGAAGTAAAGTTGGGTAACTCATTCCAATTCTATTTTACAATTACTTTTGGTGGTTTGCAACTCTGATTAATCTTTTTTACATGTTTATTGTTTTCTTAGAGTATTACCCCTTTTTCATCGCAGGTAAAAGACATAAATATGTATTTCTATGAGGTCTGTTCTTGATCAATCAGTATGATGGTTAAGTGTCAGAAACGACACTTGATGGTGAAGTTAATTTTGTGGAAAATGTTAAAATAGCAAGAGCTATTATTTTGTAATTTTTTTTTATTGTGTTTGTGGATAAAAGACCAAAAAAATATTTTTGAGTCAAGCAAATGAGTCACCAACCACAGAAAAATTATACATAAATACCTCATAGTATCTTTCACCATATCTGAAAATATAGACATCATGCAACGTTGAAAAGTTGTTGGTGCATTACAAAACCCAAATGACATCCTCCTAAAAGAAAATGTTCCATAGAGGTAAGTGAAAGTAGTCTTCTCTTGATCATCCGGCGCTATAGAGATTTGATTGTAGCCTGAATATCCATCTAGAAAACAGTACCAACCTTTTCCGGCTAGATGATCTAACATTTAGTCCATGAACGGTATTGGGAAATGATATTTCTCTGTCGGTACATTCAACTTGCGTCCATGTAAACTCTCCAAACAGTAACTAACCTCATCAATATAAGCTCATTCTTTGAATTAGGAACCATAATGATTCCTCCATTCTTCGGCAAGCATTAAACTAGACTTCTCATATTATTATCAGCAATCATATAAACTACTCCAGAATCTAACCACTTGATAATATCTTTCTTCACAACTTCAACCATTGGTGGATTTAATATTCTATGGTTCTCAATTCTTAGTTTACAATATGACATAAGTTGGATCTTATGAGAACATATACCTGGTGGAATACCTATAATGTTAGCAATCGTTCATTAAATCATTCTTTCAAAACACCTCAACACTAATATCAAGGCCTCTACTTTCCCTTCATTAAAATCAGTAGCAATTATGACGGGCAAAGTATTATTCTAACCCAAGAACATGTACCACAAATAAGATAGGAGAGCCTTTAGTTTCAGCTTCGAAGGCTCATCAATAGATGGTTTTCCAGGCAGAGTTTCTTTATTTTTCAGATCCAAGTCCAGCTTTTTTGGTGGGCGACAAGTATAATCCTCCCCATCAAGTGCAGCAACTAAATCATCATACTCCTAAATGTTCTCTCCATCAAAATTAAGGATCATAGTCATTAATGCTTCAACACCTAATATCTCTTCAATTGACACCTCTAATTGCTCCTCAACAGTCAAATTCACAATGGACACCGCTTTAAGATCACTTTGATGTTTCATTGATTTGTAGATATTGAATGTTACCTCTTCTTTATTCAATCAAAATTTCATCCTCTTTCTCTCCATATCAACTAAAGCACGCCCTGTAGCAAGGAATGCCCTCCCCGGGATGATAGACACTTCAAACCTTGAAGTCTAATATCACAGAATCCATCAAATAAATAAATGCCTCAACTTTAACTCGAACATCTTATAGAATCCCAATTGGTTTCCTTACAGTACTATAAGCCATAAGCAGCCGTATTGTAGTCGATTTGGGGGCTCCCAAGCCCAACTTTTTTAACACAGATAGCGACATTAGATTTATGTTAGCACCCAAGTCACATAGGACCTTAGCAAAGTGCAACATGCCAATAGTACATGGAGTAGTAAACTCTCCATGATCCTCCTTCTTTTGCACTAATGATCTAGTAGAAGTGGCACTACAATGCTGCAACCAATCATCCATCCCCTTCAAAACCGGTGGCCCTCTTTTTGGTCACTAGATCTTTCATAAACCTAGCATAGCCCGGCATTTGTTCAAGTGCTTTAATCAAGGGAACATTTATCGAGAGTTATTTCAATATAAAGATGAACCTATGGATCATAACTTTTTCAGATAGTTGTGACTTTTTAGATGAGTTGTGACCTTTGAGAAGAATTAAGACATTTTTGAAAGGTTGTGGTTGTTATGATAAATCACAATAAGTACCTTTTCATACTATTCTTCTTCTTCTTCTTCTTCTTCTTCTTCTTCTTCTTATTATTATTATTATTATTATTATTATTATTTTTAAAACACCCACTTTAGTATATTTTATTATAATAAAAGCATACACCTTTTCAAATTGAAGGGTTGTGACTTTTTCGAAAGGTTGTGACTTTTTCAAAGAGTTGTGACTTTTCTGAAATATTTTGACTTTTCCAACGAGTTCTAACTTTTCTAATGAGTTGTAGCATTTCCGAATGGTTGTGTTTTTTTTCGATAAGGCATAATAAGTACTTTTTCATACTACCCTTTGTTGGTTAAAAATAGAGGGGTTTCCTCTCATTTTTAAACTACAAATTTCCTAAGTTTTTTATTCATATTTTTCTTAAAACACCCAATTTAGTATATCTTCTATATTTCATATTATATTTATTTATATTATATCATTATATTAAAAGAAAAGACCTTTCCACATTGAAGGATTTTGACTTCTCCAAAGGGTTGTGACTTCTTCGATGAGTTGTGACATTTTCAAAGAGTTCTGAATTTTCTGATAAGCCACGATAAGTATCTTCTCATACTATCCTTTGGTTGCTATAAATGGAGGATTTTCCACACATTTTTAAACTATGAATTTTCCAAGTTTTCTATTTTTCTGTTCTTCAAAAACTCAAGGTTGACTTGAAGTGGTTGTGTGAGTTCAAAGTTAAGTGGAATTTGAATACCGCATAACTTGAATATTAATTTACTATAATATTTCAACTTAAAACACCCAATTTAGTATATCTATATTTTATATTTACATTTATTTATATTTTATATTATACTAAAAGAATGAACTCCAACAATACAACAATAAGAAAGCAAAGAATTATAGGGGAGGGAGGAGAAGATATATTTAAGAGGTGTAATTAAAAGATTTTAAGAGTGATTTTTTACATTTACATATCAAAGTTAATTTTAAAATGAGAAAAAAAGTTTTTAAAAAATACAAAAAGATAAACGTAATTGGAGTTGCCACACCACATTATCTATATCTAGTTTTATATTATAAATAGATATATAGGCTTTTGGATATTCATTTTACAACTTTCAGTATGCACGCACCCAGTAATCATTAGAAAGTTTTCACATCCATTATTCATAAGAACTTATAATTTATTATTTTGTTTATAATCCTTTACTAAAAATTTTGGTTTAATAATATTAACATTATCTTAAATATTAGTGTACTTCAAGATTTAGCATTCACGTGCAGCGCACATGCTTCGATACTAGTATCTGGACACGTGTATTGCACGTGTATCTCATAAAAGTAGTACAGACGATATGAATCATATTAAACGGTAATGTAATGAGCAATTAAATAAAAATGTACTAGCTAAAATACCTTGAATAAGTTGTTGCTTGAGTATCTTTGGACAACGTGAAACAGTTTCCGATTGATATTGCAGGAAACTATTGCAATTAGACGAACTTACACAGTAATACTTAGTTGAATTAATATGAGAAACTATAGTATGAATCTCAATTGAAGATCTTAATAAGTCACATGAAAGTGGACAACTTTACCAATCGTATTTTTTGTAGAATGAGAAGATAAGACTGAATTGTTCATAGAAATTATAGAGACTATATAAAAAAATTATGGGCCGGAGGTTCACCTTCAGACTTGTAGATTTCACATCTCTTGTATGATAAATTTGTTAAAGTGACATCTTGACAATCAAAACTTGAATGTTATTGATGGTGTTTTCTTATTAATGATATTTTTGTCCTTTTGTTTTTATATGTGGATTTCTCCAATTTATATATATCAGTTAATTTATAAAAAAATATCTAAACGTTCCAAGGAGAAATATTTTTCCTCTTTTAAATTTCATTTTTCAAAATAAGATTAGCAGTAACAAATTGATGTTCTAAATAATTAGTGGATGTGGATGTCCTATGGCCCACATGCATTGTAGCATGCTTAGTTTTCCAAGTTACTTTAGGCTGATAAAGGCCTACATTGTATGAAATAATATATCATATATTGAGAGAACGTTATTGCTACTTTTTATTTTTCCTTTTATTCTTTGTTTGCTCTTTCCATTTGATTTCAGTATTCTGTCTTTATTTTATAACACATTATCAGCACAATTCTCTAATATTTTTGAGGATTTTCTCAACTTCTTCTATCCGTGAGATCTAGCATTGGTCATGATGAACTTATGGGTAATTTGTTGAATCGCTCACAGAAGTAAAGTTGGGTAACTCATTACAATTCTATTTTACAATTACTTTTGGGGGTTTGCAACTCTGATTAATCTCTTTTACATGTTTATTGTTTTCTTGGAGTATTACCCCTTTTTCACCGCAGGTAAAAGACATAAATATGTATTACTATGAGGTATGTTCTTGATCAATCAGTATGATGGTTAAGTGTCAGAAAATGACACTTGATGGTGAAGATACTTTATGTGGAAAATCTTAAAATAGCAAGAGCTATTATTTTATGAATTTATTTTATTGTTTTTGGGGATAAAAGATATAAAGAATATGTTTGAGTCAAGCAAACGAGTCACAAGCCATAGAAAAATTATACATAAATACCTCATAGTATCTTCCACCATATCTAAAAATATAGACATCATGCAACGTTAAAAAGTCGTTAGTGCATTACACAACCCAAATGACACCCTCATGAAAGAAAATGACCCATAGAGGTAAGTGAAAGTAGGCTTCTATTGATCATCCGGCGATATAGAGATTTGATTGTACCCCGAATATCCATCTAGAAAACAATACCAACCTTTTTCGGCTAGATGATCTAACATTTGGTCCATGAATGATATTGGGAAATGATATTTCTATGTCGGTGCATTCAACTTGCGATAATACATGCAAATTCTCCAAACAGTAACTAACCTTATCGATATAAGCTCATTCTTTGAATTAGGAACCATAATGATTCCTCCCTTCTTCGGCACGCATTGAACTAGACTTCCCAAATTACTATCAGCAATCATATAAACTACTCCAAAATCTAACCACTTAATAATCTCTTTCTTCAGAACTTCATGCATTGGTGGATTTAATATTCTATGGTTCTCAATACTTAGTTTACAACCAGACATGAGTTGGATCTTATGAGAACATATACCTGGTGGAATAATTATAATGTCGCAATCGTTCATTCAATCATTCTTTTAAAACGCCTCATCACTAATATCAAGGCCTCTACTTTCCCTTTATTCAAATCAGTAAGAATAATGACGGGCAAAGTATTATTCTGACTCAAGAAAACGTACCACAAATAAGATAGGAGAGCCTTTAGTTTCAGCTTCTAAGGCTCATCAATGGATGGTTTTCCAGGTGGAGTTTCTTTATTTTTCAGATCCAAGTCCAGCTTTTTTGGTGGGCGACCAGTATAATCCTCCCCATCAAGTGCATCAACTAAATCATCATACTCCTAAATGTTGTCTCCATCAAAATTTAAGGATCATAGTCATTAATGCTTCAACACCTAATATCTCTTCAATTTACACCTTTTATTACTCCTCAATAGTCAAATTCACAATGGACACCACTTTAGTATCACTTTGGTAGTTCAATTATTTGTAGATATTGAATGTTACCTCTTCATTATTCAATCAGAATTTCATCATCCTTCTCTCTATATCAACTAAAGCACGCCTAGTAGCAAGGAATGTTCTCCCTAAGATGATAGACACTTCAAACCTCAAAGTCTAATATCACAAAATCCATCGAAATATGATTGCCTCAACTTTAACTCGAACATCTTATAGAATCCCAATTGGTTTCCTTATAGTACGATCAGCCATAAGCAGCTGCATTGTAGTCGATTTAGGGTCTCCCAGGCCCAACTTTTTAAACACAAATAGCTAAATTAGATTTATGTTAGCACCCAAGTCACGTATGACCTTAGTAAAGTGCAACATGCCAATAGTACATGGAGTAGTAAGCTCTCCAGGATCCTCCTTCTTTTGCACTAACAATCTAGTGGCAGTGACACTACAATGTTGTAACCGAACATTCATCCCCTTCAAAACAGGTGGCCCTCTTTTTGGTCACTAGATCTTTCATAAACCCAGAATATCCCAACATTTGCTCAAGTGCTTCAATCAAGGAAACATTTATCGAGAGCTATTTAAATATAAAGATGAACCTATGGGTCGTAACTTTTTTAAATTGTTGTGACTTTTTTGATGATTTGTGATCTTTCCGAAGAATTGAGACATTTTTGAAAGGTTGTGGTTGTTATGATAAATCACTATAAGTAACCTTTCATACTCTTCTCCTTCTTCTTCTTCTTCTTCTTCTTCTTTTTAAAAAACCCACTTTAGTATATTTTATGTATTTTATTATATTAAAATCATACACCTTTTCAAATTGAAGGGTTGTGACTTTTTTGAAAGGTTGTGACTTTTTCAAAGAGTTGTGACTTTTCTGAAGGATTTTGACTTTTTCAATGAGTTGTAACTTTAATAATGAGTTGTAGCATTTCCGAATGGTTGTGAATTTTTTCGATAAGGCATATTAAGTACTTTTTCATACTACTCTTTGTTGGTTATAAATAGAAGGGTTTCCTATCATTTTTAAACTACAAATTTCCTAAGTTTTCAATTCATCTTTTTCTTAAAACACCCAATTTAGTATATCTTCTTAATTTCTTATTACATTTATTTATTTATATTATATCATTATATTAAAAGAAAATACCTTTTCACATTGAAGGATTCTGACTTCTCCGAAGGGTTGTGACTTCTTTGATGAGTTGTGACATTTTCAAAGAGTTCTGAATTTTCTGATAAGCCACAATAAGTATATTCTCATACTACCCTTTGGTTGCTATAAATGGAGGACTTTCCTCACATTTTTAAACTATAAATTTTCTAAGTTTTCTATTTTTCTCTTCTTAAAAAACTCAAGTGTGATTTAAAGTTGTTGTGTGAGTTTGAAGTTTAGTGAAATTTGAATACCCCATAACTTGAATGTTAATATACTATAATATTTCAACTTAAAACACCCAATTTAGTATATCTTCTATATTTTATATTTACATTTATTTATATTATACTTAAAGAATGAACTCCAACAATACAGCAATACGAAAGAAAAGAATTATTAGGGAGAGAGGAGAAGGTATATTTAAGAGGTGTAATTAAAAGATTTTAAGAGTGATTTTTTTCATTTACATATCAAAGTCAATTTTAAAATGATAAAAAGATATTTTAAAAAATACAAAAAGATAAACGTAATTGGAGTTGCCACACCACACTATCTATATCTAGTTTTGTATTATAAATTTAAAAAATATATATATATATTATGCTTTTGGATATTCATTTTACAACTTTTAGTATTCACGCACTCAGTAATCATTAGAAAGTTTCCACTTCCATTATTCGTAAGAACTTATAATTTATTACTTCATTTATAATCATTTATTAAAAATTTTGGTTTAATAATATTGATATTATATTTAAAATAGTGTACTTCATGATTTGGCATTCACGTGCATCGATACTAGTATCTGGACACGTCCGTTGCACATGTATCTCATAAAAGTAGTACAGACGCTACGAATCATATTAAATGGTAATGTAATGAGCAACTAAATAAAAATGTGCAAGCTAAACTACCTTGAATAAGTTGTTGCTTGAGTATCTTTGGACAACGTGAAACAGTTTCCGATTGATATTGCAGGAAACTATTGCAATTAGATGAACTTACACAGTAATGCTTAGTTGAATTAATACGATAAACTACAGTATGAATCTCAATTGTAGATCTTAATAAGTCACATGAAAGTGGAACACTTCACCTATCTTATTTTTCTAGAATGAGAAGAAAAGACTGAATTGTTCATATAAATTATAGAGACTATACAAAAAATTTATAGGCCAGAGGTTCACCTTTAGACTTGTAGATTTCACATCTCCTGTATGATAAATTTGTTAAAGTGACATCTTGACAATCAAAACTTGAAAGATATTGATGTTGTTTTCTCATTAATGATACTATTGTCCTTTTGTTATTATATATGAATTTCTCCAATTTATATATATCAGTTAATTTGTAAAAAAAATATCTAAACGTTGTGAGGAAAAATATTTTCCTCTTTTGAATTTCCATTTTTCAAAACAAAATTAGCACTAACAAACTAATGTTGTAAATAATTAGTGGATGTGGATGTCCTATGGCCCACATGTGTTATAGCATGCTTAGTTTTCCAAGTTACTTTAGGTTTATAAAGGCCTATATTGTATGAAATAATATTTCATACATTGAGAGAACATTATTGCTACTTTTTATTTTTCCTTTTCTTCTTTGTTTGCTCTTTCCATTTGATTTTAGTATTTTGTCTTTAATTTATAACATGTTATCAGCACGAGTCTCTAATATTTTTGAGGAATAGTCTCAACTTCTTCTATTCGTGAGATCTGGCATTGGTCATGATGGACTTATGGGTAATTTGTTGAATCGTTCACAGAAGTAAAATTGGGTAGCTCATTCCAATTCTATTTTACAATTACTTTTGGTGGTTTGCAACTCTGATTAATCTCTTTTACATGTTTATTATTTTCTTGGAGTATTACCCCTCTTTCATGACAGGTAAAAGACATAACTATATACTACTATGAGGTTTGTTCTTGATCAATGAGTATGACGGTTAAGTGTCAGAAACAACACTTGATGGTGAAGTTATTTTTTGTGGAAAATATCAAAATATCAAATCGGTATAAGCTCATTCTTTGAATTATGAACCATAATGATTCCTCCCTTCTTCGGCACGCATTAAACTAGACTTCCCAAATTACTATCAGCAATCATATAAACTACTCAAGAATCTAACCACTTGATAATCTCTTTCTTCACAACTTCATGCATTGGTGGATTTAATATTTTATGGTACTCAATAATTAGTTTACAATCAAACATGAGTTAGATCTTATGAGAACATATACCTAGTGGAATACCTATAATATCAGTAATGATTTATTCAATTGTTCTTTTAAAATGCCTTAACACTGTTATCAAGGCCTCTACTTTTCCTTCATTTAAATCAGTAGCAATAATGACGGGCAAAGTATTACTCTGACCTAAGAACACGTACCACAAATGAGATGGGAGAGCCTATAGGTTCAGCTTCGAAAGCTCATCAATAGATGGTTTTCCAGGCAGAGTTTCTCTATTTTTCAAATCCAAGTCCAACTTCTTTGGTGGGTGATGAGTATAATCCTCTTCATCAAGTGCAGCAACTAAATCATCATACTCCTAAATGTTCTCTCCATCAAAATTCATGATCATAGCCATTAATGCTTCAACACCTAATATCTCTTCAATTGACACCTTTAATTGCTACTCAACAGTCAAATTCACAACGGACACTTTACTCCTCGAGCCTACACCCTGGCCAGACTGGCACTCAAGAACCATTGTTGGCCCCAAGCAAACTCTTGGCCTGGCTTACTTACTCAGTGGAAGACTTTAAGGATTAAGAAAAGAACTCAAATGCAAGATAACTCAACTGTCTCAAACTAAACTAGTAATGTTTTAGAAATAAACATTTAACTTAGCCAAAGTGGCAACTCAAATCTGAACATAAGCCAATAACAAGGTAAAGTCAAATGAACTAACTGACTGTCTATCTGTGAAGGCTCTAATAACTGAGATGGATGTCTGGACAAGACCCTCGATCATCCTAACAACTGAAAACTACTAAAGCAATATAAATAGGGATCCTCCGGAAAGCAAAGAGGCTCACCATAAGACTCTGAATGCTCAACTAGATCAACAAAGCACTGGATGTTGATCCTGGTTACCTGTATATACATCATAATAAGATGCAGACCAACTGGCATCAATACATTGAATGTACGAGTATGCGAGGGGAATACTAAAACAAGATGTACGCTTGAAAGGAACTGAAAGAACTTGCATGACTCAACTCAACTCAACATAACTGAACTCATTTCAATAGAAAGCAGTTTAAAACAGGTACAATATAAAGAAAAGTTATTTAAAACATGATGTCAACTTTGTGTGTATGCAAAGATACATATAACTCTGAAATGTATGCAAAATTACAATAAATTGTGTATTTAAGAATACAATTACTTTTGTGGGAGTTTCTCTAACCGACAACCACCACATAAGAGATATTGTGATGATACAGCATTTTGCCTCACGCTGCCAGGGTCGTCCTATACCTTGCCGAGGGTATTGATATACTGTGAGTTTATGGTATTTTTAATACATTTCACTTAAGAGTTGTGTGTGTCTAGGGCCCTTTTGTATTGGTTTTTATGTGTTTTTATCATGTTTTGCAGGAAATATGTTTAGGCGCGGAAGTAAAAAGACAGCTGAAAGAAATGCAAAATAATGTATCTACGGAGATGATCTACGAACCGTAGGTCCATTGACGCTCCGTAGATGGTGACCGTAGATCAGCAGGCAGGGCATGGAAATCAACTCAGGGAAATCTGACCAAATGTGGAACCACAGTGGCCTTTGACGGTTCGTAGATTGATCTACGGACCGTACTGTTGATTCGTAGAATGATACTGTGAGGGTTCCAGTAACTGATGTTTAAAGATTCTAAGTGTGGAGCTACGGAGAGGGATTGACAGACCGTAGATCGATCTACGATCCGTACTGTAGTTCCGTCGTTTGCTTCAAAGAAACTGGTTTTTGGGAAGCTCAAATATTTTCTAAGTCCTGGCTGACGAAAGGGACTCACGGACCATAGATCCATTGATGGTCCGTGAGTCAGTCTCGTGGAATGAAGACGCGTGCGTGAACAAACTTTCCTTATTTTGTTTCCCTTTTAATTTAGGACTTGTTTTCTATAAATAGGGCATGTAAACCTCATTTTTGGGGGTTAGACTTTATTACTTTTATTCTAGTTCTTGACTTTGGATATTAACTTGCAACTTTTGCAATTCCGAATTTCCTAAGTTTGTTTTGAAGATTTGGGTGTTGTAATTCAAGTTGAATTTTTGGGTTTATTATTCTTCTTACGTAAGTTCATAATTCTTTCATCTAAAACAATGAATTGTGTTCATATGATTATGGGTAACTAAAAGGGTTGTGGGAACCATGAGCGATTAACAAAGTATGAATAGTAACCAAGCAATTCTTAAATAGTGTTGTTGCATGCATTGATAATTCTTTCGTTTAGAAGTCTTTTTAATGAGTGCACGCGTTAGAACTCGCCTTGTTGCTACTTGCCGGACCAAGGAGGTAATCAACAAGAAAAGAATTATCAACATAGATTTAGTGTGACACTATCTAATAGACTAGTGTCGATTGGTGCGAAGTACTAACTAAGCCAAACATCGATGTGATGTCTAATATGAGGTAAAGGTAAGGGCTAGTAAATTATACACATGTAGCCAGACCAAGGTGTGGGGTGAAATTTTCTAGATGCCGGACCAAGGATTTAGAGATACTAAACTTATCACTTTGCATGTAGTACACTAGGAAAGGACTGCTATTACTAGTATTACTGTGTTATGAGCTTGTGGGGAAAACGTAGACCCTAGTTAATTCGCTCATCTTGGTAACAATCGAAATTGACTTTTGTTTATTGATTACTTACTGAATTCTTACAAATTGTTTCACAAATCCCCCCTTTTTAATTACTTGTTTCTGCAAGTAATTTGACTAAACGAATATAATTGTTGGTTAAAGTGAAGTCTAAACCATTTTCCTCGTGGGATCGACCCCAACCTACAAGTTGGGTTCTTTACTTAATAACGATCGCTTATGCTTCTTTAGGGAGGTGTAATTTGAGCGTATCAAATTTTAGCGCCGATGCCGGGGAAACTGGCTTTTAGATTAAATTTAACTACATTATTGAACTTTGGTCAAATATTTCCTAATTTTACTTTTTCTTTTTCTTTTTGTCTCTCTCAGGTTCTGACTCCAGTGTATGCCAAGTACACAGAGCCAAGGTGAACCACTTACTCCATACGATCCAGAGTTGAACCGAACTTTGCGAAGAATGAAAAATCAAGGAGTTCAAGTTAACCCTATCAGAGGCAACCTAGGTGATGAAGTTGAGTTGCAACCTCGAAGGGTAGTTGGTGGAGACAACCAGGTTCTAGCTGAAAATCAATTAGGAGATGCAGTGAGGGTGCATGACCCACTAGGCCCACGACTACATGATAACTATAGGGGCAATGTTAACATTTCTGACTAAGATAGACCTCTTGTCTTACCCCCTTTGCCTTCGGGGCACACATTTGTAGTGACCAGTAGCTTGATGCAGATGCTTACAGCTAGAGGCTTGTTCTTGGGGTCACCATCGGAAGACCCACATGCTCACATATCCAAGCTAAGGGTGGTTTGCAAAAGTTGTGTAAGTCGACCAGACTTGGATATGGATGTTATCGGATTGGGAGTATTCCCTCTATCACTGACAGGCGATGTTGTTGTATGGTTCACTAAGCTCCCTTATAACTCAATCTATACATGGGACCAACTGAAGGATGTGTTCTTAGCAAGATATTATCCAGTGTCCAAGAAGTTCAATCACAAAGATAAGGTCAATAATTTTGTGGCATTACCTGGAGATTCTGTGAGTAGCTCTTGAGATAGATTCACTGCGTTTGTAAGAGAGGTTTCGAATCACCGTATTGATGACAAGTCACTGAAGGATATTTCTATCGAGGGAAGAATGACAACAATAAATCAGTTCTTGATACTATAGCTGGAGGATCATATGAGGAGTGCACATACGCTCAGATTACAGAAAAACTAGAGAAGATCTCTCGCAACAATAAAGCACGGAGCACTAGAAGGTCGGATACTAGAAGAAACACATTTATCGTTGATACTACAAACAACCAGTCTGCAGATGAGATTCGTGAGGAGATGGCTCAATGAGGACCGAGTTAGGGTTGGTATTGAAGCATGTGAGCGGAAGTGCGGAAAAGGTAAATGTTGTGAATTACTTGACTAGAAATCCACCACCAGTTGAAGAGTGTTATTATGAAGAGGATGCTTATGCGGTGAATGATCAGACGGGGGGTTTCTGACCAAAAGCCCAAGGATCCAACATGGATAATTGGTGCCAAGGTCAAGGAAACCAAGGTCAAAACTATGGCAATTACAACCGAGAGGGTCAATATGTCCGGGATGGGAACTTCAATCACGATAACAACTATAACCGAAATAACTATGGCAACAGAAACGACCAGGTTGAACCTTATGTCCCTCCTCAAAATTGGGAATCTGGTACTAGGGAAGCTAGAGGCAATATGGCGCGTCTTGAAGATATGATGCAGAAGATGATGAGAAGGTTTGATGCAACTGATGAAAATGTGAAGGAGATAAGAAATGACTTGTCTGGTATTGTTCAAAAAGTTAATGCCTATGCAGTGTCAATAAAGCATCTAGAGCAGCAGATGACTTAGTTGTCTACTACAGTGAACCCACTTCAACCTGGCACTCTTCCTAGCAACACCATCCAAAATCCAAAGAATGATGGTCATTGTATGGCAGTTACTACTCGAGGGGGTAAGCAAACCATTGATCCACCTATGCCATCTGTGGTGGATGTTAAGATTAGAAAAGAAGATGATGTGGTAGAGGTTAGAGAAGAGTCTGAGAATGTGACAGAGAAAGAAGCAGATATATCTCAGAAAGTGGTCCCCATACCTAAACCTCCACCACCTTTTTCGCAGAGGTTAGTGAAGAAGATGGAAGATGGTAAATATCATTGGTTTATTACTATGTTAAAGTAGCTTTCCATCAATGTTCCATTGATAGAAGCTTTGGAGCAAATTCCTGGGTATGCGAAGTTTATGAAAGATATGGTGACAAAGAAAAGGTATGTGAGTTTTGAAGATGATGATAGATTGCAGCATTGTAGCGTTATTGTTACAAGGTCTCTTGTGCAGAAAAAGGAAGATCCTGGTGCTTTCATGATTCCATGTACTATAGGGTTGTTACATTTTGCTAAGGCACTGTGTGACCTTGGTGCCAGCATCAACCTCATTCCATTATCTATCTATAAGAAGTTGGGTCTAGGGAATCCAAAGCCTACTACGATGCGGTTACTTATGGCCAATCGAACCGTGAAAAGGCCCATTGGTGTACTCCATGATGTGCTAGTGAAAGTGGAGTCGTTCATCTTTCCGGCAGATTTTGTGATTCTTGACTGTGAGGTTGATTTTGAGGTTCCCATCATCCTTGGGAGACCATTCCTTGCCACAGGGCATGCATTGGTTGATATGGAGAAGGGACAGATGAAGTTCATTCTAAACAATGAAGAAGCAACTCTCAATATTTGTAGGTCTATGAAGCAGAGTAGTGAGCTCCAAACGGTATCTGCTGTAACTTACAGAGTTGAAAGTGGAACAGAAGTGCAAATTGAAGAGCGTCTCGGTGTTGAGGCACTAGCATCAGTGATGATGAACTTTGATAGTGATGGAATTGAAAAGTATGATGATTTGGTAGGTGCACTCGATATGTGCGAATATAAGTCAAAGCCAAAGAAGTATGAGTTAGACATGAAAAATCGTGAGTCTTCACCCGCGAGACCATCTGTTGTGGAGGCACCAAAATTAGAGCTTAAGGCTCTACCACCGCATTTGAGGTATGTATTCTTGGGTAGAGATAATACTTTTCCGATCATCATTGCAGCAGATTTAAATGCGAGACAAGTAGAGTGCTTAGTGACTGTTTTAAAGAGGTTCAAGCGAGCTACTGGGTGGACTATTGCGAATATTATTGGGATTCCTCCCGGTATTTGTTCCCACAAAATCCAACTCATGCCAGATCACAAACCTAGTATTGAGCACCAAAGAAGATTAAATCCGCCTATGCAAGAGGTAGTTAAAAAGGAGATCATCAAGTGGTTGAATGCTGGAGTTATCTATCCCATTGCAGATAGTAGTTGGGTATGTCCTGTTCAATGTGTGCCCAAGAAAGGCGGGATTACTGTGGTTCCTAACGAGAGAAACGAGCTTGTTCTGATGCGACCCGTGACTCGATGGAGTGTCTGCATGGACTACCGAAAGCTAAATGCTTGGACAGAAAATGACCATTTCCCCATGCCATTCATGGATCAGATGTTGGATAGACATGCTGGTAAGGTTTGGTATTGTTTTCTTGATGGTTATACGGGCTACAACCAAATTTCTATAGCTTCGGAGGACCAAGAGAAGACCATTTTCACTTACCCTTATGGGACTTTCGCCTTCAAACGGATGCCCTTTGGGTTATGCAATGCTCCAGCGACCTTCCAGCGTTGTATGATGTCGATATTTTCTGATATGATAGACGACACTATTGAAGTGTTCATGGATGATTTCTCTGTGGTAGGTGACTCTTTTGATCGATGTCTGGATCATTTGGTTGAGGTGCTTAAAAGGTGTGAAGACTGCAATCTGGTGCTAAATTGGGAGAAGTGCCACTTTATGGTGAAAGAAGGGATAGTTCTGGATCATCGAATTTCTGAGAAGGGCATTGATGTAGATAAAGCGAAAGTTGAGGTGATAGAAAAACTTCCTCCACCTATCTCTGTAAAAGGTGTCAGGAGTTTTCCTGGGCATGCCAATTTTTACAGGAGGTTCATCAAAGATTTCTCCAAAATTGCACATCCTTTGTGCAAACTTCTCGAAAAGGAGTATAAGTTTGATTTTGATGATGCTTGTCTAAGAACATTTGGAGAGTTGAAGGAGAAGTTGGTTACTACATCTATCATTATTACACCGGATTGGGGACAACCGTTTAAGGTAATGTGCGATGCGAGTGGAGTGGCGCTTGGTGTAGTATTGGGACAGAGGCGAGAGAAAATTCTACATCCAATTTACTATGCTAGCAAATCTCTAAATGTGAACCAGAAGAATTATATTGCGACTGAATAAGAGCTTCTTGCGGTGGTTTTCGCATTCAAAAAATTTTGATCCTACCTGCTTGGTACTAAGGTCATAGTGCATACTGACCATTCTGCGTTAAGGTATTTGATGGCAAAGAAGGATGCAAAACCGAGACTGAATAGATGGGTATTGTTGCTGCAAGAATTTGATTTTGTGGAAAACGATAGAAAGGGACCGAAAATCAAGTTGCCGATCCCTTGTCCAGATTAGAGGAAGAGGCTATGCTTAAGCTTGGTAATAGGGCTGAAATTAATGATACTTTCCCAGATGAACAGGTATTGGCTGCTTCTCATGATTTGATTCCTTGGTTCGAAGACTTTGCTAATTATTTGGCAAGCGATTTGGTGCCCCCAGACTTGTCTTTTCACCAAAGGAAAAAGTTTACGCATGATGTGAAGAAATTCTTTTCGGATGAGCCTTACTTGTATCGTAGTTTTGTTGATGGGATTATTCGTCGTTGTGTGCCCCAGGTTGAGATGTTGAGTGTACCTGAAGCATCCCATTCACCGCCTGTTGGTGGACATCATAGTGGTATTCGAACTGCGCATAAGATTTTGCAGTGTGGGTACTACTGGCCTACCATCCACCAAGATGCTCATGATTTCGCAAAGTCTTGTGATCGTTGCCAAAGAGAAGGATGGATTTCAAAGAGGTAAGAGCTTCATATGAATCCTATATTGGTGATAGAGTTATTTGATGTATGGGGCATTGATTTTATGGGTCCATTTGTGAGTTCACATGGGATGAAGTATATTCTTGTTGCGGTTGATTATGTATCGAAATGGGTGGAAGCAGTTGCGCTCCCCAACAATGAAGGTAAAAGTGTCACCGCATTTTTGAAAAAGAATGTTTTCTCCAGATTTGGTACACTGAGGGCGATTTTTAGTAATGGAGGTTCCCACTTTTGTAATAACTTGTTCAAGGCGCTACTTGAGAAATATGGTGTCCGCCACAATGTAGCCACTCCTTACCATCCACAGACTAGTGGGCAAGTTGAAGTGTCCAATAGAGAGATCAAACAGATTTTGGCAAAGACGGTCAATGCTAATAGAACGAATTGGTCAAGGAAGCTTGATGATGCTCTATGGGCCTATCGTACTGCATACAAGACTCTCATAGGTATGTCTCCTTACCAACTTGTATATGGGAAGTCTTGCCATTTACTGGTAGAGCTAGAGCATAAGGTTTTGTGGGCAATGAAGAAGCTAAATTTGGACTGGGGCGCCTCATCTAATCGAAGAATGAATGACTTGAATATGCTTGATGAGTTTCGCTTAAAAGCTTATGAAAGTTCAGCCTTGTACAAAGAGAAGATGGAGAGGTATCATGATCAAAGAATTGAAAAGCGAGAATTTGTGGTGGGTGATCTTGTGCTTATATTCAACTCTAGGTTGCACTTGTTTTCGGGCAAACTTCAATCCAAATGGACCGGGCCATTTATGCTCACAAAAGTGCTTCCTCATGGAGCGGTTGAGCTTGAGAACAGTGAAGGAACAAGATTCATGGTTAACGGGCAAAGGATCAAGATCTATCTGGAAAGCGAAGAAAGTTTGCAAGAAGTTGTTGAGGCCTATCATCTTGATGAAGTATGAGTAATCAAGAGGCATGCGTCGTGCCGCGACGTTAAATCAAGCGCTGCTTGGGAGGCAACCCAAGATGTACAATCTAGGCAACAATAGGTCTTTATTTTCATCTAGTAGCTTTCTTTGTTCAATTGCCTCTCTATATCAATTTAAATAGGTGTTTTAGTTTTGTACTAGTGTTGGCTAGAACTAGCATAGGGTCCGTGTCGAAATAGTGTCTAGAAAATATAAAAAGAATGGCCTAATGGTTGCTACATGTGCAGGGGCGAATTATAAAAAAAACTGCAGAAAAAGGTCTGGTGCAGAAGTCTACTGACCCCATCGACGTTCCGTGGTTCAATCCACGGACCGTAAATGGTGTCTGTAGATCCAGGTAAGTTTTGATATTTTCCAAGTTAGAATGTCATTTACGGTCCCAATCTACGGACCGTAGATTGATCCACGGACCGTAGACGGGGTCTCGTGGATCCAAACCCTAATTCTGTTTGACCCAACCCGAACCCCCTATTTAAAATTCCCCTAATTCAAAATCATTTCCACTTCCCTCCATTCACTCTCCAACCATTTCAAACACTTAAACTCCCCTAAAATCACTCCATAAGTCCCCCATAAAATCATCCCTTCCATTCCCCCATAATTCCCACGATTCTTTTCCATTCTGAATACTACTCACTCCATATTCCACAAAAAGAAGGGTCTGGTGTTTGGGTTAGTAACGAAGAGGTGAGTTTTAGTCTTGCAAGCATCTGTCATCACACAATCACCCCATTCCCGTTGTTGTAAGGTAATAGACTTTCTCCTCACTTTGAATTTTGATTCATTGATAGAGTATAGAAAGTCAGGGATTGGGTCTTGACCTTGGGTAATTGTTAGATGAAATTGCATGCTAAAATTGGAAGTTACAATACCCTTGGAACGATAGATAGTGATTGTGTTGCCTTGTTGTATGTGATTAAAAGTCTAAATGTAAGTTTCGACTTAGGATTCCAAAGTTTGTCTTAAATACTTGTTAAAATGATTAATCGGAATCCCGAGAATGACAAACTAACATGATTAAGTGTTGAAATGCATGATTAGACTAGGACCCTGTTGAAAATGGTCAAACATGTGAGATTGAAAGTAAAGTTTGTCTAAAACTTAGCACAGATCCCATCCACGAGTCCTAGTCCACAGACCGTAGATAAGGTTCGTGGATGGAAGCACTTGAAAAGTTCACCAAGTGTGAAACCATGGATGTGGACTAATCTACGAACCATTCTGTACAGTCGTGGTTTCCCTCTGCGACCAATATTGTTGGTCCTCTGATCCACGGAAGGGATCCAAGGACCGTAGATCAGTTTACGGACCGTAGATCTCCACCGTAGATGACCACTGTAGCCACTGTCTGAAATTTTTGTTAGTCTTTGTTGGTGTTCGTTTTTAGTTCTAAAATTATTTCGAGTGTGTTGTTAGTTAGCCTTGATACTAATAACTTTTCCACAAGTTCGATGGCACCCAAGAAGCTGGTCACCTACACAAAAATGGGCAAGTCAAAATCTGTCGCCCCTAGCTTCAGGTTAATTGATGAATATTATGCTGTGGAGACGGATCTAGCATACATTCCTCCCAATACAAAGACCTCTCCCACCGCACCCCGAGTCACCAGAGGCACCCCTCAGGAGGTGATTCCCGATTTAGTCACAGTCTCCCAATCTGATGAGGAGCACACACTGATCGGGTCACCAACTTGGGCTGCTTCCAGTTCAGAGAATGGGTCTGCGTTCGGCTCTGAGTCTAGCCATGCTTCAGGGTCCAAGTCTGCCCATACTTCAGGGTCCGAGTCTGCCCAAGCTTCAGGGTCCATTTCAAAATCAGCCACAGGTTCGGGCGATAATGAACAATCAGCCTCGTCTGATGAGGCCACTAGCTCAAAATCGGTACCAGTACCACGGAATGATGACCCTACTCCAGTGGCGGGCGAGCCAAATAGATGGTGTGTTGAGGGCCAATGGAAAATTTATCGGGATGCCAAGATGAAGAATGACAAAGAGAAGATGGCCCGACTTATTATAGAGGAGCGCAGAGTCCTCACGGGGAGCTTGCACACTGTCCCCGACATCCACTGGCTTTTTAAACTTCATAAGTATGATTGGATGGCTCGAGACCTTGGGACCTATAGCGAGGAGATTGTGCGAGAGTTCTATGCCTACTATGTTGCCACTCTCCGAGGTTCGATTGACAAGAGGTCCATGCCCACAGCCCAGGACCCTATCACTTCTACTATGGTTCGAGGTTTTCTAGTAGACATCTCACATACCACCATCGGTCGATTCCTCTATGGCCCTGGTTCTGATCACACTTGGGCCTTCAACACGGCCGAATTTGATTACAGATGGAATGTTGTGAGGAGTGGAGCCTTCTCACGTAATGCCGAGCAGATGGAGGTTGTCCTACTATGGTTGGCTAGGCACATAGTTGTAGATGGAGAGCGTGTGGAGTGGGTTAGTTCACCACGTTTGGGTATTCGAAAGGCCACCTTGACTTTGGTGACCAAGTTTTTTTGGTTGTTGGTGCGGAACAGGGTGTCGCCAACAAAATCTGACAACCAACTCACACAGGACAGAGCCGTTATGGTTGCAGCATTAGTAACAGGATTGGAGATCGACTTTGCCCGCATGCTGCTAGCAGAGATTCACAAGAGGGCGTTAAAGACCTCCACTACTTACCCCTTTCCATGTTTGATTTTCCAATTGTGCAGGGAATCTAGTGTGCCGCTCTGTCATTGTGATAGGTTGATCCACCCTATGGGAACCTTAGATATTGGCCTAATATGGGACGAGGCAAATTTGGCTGCTCCTCGCAAAGGGCCACGGATCGATGTGCCATTGGGTACTGATTTAGTAGATGTTGTGGAGAAGATGCATGGTGATGAACCTGTCCCTCCATCCCATACCGATGATACCTCAGCCTCCTCTTCTCTGACCGCTAGTCAGGCCCCTAACTCATCTAGAGTCACCCCGCCTTTGGGAGCCAATGTTATACCACTGGCCCGAGTCCAGAAGTTAAAGGCCCAAATGGCCACCTTGCTGCACCATATTAAGCCCTGGATGCGGAAGTTGATTGTTGAATCTGAAGAGAGAGTAGAATTAAGAATGGAGGGAAAAATGGACCAAAAGGTCCAAGCAGTTCATAAGCGGCTCGATGACTTCGAGTTGAGAGTTCTAGAGAGGCCAGCTCCTACTACTGACATATCCTCTTTCCACACTGAGCTAACTAGTTTCTGGGCCAATATTGACACCAGTTGTTGAGCCACAGGCTGCACCCTCTGCGTTAGGAGAAGATACAATCCTGGGTGCACTATTCAGTGGAGATGATGTGGATGCGCAGCCTGAGCCTGCACGTGCCCACGGTAAGAGGCACCGATCTAGTCATAAAACTAAGCTCACTGAGGAGGAAAAGTTAGCAAACGGCAGCACAGGCAGGAGAAAAAGGCACGGAAAGCCTCCATAATAAATAAGCAGTTGAGGGCCCGTGAGATGGTTGCTGAGGAGTCGAGTTCTATGCCCGTGTCTGAGGTTCTACCTACTGTGGCGATTGATGTAAGCACCACTGATGGTGAAGTTAGAGTCGCAGATAGTACTACGATGGTGTTGTCCTTGTTGATGCGGGCACTACTGAGGGTGACCCGAGTGTTGATTTAGCGGGCTCCAGGAAACCGGACCCACCGCTTGTTGATGGTTCATCGGCGCTATGCACCTTAGGTTTGCTTCACCCAAATCCATTATTGTTAACTATTTTTCTGTGCATTGGGGACATTTGCACCATTTTTTGTTAGGAGTGGGGTAAATAGATTGTGAGTGATAGGGTGAAATCTGAGTAACCCAACTTATAATCCTCTCTTGGGGTTTTCTTGCCTGTGTTCTTTTTCCCCAAGAGACTGTTTAATTTATGTTGAACCGGCATGTGTTAGGATCGTATGTGTAGAAGCATGAAAAAGAATGAAGCATGACGGCTTATGAAAAATGATACCCGTCCAAATTTTGTGTGCTAGAATTTGTAGGCTAAGATAAGTTGAATATGTTTACTCTGAGTATGACATGATAATGAATCAACTTGATGGCATGACTTAAGCTAAAACTTGAACTGGGTAATCTGATAATGAAACTATGTGCCAAGAGTGTGTTATAATAGTTGATTGTTCAAACACTTTTTATTCCAATCTAGAACTTGCCCGGTTAGTCCTGCTAAGACAATCTACTCTAGAGGCTAGGAAGTGATCATAGGCCCTTGTTCTGATAAGTCCGCAAATTGCATAAAAGAAGAGTCCTACCAAATGAAATAAATGCTTCCTTTGATCCAAATGTTTTGAGCCTAAATTAGACCATTTCTAAGCCCTTAACTCACCTTCCCATAATCTACTATGTTGGCCCCAGTCCCTCCTTGGACATGTGCACCTCGACTTAGGCCAAAAGCCTAAGTTGAGGGTGGCTAATGTAAAGGGTAACCTCAATCTTGGTCCTGATCCGACATCGGGTATTTTGTACCTCAACCAATGGAAAACCCATAAGTTGAGGGTGGCTATGAAAGAGGAAACCGAAAGAAAAATGGGTATGAAAAGAGTTTGATGTTGAAAAAGAGAAAAAGAAAAAGAGAGGAAAGGATTTGACTTGTTGAAATCTAAAGAAAAGAATAAAACGCATGAAAAAGATGAAAGTGAAAAATAAAGAGCTACAAAGTCTAAAGTCACATCCTTGGTTGAAGAAAATCAAGGGAAAGAAGTAAAAAGGTAGGATGTCAAAAATAGGGCAAAAAGAGGTTGAAAGCCTATTGTAATGACAAGGAGGGCAGAAAGTCACTAAGAAGTACCCAAATGTACCACACCTGACCCTGAGCCTACGTTACAAGCCAAGAAAGTCCTATAATGATCCTAGAATCTAGTTTAGAGAGTCTAAGTAGTGAAAATAAGGGCAAGCCTATGGTATTGAGCATTAACTGTAGTTGAAGTTACTTCTAACTGTCAGTGTTGAATGAATCCGTGTACTCAAATACATATTCATTGTGTGAAAAAGGGATTTTGTTTGAAGTAAAGGCACTTGTTACATTGTCGGAAAGTTGGTACCTTGGTGATAGTGAAACAGTGTATGTTGTATGTTGGATGGTCGATCTTTGTCATACTTTGACCCGCATGAATTAACTTGTCGAGTCTAAAAGAACAGACTTTGGACTAGAAAAGATAGTTGGGATAGAGAGTTATGTGATTGCTTGGGATTGAAATTGCTTGCTTTTATACAAGTGTCGTTTAGAGTCTTAGTGCGTCGTTTGAGGACAAACAACTAATTTAAGTTGAGGGTGTTGATATACCATGAGTATACGGTATTTTTAATACATTTCACTTAAGAGTTGTGTGTGTCTAGGGCCATTTTGTATTGGTTTTTATGTGTTTTTATCATGTTTTGCACGAAAGATGTTTAGGCACGGAAGTAAAGAGATAGCTGAAAGAAATGCAGAACAAGGCATCTACGGAGGTGATCTACGGACCGTAGGTCCATTAACACTCCGTAGATGGTGACCGTAGATCAGCAGGAAAGGCATGGAAATCAACTCAGGGAAATCTGACCAAGTGTGGAACCACGGTGGCCATTGATGGTTCTTAGATAGATCTACGGACCGTACTGCTGATCCGTAGAATGATACTGTGAGGGTTCCAATACCTGATGTTTGAAGATTCTAAGTGTGTAGCTACGGAGAGGGATTGACAGACCGTAGATCGATCTGCGGTCCGTACTGGAGTTCCGTCATTTGCTTCAGAGAAGCTAGTTTTTGGGAAGCTGAAATATTTTCAAAGTCTTGGCTAACGGAAGGGACTCACGAACCGTAGATCCATTGACGGTCCATGAGTCAGTCTCATGGAATGAAGACGCGTGCCTGAACAAACTTTCCTTATTTTGTTTCTCTTTTAATTTAGGACTTGTTTTCTATAAATGGGGCAGGTAAACCTCATTTTTGGGGGTTAGACTATATTACTTTTATTCTAGTTCTTGACTTGGGAGATTAACTTGCAACTTTAGCAATTTCAAATTTCCTAAGTTTGTTTTGAAGATTTGGATGTTGCAATTCAAGTTGAATTTCAAGGTTTATTATTCTTCTTACGTAAGTTCATAATTCTTTCATCAAAACCAATGAATTGTGTTCATATGATTATGGGTAACTAAAAGGGTTGTGGAAACCATGAGCGATAAACAAAGTATGAATAGTAACTAAGTAATTCTGGAATAGTGTTGTTGCATGCATTGATAATTCTTTCGTTTAGAAGTCTTTTTAACGAGTGCACGCGTTAGAACTCGCCTTGTTGCTACTTGCCGAACCAAGGAGGTAATCAACAAGAAAAGAATTATCAACATATATTTAGTGTGACACTACCTAATAGACTAGTGTCGATTGGTGCAAAGTAATAACTAAGCCAAACATCGATGTGATGTCTAATATGAGGTAAAGGTAAGGGTTAGTAAATTATACACACGTAGCTGGACTAAGGTGCGGGGTGAAATTCTCTAGATGCCGGACCAAGGATTTAGAGATACTTAAATTATCACTTTGCGTGTAGTACACTAGGAAAGGATTGCTATTACTGGGATTACTGTGTTATGAGCTTCTGGGGAACACGTTGACCCTAGTTAATTCTCTCATCTTGGTAACAACCGAAATTGACTTTTGTTTACTGATTACTTACTGAATTCTTACAAATTGTTTCACAAATCTCCCCTTTTTAATTACTTGTTTCTGGAAGTAATGTGACTAAACGAATATAATTGATGGTTAAAGTGAAGTCTAAATCATTTTCCTGGTGGGATCGACCCCAACCTACAAGTTGGGTTCTTTACTTGATAACGATCGTTTATGCTTCTTTAGGGAGGTGTAATTTGAGGATATCAGGTATAGAACCTAAACAACTAAGTGGATCCACTAGTCAATGCTAAAAAGAACTAAGGAATTATCTAAAAAGTATGACCCTTTTCTACCCATGATGACTACATGGTTTATGGGGCTGGGAGTTGTCTGTACTCTCCCCATATCGGTGTTCAATACTACTCCCAAAATATAATACTAGCTCTTATTTTTAAAAACATATTTCTTTCTGTGGTTTGAGATAATTGCTCAAAACTTAGCTCAAAGGCTATCTTGGAAATCAAAGTTTCCCCTCTTGTTTCATTGTGAAAGTATTTACTCTTTTCTAAAAACTAGCTCAAAGACTCTTTGGAAATCTCAGTTTCCTTTCTTATTTAAATGTGAAAACATTTTTACACTCTTTGGGAATACATAGTCCCCCATACGCTCTTTGAAGAAATGAACTTCAAATATTTACTCTTTACTCAACTCAAAACTCAGGTCTTAAAACAAAGTTAAAACATTTGTAAATGAACTTCTCTTGACTTGGCTCTTAACTTCTCTTGACTTGACTCTTAACTTTCCTTGATTTAAATTTTGGATTCAAGGATTGTAATTTATGATAGGAAAGATATCATGATGTTGAGGAGTACTTTTAGATAGTTAAACATGAGAAAAGATCAAGAAATCACTGTCTTGAAGCATGTCCGCGACACGGAGGTGCATTTAATTATTTGGTCGCGAAATAATTTTTGAGGCAGAACGGTCTGTGACCACTCCGCGATGCGGAGAAAATTTGGTCAATCTTGAGGAACAGGTCTGTGTCGATTCTTTTTCTCAATTCCTCTTTAGATTCAGATACCCAGCACATGTACATAAGAATCTAACTCAAAACAACTCTAACAATTGACCTTAAACTATCAAGATCTCCTCAATCTCATCCCAAATTCAAGAACGAAAGCAATTCAAGAATACAACTCAAGAACATCAAAGTCTCAATCTTTTAGAATGAAAATCATACTGAAATAAACATGTTTGGCGCGTGGGTGAACGAACCCAACGTTGTGTGAAATCACATACCTCGTAGGGATCACCCCTTGACAAAATTCACGATCTTAGCTTCGAGAATTTGATAATTCTTGCTTTTTCTCCTCCCTTCTCTTCTTTTTTTCTTTTCTCTAAAACTCTAACTCAATATTGTAGAACTGAATCCTATCAGTTTAGACCCCAATTAATTACCCAAAACGAAATTAAGTCATGGGGTATGGAAAAGACCATAATGCCCTTCTAAAATCCGGATTAGACTTTCCTTATTTAAATAGCCCAACTTCCAATGGGCATATCTCACTCATACGAACTTGGAATCGTGCAAACTCAACGGCGTTGGAAAGATAATTCCAAGATATTTCCTACGGTATCTAGAAGCACACCTAAATCATCCTGAGCTAGAAGTTATGGTCATCTGAAGTTGACCAAAAACCCAAACTTAACATAACTAAACAAATTTCCAGATTTTTCATTCTTTCCTAAAATGACTATTTCCAATTCTAATTCTTTCTAGTTCTTTCAATTAGCGCGATGTTAAAATATCTCCCCCTTGTGAACATTCATCCTCAAATGAGATTACTCTTAGTAGGCTAAGGGCGTAACATCAAACATGCATATCAAACATCCAACAGGCATAATGCAATTATAACATGCCAATTTATAAATGAATACCAAGAAAACGATTAGTACCTTGACCTAGAACTTCTCTAGATTCGAAGAGATGTGAATATCTCTTCTTCATATCTTCCTCAGCTTCCCAAGTAGTTTCCTCAACAAATTGGTTCCTCCAAAGAACTTTGGTTGATGCTACCTCTTTTGTTCTAAACTTGCAAACTTGGCGATCTAGAATCTGAAATGGAATCTCTTCATAAAATAAGCTATCCTTGATCTTAATATCTTCAGTTGGTATGATAAGTGAAGGATCTCTCATGCACTTCTTCAACATGGAAATGTGAAATACCGGATGAACCGCTACTAACTTTTGTGGTAGCACTAACTCATAAGATACCTTTCCAACCCTTTTTGATATCCGGTAAGGATTAATATACCGGAGGCTAAGTTTCCCCTTCTTACCAAATCTCATAACACCTTTCATGGGTGAAACTTTTAAGTAAACCCAATCATCTACTTGGATCTTTAACTCCCTTCTCCTAACATCAGTGTAGGATTTTTGATGACTCTGTGCTGTTTTCAACCTCTCTTAAATCACTTTCACCTTCTCCATAGCTTGATGAACTAAATCTGGTCCTATCAACCCTGTTTCACTAACTTTAAACCATCCAATAGGAGATCTGCATCTTCTCCCATAAAGAGGCTCATATGGAGCCATTTGGATGCTAGCATGGTAACTATTGTTGTAAGCAAACTCAATGAGAGGTAGGTAATCATCCCAATTACTCTTGGAATCAATCACATAATCTACCTTGATACCTCAAAACACCATCTCCCCTTTGTTCAAAAGCCACCACTTTTTACTTATGAACACTTCGCCTTTAATTGAAGCAATAAAGGATCTTGGTCTTGCTTCTCTTTCACTTCTGACACTAATGATGATTCAGCCCCATTCATCACCACTACTCCTCCTTCTGTGGAATCCATTAGTCGAACTCCCAATCGTGCAAGTCTATACACATCTCTTGCTAGCTATTTCTTATCTTCTTCAAAATGGGCGGTACTACCCATAGACAATCTGCTCAAGGCATCAGCAACCACATTAGCCTTACTTGGGTGGTAAAGAATAGTCATGTCATAATCCTTGAGTAATTCTAACCACCTCATTTGTCTGAGATTAAGCTCTTTCTGAGTAAACACGTACTGAAGACTCTTGTGATCAGTAAATACATCTACATAAACACCATACAAATAATGACGCCATATCTTTAAAGCAAATACTACAGCAGCCAACTCTAAGTCATGGGTTGGGTAATTCTTCTCATGAACTTTCAACTGTCTGGAGGCATAAGCTATAACTTTGCCATTCTGCATTAATACACAACCCAAACCAACTCTAGATGCATCACAATACACCACAAAACCTTGAGTACCTTCTAGTAAGGTCAACACTGGGGCAGTAGTCAACCTCTTTTTCAATTCCAGAAGCTTTTCTCACAAGCTTCAGACCATTGAAACTTCATTGTTTACTGGGTCAACTTGGTCAAAGGGGATGAAATATATGGGAACCCCTCTACGAACCTTCTATAATATCCAGCCAAACCCAAGAAACTCTTAATATCAGTTAGTGATGTGGATCTAGGCCAATTCTGCACTGCCTTTATCTTTTGGGTATCAACTCTAATTCCATCACCAGAAACTATGTGGCCCAAGAATGTCAAAGACTCAAGCCAAAACTCACATTTAGAGAACTTAGCATATAAGTCCTTATCTTTCAAAGTCTGAAGAACTATTCTGAGATGGCTAGCATGATCCTCCTCATTCCTCAAATAGATTAGAATGTCATTATTGAAAACGATAACAAACATATCTAAATATGGCGTGAATACTCTATTCATAAGGTCCATGAACGATGCGGGTGCATTGGTTAAACCAAACGACATGACCAGAAACACATAATGACCATAACGGGTCATGAATGTTGTCTTGGGAATATCACACTCCTTTACTTTCAACTGATGGTAGCCAGATCTGAGGTCAATCTTAGAAAAATAAGAAGCACCCTGAAACTGATCGAAAAGATCGTCAATTCTTGGAAGAGGATACTTGTTCTTGATGGTAACCTTGTTCAACTGACGGTAATCTATACACATCCTAAGGGAACCATCTTTCTCACAAATAAGACTGGAGCGCCCCAAGGTGAGAAACTTGGTCAAATGAAACCCTTATCAAGGAGATCTTTCAACTGTTCTTTAAGCTCTTTCAACTCTGCTGGTGCCATTCTATATGGCGGAATAGAGATAGGACGAGTATCAGGAAGAATGTCTATGCCGAAGTTTATTTCTCTCTAAGGAGGGACTCCAGGTAGATCATCTGGAAAGACTTCTGGAAACTCTTTTACAATTGGAACTGACTGAATGGGAGGTATCTCAACACTAGAGTCATTAACTCGGACTAAGTCATAAACACAACCCTTAGAAACTAACTTTCTCGCCTTAAGGTATGAAATGAAACGACCCTTAGGCACTGCTGAACTACTACTCCACTTTATAACAAGCTCATTAGGAATTTGAAACCTAACAGCTTGAGTTCTACAATCAATGGAGGCATAACAGGCAAGAATCCAGTCCATACCAAGAATGACATAGATATCTACCATGTCTAACTCAACTAAATTTGCCATGGTGTTCTTGTGATCGAAAGAAATGACACAATCACGATATACTCGCTCAGCTAGAATAGACTCCCTAACAGGCGTAGAAACACAAAAGGATTCACAAAGTTTCTGTAACACCTAAGAATTTCTATGACTTAAGTTAGAGCATCACCTTATGATTAATGACTTAAAAATAGTTTAAATGATGTTTATAAACCTAAATTAATGCAATTGACTTGGTTTGGAAGAGTAAAAGTCTAAACGTCAAGGAACGACCACGACGTCCGGAAACTAGAAAAGAATGTGTTCTAGTGTGTCCTTAGATTGTGGGCAGGTTTGGGAGTGTCGTATGATGGTATAATCTTGTAAAAAGGTTTAAATTAGGTAAATATATGTTTATAGGGTCAAAACATTCGAATGCGACACCCCGGGGCCACCCTAAGGGACCCCGAGGAGGACCCCAACCTCGGCCAAGCAAGCTGCCAGGGTAGCTTGCAAATTGCACTTGGAGTGAATAGGTCCGCGTCGCGGATTAACTCCCCAAGGAGCAAAAATTTAGTTCGCGATGCAGTCATGTCACGGACTCTACTTTCTGGAAATTTAATTCCAAATATCTTTAGGGAACAGCTCCGTGTCACGGACTTGTTCCGCGACGAAAATGCAGAAATTCAGAAATCGATTTTTACTTCATTACAGAATCCAACTAAGTGAGGGGTATTTAGGGTACTTTAGGGGACGTGTATATAATGATTTTTAAGTCAATTTACCTCACTTTTATCACTCAAACACAAAACCCCAAAGATCAAACCTAAAGTTCCTCTTTCTCTCTACTCTCTCTCTCTCTCTTCTCAAGAACTCCATTGAAGAAGATTGGAGCTTCAAGAAGAAGACCAACTCTCCAATGTTTCAACTTGGATTTTCATGGTTAATTCATCAATAAGGTATGGTTGCTTATCACTCTTGGGATTCCTTTTCCCAAGAGGCCCCTTCAAGATGAATTTTAAAATCTCCAATTTCTAGGTTTCAATCCAAAAACGTGGGTGTTCTTTCTAAAGTGAAATTGATGTTATAAGCTGACTTTGATTGATTTTATATGAACAATTATGGATGAATTTATGTTGCATTGGTGGTTTGTTGAAGAATTCCCCATGAGACCCATGTTTCTCCTTTTTTTCCTAATTCTAACCCTAGTTTGTGTTGGATATTGATTGAAGGCTATGAGTTGTATGTGATGTTATATAATTCATGTTTGTAAGATGATTCTACCCTAGGTTATGTATAATTTCTATGAAATTAGGGTTGAGTCTTTGAATGAAGCCTTGAAGGCTATGAAGGGAGTACGTCAATTGCTTATATTGATGTTGATTACATTATTACTTCATGAATTACCTTGTATTATGTATTGGTTATGAATTGTTTGGTAATTGAAGTATGAATGTCCCATGAAGGGCAAGAAGGTATGAAGGTTGGTCCTTCTTTGAACTCAAGTATGAAAGGTGAATTACTTAGATTGTAATGATGTTATACCTAATGTGTTGTTGTGGTGTTGATGACCTAGCTTCCTCATCCTTAACCCTCTACACTTGAATTAGCTATGAAGTATGTATGTATGTATGTTATGGTATGATTGTTATATGATTGAAAGGTAGTTCTTATTATTATAATGTAATGTAAAGTGAAAGGTTTACTCACTTGCTAAGTGTTTCTAAAGTGAAAGAATTGTTACTCACTTATGAACACATATGAGCTATTATGGTAAGATGTCTACATAAGAGTCTAGTAAAGGCTAATGTGAACTTATGTGATGACTAAAGATGATTACAAAAGGGAATTAGATGCTTAGCACCGAAAGGGCATGTAAATGAGATGGGGATCTCACGTTTAGTAAGTTCGGCTCCCCACATGGATTTCCTCACATTTCGCAAGCCCGGATTACCCACGGTATGTATTGTCTCATGAGATGGAAACCCCCACGTTTAGTAAGTTATGGTTTCTAGAAGCAATCTCTTTGACCCTTAACTATGTGCCAACATAGGACTCTAGCTTAGTGGATCCACCTAGATAGTTATGTACGAATGGTTACACCTTAGGCAAGTGTTAACCCTCTCTTTTCGGTGTGGGAGTAGAACACCGGATTCCATGTAGCCCTCATGGTCTATGTCGGTTATTGCAATATTTCCCTAATGTAAAAGTAAATGAAGGAATGAAAGGTGTGAACTCTTGCTAGGGGTTTCTTAAGGGTTTCTACATAGTGTAAGGGAGGGTATGGGACTTCTCTTGCACATTCCACTTGTGGGATCCTAAGAGATGGTTGTAGTGGTGTTCTCTTATGATTATGATGATTATGAATTATGTATGTTGAAGCTATGTTATGTATGATCATTATGAATATGGTAAGTCATGATGAAATATGATCTTATGAATGTATGCATGAAGTAGGTTGCTTAATGTGCAACTTGTCTTTGAATAGGGTTATGGGGTTCTATTATTTGCATTGCACTAGTATTGCTTGGGTCATCTACATGTTGGGATGATATTATGTTGGTCTGGACTATGATGCTTACTTTGTGTGCATATTGGATTTACTTGGTAAAAAGCATGTTTTGACTAAACGTCCTTTTATGCACGTTTCAGTGGTTTTTGTGCATAGTAGCCATACATAGTACGTGTGTTGTACTAACCCATATTTTCTCCCTTTTGCCCAAACATTTAGGTTCGGGCCGTTGAGGATTCAAGCTTACTTCTCAAGACACTTAGAGTTGCTTTCCCAAGTTGGTGAGTCCTCAAGTCCGAGGACAAGACCCTATTATCTAGCCTCTATGTTTAGTTCTTTGCTTATGTTGAAAGACATTGTTGTACTTTCCTATTTCAAGACTTCTTATTGATGTAAGGGCTAAGTCCCATTTTCGATACTTCTATGTCTAGATGGTACATTGTGACAAAGTTAGATTCTATTTTTCATATACGAAGTGAAGTTGAACTTCCAAAGTAAAAGTTTTAAATTTTCCGTGATTTTATTCTATGATACATGCTATGACGAATTTTAAGGGCTTGTATAAGACCTCTTTGAGGTCGAATACGCCGGTAACAACTAGGGGGTGCTCTCGGGTCGTTACAGTTTCTCAGGAAGAACATTGAAATTCATCGCAACATACGGAGTTACAAAGGATAAACTCGCTCCTGGATCTAGCAAAGCATAAACATCGAAATTAAATACTTAGATCATACCAGTGACAACATCTGGCTAATCCTCTTGCTCTTGGAGCCTAGCAATGGCATAAAGACGATTTGATCCTCCGTCTGCCTTGAAGTAGCTCCTCTAGATACAGCTATGTCTGGTGGGGCAACTTAAGAAGACTGGGCTTTATTCCCCCCATTACCATTACCTTGCTTGTACTTCGGACACTCTCGCATAAAATGAACTTTCTGGTCACACTTGAAACATTCAGTGGAGCCATCACGACACATCCCTGAGTGGTTCCTACCACGTTTAGCACATGCTGGAATCTTAGTACCCCCGCCATACTACCTGCGACTGTGCAAGTCTAGCTCTGAAATTCTAGGAATTCTAACTATTGTACTCACATTTGTTTCTTGGTGCAGGTGCACCAGCAGATGATGAAGAAGGCCCCTTTTGCTTTTGCTGAAAGGACGAACAGTTCACATTACTTTTCTTCTGCCCGGACTGATTCCCTGTCTTAGTATTCTTGTTTCTAAACTCCTCTCTATCCCTAAGCTACTCTTCCTCAACCAGTTGCACATATAACATTAACCTTGATATATCCATGTCCCCAATTAGCATCGCTGCCCTGCCCTGCCC
This sequence comes from Solanum okadae, assembly GCA_036553675.1. Taxonomy (NCBI): domain Eukaryota; kingdom Viridiplantae; phylum Streptophyta; class Magnoliopsida; order Solanales; family Solanaceae; genus Solanum; species Solanum okadae. The sequence goes on from CM071680.1 coordinate 28,377,804, forward strand.
TTTTTGCTTGATAGACGGGACAACCCAGCAACAAACAGACTCATTCTACTCCTCATATCCACAACCATCTCCTGAGCCTAACGGGATAGTTGGGTGAACTTCAACTCATACTCATGAACACTTAGTGACTCTTGTTTAAGGGTAAGAAACGATCGTGCCTTAGCCTCTTTTAGTTCTCGGGGAAAGAAACTCCCCAAGAAAGCTTCCTCAAAATAAAGCCCATCTCATAATCGGTTACGCGTAAGCATGAGTAGAAAGAAACTTTATAGATATTAACTCTATCGCACGAAATGAAAATGAAAGAAGTGAGATAATTTCCTCACTGTTGCAGCCTCATAATTATAGATGTGGTGCGCTTCACACCGATAACTAGGACTCTACAGACACGGCTTCATAGACTCCCTAGGACTCTTGAACTTTGTGTTGTGATACCAAGTTTGTCACTCCCCGAGCCTACACCCCGGACGTGGCTGGCACTCGAGAACCATTGTTGGCGCCAAGCGAACCCTTGGCTTGGCTTACTTACTCAGCGGAAGACTTTAAGCATTAAGAAAAGAACTCAAATGAAAGATAACTCAACTATCTCAAACTAAACTCATAATGTTTAAGAAATAAAAATTTAACTTAGTCAAAGTGGCAACTCAAATCTGAACATAAGCCAATAACAAGGTAAAGAAAAATGAACTAACTGATTGTCTATATATGAAGCCTCTAATAACTGAGATGGATGTCAGGACAAAACCTCTGATAATCCTAACAACTGAAAATTACTAAAGCAATATAAATAGGGATCCTCCGAAAAGCAAGGAGGCTCACCACAAGACTCTGAATGCTCAACTGGATCAACGAAGCACTGGATGTTGATCCTAGTAACATGTATCTACATCATAATAAGATGCAGGCCAACTGGCATCAGTACATTGAATGTACGAGTATGCGAGGGGAATACTAAAACAAGACGTAAGCTTGAAAGGAACTGAAAGAACTTACATGGCTCAACTCAACTCAACATAACTAAACTCATTTCAATATAAAGTAGTTTAAAACAAGTGTAATATAAAAGAAAAGTTGTTTAAAACATGATGTCAACTCTATGTGTATGTAAAGATACACATAACTCTGAAATGTATGTAAAAATACAATACACTATGTATATAAGAATACAATTACTTATGTGGGAGTTTCTCTAACCAACAACCATCACTTAAGAGTTATTATGATGATACAGCATTTTGCCTCACGCTGTTAGGGCTGTCATATACTTTGTCGAGGGTATAGAACCTGAACTACTAAGTGGATCCACTAGTTTATGCTAAAAAGCACTAAGAAATCATCTAAAAAGTATGACCCTTTTCTACCCATGATGGCTACATGGTTTATGGGGGCTGGGAGTTGTCTGAACTCTCCCCCATATCGGTGCTCAATACTACTCCTAAAATATAATACTAGCTCTTATGTTTAAAAACATACTTCTTTCTGTGGTTTGAGATAATTGCTCAAAACTTAGCTCAAAGGCTATCTTGGAAATCAAAGTTTCCTCTCTTGCTTAATTGTAAAAGCATTTACTCTTTTCTGAAAACTAGCTCAAAGGCTCTTTGAAATCTCAGTTTCCTTTCTTATTTAAATGTGAAAACATTTTTAAACTCTTTGGGAATACATAGTCCAGATATACTCTTTGAAGAAATGAACTTCAAATCTTTACTCTTTACTCAACTCAAAACTCAGGTTTTAAAACAAAGTTAAAACATTTGTAAAAGACTTTTGGAAGATTCTATGAACTTCTCTTGACTTGGCTCTTAATTTCACTTGACTTGACTCTTAACTTTCCTTGAATTGAATTATGGATTCAAGGATTGTAATTTGTGATAGAAAAGATCTCATGATGTTTAGGAGTGTTTTTAGATAGTTAAACATGAGAATAGATCAAGAAATCATTGTCTGGAAGCAAGTCCGCAACGCAGAGTTGCATTTAATTATTTGGTTGTGAAATAAATTTTGACACAGAACGGTCCGTGACCACTCCGTGACGCGGAGAAAATTTGGTCAATCCTGAGGATCAGGTCCGCGACGCGGACCAGGTACCCAGATTTGCTCGACTTGTTCTTTCTTTGTTTTCTACCCCTAATTCGCCTAAATTCGATTCTTTTTCTCAATTCCACTTTAGATTCAGATTCCCAGCACATGTACACAAGAATCTAACTCAAAACAACTCTACCAATCGACCTTAAACTCTCAACAACTCCTCAATCTCATCCCAAATTCAAGAACTAAAGCAATTCAAGAATACAACTCAAGAACATCAAAGTCTCAATATTTTAGGACGAAAATCATACTGAAATAAACATGTTTAGCGCGTGGGTGAACGAACCCAATGTTGTGTGAACTCACATACCTCGTAGGGATCACCCCTTGACGAAATGCACGATCATAGCTTCGAGAATTTGACGATTCTTGCTTTTTCTCCTCTCTTCTCTTCTTCTTTTCTTTTCTCTAAATAACTCAATATTGTAGAAGCGTAAACTAAATCCTATCAGTTAAGACCCTAATTAATTACCCAAAATGAAATTAAGTCATGGGGTGTGGAAAAGACTATAATGCCCTTCTAAAATCCGAATTAGACTTTCCTTATTTGAACAGCTCAACTTCCAATGGGCATATCTCACTCATACGAACTTGGAATCGTGCAAACTAACTGGCGTTGGAAAGATAATTCCAAGATATTTTCTACGATATCTGGAAGCACACCTAAATCATCCTGAGCTAGGAGTTATGGTCGTCTGAAGTTGACCAAAAACCCAAACTTAACATAACTTAACAAATTTCCAAATTTTTCATTCTTTCCTATAATGACTATTTCCAATTCTAACTCTTTCTAGTTCTATCAATTAGCGAGATGTTACAGGACACCGCATTAAGATCACTTTGATGTTTCATTTATTTGTAGATATTGAATGTTACCTCTTCATTATTCAATCGAAATTTCATCCTCTTTCTCTCTATATCAACTATAGCACGCCCAGTAGCAAGGAATGCTCTCCCTAAGATGATAGACACTTCAAACCTCAAAGTCTAATATCACAAAATCTATCAAAAATATGAATGCCTCAACTTTAACTCGAACATCTTATAGAATTCCAATTGATTTCCTCACAGTACGATCAGCCATAATCAGCCGCATTGTAGTCGATTTGGGGGCTCCCAAACCCAACTATTTGAACACAGATAGCGACATCAGATTTATGTTAGCACCCAAGTCACATAGGACCTTAGCAAAGTGCAACATGTCAATAGTACATGGAGTAGTAAGCGCTCCAAGATCCTCCTTCTTTTGCACTAACGATCTAGTGGCAGTGGCACTACAATGCTGCAACCTATCATCCATCCCCTTCAAAATTGGTGGCCCTCTTTTTGGTCACTATATCTTTCATAAACCTGCATAGCCCGGCATTTTTTCAAGTGCCTCAATCAAGGGAACATTTATCGAGAGTTATTTCAATATAAAGATGAACCTATGATATTTTTTCCTCTGTTTTCTTAACCAATCTTTAAGGGAACATAAGTGGAGGTCTGGGCATCGCAATGATATTTTGAGTAATTTCTGCTTCTTTCTCACTTTTATCGTTACGCTGTTCTAATTTTTTGACTTCAGCCTCTTCCGGTTCCTTAGCATTTTTCACCTCAGACGGCATAGGAGGGTCAATAGTTTATTTTCACCTCGAGTAGTGATCATCATGTATTGTCCATCATTCTTGATATTTTGGACAATATTCCTAGGAAGTGTTCCTTGTTGGCATGGATTCACGCTTGAAGATATTTAACTTAAGTATTGATTTTTAATGGACACTACATGTGAATCTTTCTTTTATCCAATGCTTGATAAATCAGTGTGCATCTTCTTCATATTGTCATCGATCGAGTCAAACCTTTTCATCATCTTAGGCATTATATCCTCAATGCGATTCAAATTTGATCCTCCATCTTGATTCCCTAATGGAACATATGGACTACTCTTATCATTTTTGTTTTTATATTCATTTATGTTGTAGTTATTATCACGATTGTGGTGTTATTCACGATTGTATTTGTTGTAGTTCCAACCTTGATTTCCTTTACCTTGGCACCAATTATCCTGATTGGATGCTTGAGCTTTAGTTTGGAAACCCAACATACTTGTTCCTTCTCACACATTACATTGAAGATTTTGATTGTATAACTACAACTATTTCTCATACATCATTGATCACCACCCTCAATGTATGTGGACCCTTACATGACTTGTTTAAACTTATTTAATTGAATAAATTTCAATAATATAATTTATTATTAATTAATCATTCTCCCTTTTAAATTATACTATCTATGGTCTATATATAAACATCATATTCTAGTAGGTGCAGTATAGAACATTTTTGGATCATGATATCACCCTGTATATACCGTATTAGTGTTAAAGTGTAAATGTCATTGGTACAATCTAAACCAAGCACATGAAAAGGTATCAATTGTCTTAATTATCTATATATTTTGACCAACAATAACAATAATCAAATACCCAAGTTTTACAACAATAACAAAGTACAAATTGCTACTTTTTCAATGTAAACGTCTGATTTTTCAACAATTCCTTAAGGTATCTTTTGGTAAAGTGTATATCCAAGTAAGGCTTGTATTAGTTATATGTTTGATTAGTTATACATAGGTTATTTATTATTCATTGTTTGATTTTGGGCATTAAAATAGCATGCATGAGGAAAATTTACAATTTTAGTGAGAAAAAGTGTAAAAATAAATGTTTTGAGAAAATTACATTCTAATGCATACATTAAAATTATTGAATTAAAAATATCATAAATTTTCATATATCAATAATATACACCTTAATACACAGAGTGGACTCAATAATAAATATTAATAGACAATGTACAAAATATATGTCATCTTTTGATTGATTTGTATTAGATCATGAGTAAATTCAACAATAATTGACATTAAATTGACCAAAATGTTGGGGTCCAAAATAAACAATAGCTTGAGATCTCCAGTAACTTAATTACAAAAACATAGTTAGTCAAATCTATCTAAGATTTGTTGTTGTTCATACATCTGGTTCTCTTGTGTTCGGATCTCTTGCAAATTGAACATTTGTTCCTCCTCTTGCTCTTGAAATTCTCACTGACACCTTTGACAAGTTTTCTTTTCTTCCTTCCAAGCTTGCTATCGACAAGGGGTGGAAGAATATTCACGCTTAGCAATTCTTCTAGCAGACACGATTCCGACTCAATAGGGACAATATTAATAGATTTAGAGTATGCAAGGAGGTATGTTTTAGCTTTATATAAAGGTGAATAATATCCATAGATGTTCATATCATACTCATCGCCACGCTTCTAGCTCAAAGCAACCATTGCGCGAGCACATGGTATCTTGACCAAGTCATATTCCCTACAATAACATCACTTTTTTAGTAGGTTCACGGTGGAAGTAGAACTTATGCCGAACACGGTGAATTGATTGTCATCCCCGATTATGTTCTCCAGTATAAGGAGTCGCCCTCGATCATTTTTTTCTTGCGATCCTTTCGGGAGCCGACATCATTTTATTACCCTTTGATTTAAGGACATATGCATGTCTCTCCCTGAACAATTCTCCAAATCTCTTAGCAATCGAATTAAATATGGATGTCACAGGGTTCTCTCTCGCGTCTATCAACATAGTGTTGAGTGACTCAACAATATTTGTGGTCATCACATCATACCTGTTGCCTGGAAAATGTGTTCTGCTCCACTTTTCAAAACCAACTTCATGCTCAAGGACGACGATTGCTTCGGGGCATTTGTCCTAGAATTCCATAAAATGATCCAAAGAATAAGCATTTGCCGCATTGTAGTATAGATAGAGGGAATCTTCACAGTGGTGATTTACTCGGAGATTTTCATCGAGGTGTCTCATGCAATATCTGTGATGAGCATGATTGTAAACCTTTGCAATACCATTGGCAAAGCTCTTGTGTCTATCGGAAATAAAACACAAATTATATTCATAGACCACAATATCCTTCAACTTCTCAAAGAAGAACGTCCAAGATGCATCATCCTTTTTGTCCACGACACAAAAGGTAATTGGATAAACATGATTCTCCGTATTTTGTGCAACAACGTTCAACAATACTCCCTCGTATTTACCATGTAAATGAGTGTCGTTGACTGCAATTACCTTTCTCATGTGGGAAAATCCCCTAATGCAAGAACCAAAAGCTAAGAATTAATACATGAACCTATGAGTATCCCCGCTCATCATGATACAATAGTTAGAACCAACATTAAGAGTGTCGATCATATATGAAAAAGTTGGTAAGCATGAATAGCCGTGTTCCACTATCCTTCGAACCATTTCCTTGGCAATCACATCTCCTTTTCAACATTTCCAATAGCTTGGACTACAATTTAAAAAAGTAAAAATAGTCCTCTAAATCTCTTTAACGTTTGGATCCTTGCCATCACGATAAATATTCACACAAAGTGACGCAATGACTTTGGTAGATATTTTTTATGGCTGTTGATGGCATATTCAATTCCGCAACTATGATCGCCAATATACTTGTAGATATGAAGTCTATCTGAACACCTATATTTCTTTGCCCGCAGCATCCACGCACAATATGAGATACACATTTCACCTTTAAGTATTTATTACAACTTTTCATTGTAGCAAAATCAAAGATTTCCTCGCCGCTACTTCGGATAATAACAATTGTAGCTCACTCTTGGTACTGAATATTTGATACATATAAAAATTAGTTTCATCAGAGAAAGAATGGTTCGGTTGTAATCTCAATTCCTGCTTTTCCTGCACTTCTTCAAAATGTTTGAAATCTTCCGCATCTACTGGTTGATCTTCAACATCCACTGAATGATCGTACATTTTCATTGAATAATCACCCATGTTGTCATTTGAATGATCACAAAAGCTCTCCTTTAGTTGATCACCCAAGTTCTCATTTTCAATCGAGTTGTTGTCGTTAAATGAATTCGTTGGTTCAATGGGAGACCTCGCAATGACATTTATCCTTATTGTAGGCCTAGAGACATCAGCAGCAATATCCATCATGTACAAGCTCGCATGCCTATCATTCTTTAACATCCATTGAATGATTATACTTATTCATTAAATTATCACCCAAGTTGTCATCTGAATTATCACAAAAGCTCTCCTTTGGTTGATCGCCCAAGTTCTCATTTTCAAATGAGTCATTGTCGTTAAATGAATTTGTTGGTTTGATGAGAGACCTCGAAATGACACTTATCCTCAATATAGGCCTAGAGCCATCAGCAGCAACATCCATCATGTACAAGCTCACATGATTATCATTTTTTTTATGAATGTGGGATGTATTTTTCCCCTACCATTCATTTGATAGCTTATCACCAAGTTGCTTGGCTCGCAGGCTAACTCATTGGCCTCAATTATGTTTGCAATCATATCGTTATATGTACCATTGCGACGCAACGCAACGGGCACTATTGTCTTACTAAAAGATGTTCATACCAGCTTTTGGGAGTCTTCTCCCATACTCCCATATAATCACCACCAACAATAAAAAATTCAGCTACTGTCATATATAGAATACACTGATAGATACTGGATTACGATATTACTAATTAGCGGTCGATGATTGGTACAAAATTCGTACAAAACGCGAATGAACAAGATCGGGTTCAGACCAAGTTCCTGAAATGGAAAACAGGTATTTGTAGTCCTTCTAAACTACTAAAGTTTATCTAAAAACGAGTTATGAAGTGATTTTGGCAAAAAATTCAAACTTCTAAAATAGCAGGAATGTTTTTCTTTGAAGCTATTTGAAAGAAAATGGTATAAAAATGGAAGCAATCCCTAGAATGATGATGATTTCACTTGTGAAAGCTATAATATCGTCGGAAAAGCCGTCGGAATCGGCTAAATCAGCTGCAAAAATGGGAGCATTTTGGTTTCTTCTGGGAGAGCTTTTCTCTAGTGGAATTGTTTTTAATAAATGAAAAAAAACAATTCCACATTTGTTGGATGAGTGGAGACCAAAGTGTAGTATTAAAAACTTGAGAGTAGCGTGTTGTATGTTTTGAAAGAATATTGAGTGATGCCATATTTAGTGTCTAAATTTTAAATTTTTGAAGACTTGTGTCTAAATGCTCAATTAAGTTTGGAGAGTGGCAAAGTAGCTATTGGTTGAAGGAATTTCAATTGATTTCAGTATCTGCATCTGGTGAAAACTGTTGGGGGGTGTATATTTGATACTAAATCAGGATAACAATGCTTCTAATAGATTCATTACTGCTGAAATTTGTGTTTGTGTTTCTCAATAACCTGCAACAAATTTTTACCAGACTCATTGCTGAAATTTGAAGCAGTATTCATGGAGGTTTCTAGACTTTTATTTGAAATAAATATGATCTGATATTTGTTCCCTATTTTGGATTTGGGCCAATTTTGGGCTTTATCTTCTTTGTTTTGTTTTGTTGACGTATTATTGGACCTCTGTCCAAAACCCTTCTTTAATAAAATTCATATTATGCCCTTTTTGGCCACCTTGAATAAAAAACATAGTTGGATAAAAAAGTATAGTACTCCTTTTGACCTATTTTATGTAGTATACTTTTTTTAGCTTGTTTTAAAAAGAACGATGTCTTTTTATATTTATAAATAATTGAATTTTAAAATTTTAATTTTATTGACGCAAATATTTATAATTTTGTCACACTATATTTTTAAAAAATTATCTTTCTTATACTGTCACATAAATTAATATTGAGAGAATATATAATAATATAAATGGGGGGAAGTCAGACTATATCTTGACTTTAGATTTATTAATTTGCATCTAGTCTATAAAAATAATAAAGGGACCGAGGATAAAATTTAAAGATGTTCTCTTCCCCTTGTCTCTTTTTTTTTTTTTCTCTACTTCTCAATGGAAATGTTAATGCAACATCTGAAAAGATGCCTTTAGTGGTCCAAATAATAAGGTTCAATTGAGGACAATAATGATGGATCACACCTAAGCTTTTAAGGAGTTCAAAGAGCTGTTCTTATATTAACAGTTTTATATGAAGATTTCCATATTGTATTGATAGGAACATGTAGCCCCTCCTCTCTCAATCCCAAACACTCCCCACCAAACTCTTTTAAATTATTAAATATTCATCATGCATGTGTCTTTTTCAAAATAAAAGAAGATGGTGGCATATGTAGTACTCTTCATTCACTTTCATATTGCATCCACATTCTTGTCTTGTGTTTTAAATTTCTATAAATATCTATGACCAAGTAATTAATTTGGTCTGCTCTAGTTGCTACTTTTAATAGGTATCTATGTTAAAAAGTCACACCATGCTAGGAAAGCCAAAAAAGCCTAAGACTAGGAAAGCCAAAACCCTAACATACTTTTTTTTTCTTTCAAAAAAATATTGAAAACATATTAAACTCGGTCTGAATTATTAATTTCATTTCTAAATTAATAACAGCCTTAAAAAAACATTTTTGCTTGACTAACTAAATTTAATTAAATACACACTAAATCTTGCATTATGAGTGAAATACACTCCTAAATAATTCTCGTCATGTTTAGGAGTGTTTTCAACTCTGCTCTCAACTTTTTATTAAGAGTCACATGCTCCTACAAGAGTTTGAGACCGCTTGTTATGTC